>VZRN01000256.1:2164671-2307401 GCA_013397935.1 Dasyornis broadbenti
TCCGCGGCCCCATTCAGCCCATTGGCGAGGCCGCGCCGCCGCCGCCTATAAAGGGGCGTCCGTCCCGGCACTCGGCAGTCACACAGCCACTCTCCCGCCGCACTCGGACGGAGCGGAGGAGAGCGGAGCCGCGCAGCACCCAGCAGCCACCCTCCGGCACAGCACCCACCGCCCGCCGCAGCCCCGTCCGCGCCGCCGGAGAGGAGATCCGCCCTGCGGGAACCTCTCGCCTCACCTCGCCGCCCGGCAGCCCGACGCCGCTGCCTGCCCGACGCCGCCGCCTCGCCGCCCACAAGCCGCTGACCGCTGCAGGATGGTCCCCAACACCTTCGCCCCCTTGGCCGTAGCCCTGCTGCTCGCTCTCCTCAGCCCGGTAAGTGCTGTCGCCCGCCGCGGCCCCGTGCCTGCCCCGTCCAGGCGGTACCGGCGGCGGCGGCTCTGACGCCCTCCTCTTTCTCTCCCTCTCTCCCCTCCGGCACTGGCAGGAGGCTCAGGGCCAGGAGTGCAGCGGGCAGTGCCAGTGCGGCGCGGGGCCCAGCCCCACCTGCCCCGCCGGCGTCTCCCTGGTGCTCGACGGCTGCGGCTGCTGCCGCGTCTGCGCCAAGCAGCTGGGCGAGCTCTGCACCGAGCGCGACCCCTGCGACCACCACAAGGGGCTCTTCTGCGATTTCGGCTCTCCCGCCAACCGCAGAATCGGCGTTTGCACCGGTGAGTGGGGGCCGGGGCTGCCGCTCGCCGCGGGGACGGGAACAGGGTCCCGCTGGGCAGGGAGTGAGGGGAGTGGGAACCTCCTAGCGTCCGCCCTCCCGACTCACGCTCTGCCTCCTGCCCTTCGCAGCTCGGGACGGCGCCCCGTGCGTGTTCAGCGGCATGGTGTACCGGAGCGGAGAGTCCTTCCAGAGCAGCTGCAAGTACCAGTGCACCTGCCTGGACGGCGCGGTGGGCTGCGTGCCCCTCTGCAGCATGGACGTGCGCCTGCCCAGCCCCGACTGCCCCTACCCGCGCCGGGTGAAGCTGCCTGGAAAGTGCTGCGAGGAGTGGGTCTGCGATGAGGCCAAAGAGCAGACTGCCGTGGGACCTGCGCTCGCCGGTGAGTGGGGAGCTCTCTGCAGATGGCAGCCAGGGGAAAGGGGCACCCCGCATGGAGGTTGAAGGCGTTGGCCTGGGTGGACACGGCACCCCAGCAGCTGCAGGGCTGCAGTTAGTGGAATCATCCCAGAGATTTAGTGTGGCTTCCTGAATTTTTCAGGAAAAGGAAGGAGCATTTAGCAGGGCATGAGGTCAGGCAGTGGTCTCATTTTGGTTTTCTGTCTCCTTCAGCTTACAGACTGGAAGACACTTATGGTCCAGACCCAACAATGATGCGTGCCAACTGCCTGGTGCAGACCACGGAATGGAGTGCTTGCTCCAAGACCTGTGGCATGGGTATCTCTACCAGGGTCACCAATGATAATGCCTTCTGCAGACTGGAGAAGCAGAGTAGACTCTGCATGGTCAGACCTTGTGAAGCAGACCTGGAGGAGAACATCAAGGTAAATACGATTATCTTTATGTATGCTCTACTAGGATGTTTCCATCCACCAGCAAAAGGCCAGTGACCAAAAGTGCAGTGCTGACAGGTAGTCAGTTTCAAGTGGTTTACTTTGAGTTTTACCCTAGTGGTGATCAGTTTACAATTAAATGTCCTTAGTTTTCTCTCATGATGTATTATGGCACTCTATAAGATACCCTTGCCTAATGATAATATAGTAAGGATTAGTATGGGTTGCAAGCTTAGTGTGCTGTGTGAAAGCCTGCCTTTTAAGCATCTTGTATTCACTTCTATCCCAACAGAAAGGCAAAAAGTGCATTCGCACCCCCAAAATCTCCAAGCCTGTCAAGTTTGAGCTGTCTGGCTGCACCAGTGTGAAGACCTACAGAGCTAAGTTCTGTGGTGTCTGCACTGATGGGCGCTGCTGCACACCCCACAGAACAGCCACTCTCCCTGTGGAGTTCAAATGCCCTGATGGGGAGATCATGAAGAGGAAAATGATGTTCATCAAGACCTGCGCATGCCACTACAACTGCCCTGGAGACAATGACATCTTTGAGTCTCTGTACTACAGAAAGATGTATGGAGATATGGCATAAAGCCAGAAAGAGACGCTAAGTAGATTCTCAACTTGAACTGATTTGCATCTCATTTTGTAAACATGATTCAATAGCACAAGGTATTTAAATCAGTTTTTTGTTAATTTCAACAAACTGCTCCGCGTGACTTAAGACAATTTTTCTACTGACCCCAAATGGTGGTTTGAAGAAGAACGTAAAACGGACAGTGGGACCACAGCAAGACACAGCTTCAGAACATGTTGTTCCTGAGGTGGTGTGATAGGGTTAAGGGAAACAGGCAGAAAAAGCAGATTCAAGCAAATGTTCCCTTAATGTGGTACAGTGTGCTTCATCTAGTAGTGCAATTGAGAAGAGACCATTAGCATGTTTGTTGGCGCTGGCTTAGAGACAGCAACAGCTGGAATGCAAACACCCAGCAAAGTGCTAAGTAGAAGGTGTTCTGTTAGTCAGGACAGTAATGTTTCAGCTCTGACACTGATTCAGATGGCTTAGCCAACAAGAGTCAGAATCATGTCAATTAGACTGGACAGCTTGTGGCAGTTAATTTACCTGCAACAAGCTACTTTTTATGAATATTGTAAATACTGTGTGTATATATATTTGTACAGTTATCTAAATTAATTTAAAGTTTTGTGCTTTTGTTTAATGCTTTGGAAGTTCAATGATAGCCTTCTTTTTTTGAAACAAGATAGGTAAGATTTAAAGCTTGTTTGACAATGCATTCAAAGCATGAAATAGATACTCTAGTGGAAATTGTTCAGATATGGCCAAATGGTGAGTTGAGGTCAAGATGAAGTTGAGGTGCCTGTAATGTTATAAAGCATTCGTCTGACAAAATATGTTTACTTACTACTTTATAAGACAAGTGGCTTTAAGAAAAATGGCTGTTCTGTAGGTCGTCAGTCTTTCCACTTGAGCATTTGTTTCTTTCTTTGACTATGGCTCTTTTTGGACAGTTTATTTGTTGAGAAGTGTGACCAAAAGTTACATGTTTGCACCTTTTTAGTTGAAAATAAAGTATTTATATTTTTTATATAAATGGCTTGGCATTTCATTTACCTTTAGTCTCCACTGTTCCTTTACATATTTCTTAAATGGCTTGGCTTTGTACTAGATGAAAATCAAGTATTTGTGTGGTGGGTTCTTTGTCCAGATGCACATACACTTAAGAATAAGCTAATGATTTACTTATTCTGTTACTAGTGAACCAACTCTAGTTTGTTACTCTTCTGAATTTAGAATGGAGGGAAGGCCAGGCTTGCTTTGCCAAGCCCAGTATGACATTAGAAAGTGCAGCAGGTCTCTCATGCATCACAGGCGGTTTGAAGGGAGCCAGCTGGTCACCATGGTATTCAACTGCTGCTGTAACACACCACACAACGTGCTAATTTCATCGAGGTGTCCCACTCATTAAGATTTATTTTCAACTAAGACAAGGAAAATATTTTTAATTACTAAAAGCATTGAAGTGGTTCTTGACTCTAGAGTCAAATCCAGAAATCCAAAATCTGGTACAATTCTCAAGGAAGAGCTCATGAATTGTATCATAAAAATCAGAGAATATTATAGGTTGGAAGGAACCTCTAAAAAACTTCTGATTGAACCTTGATGCAGAGTACGGCTTATTTAGATGTGGCTTTACTTGAATTAATACCTAAGTGTGCTATGGTAGAGCACTGAACTCTGGTGGCAATTACCCAGATTATCTTCCTGCATGCTGACCAGGCCAAATCATTTTATGTGATAGTTCTGTATAAAGGATCCATGGATTCAAAGTCTTGCAGGTCCACAGATGAGAAGTATTGTAAGAGCTACACCCTTTGATAATGGTTCAAACATTCTTCTTAGGTAAGCAAAAACTAGTGTAAGGACAGTTGCGAGTCACTTGCCTCATCCCCCTGAAGCAAAGGAAAATCTTCAGTCCCATGCTGGGTCCTACATTAATAATAGACTTATTTTGCCCCTTTATTAAGATAAGGAGATTCTTTGAATTCAAAATTAACCTTTGCACTAGAAGTATTAGTTCTTGTTTTCAGAAAAAAACACATGCTCTCCAACAAGAATCCTTTTCAGGCAAACAAGTTCAATCTGGAATTTCCTGGTGCTGAAAGAGTGTTAGCTTACAAAAATGTCCATCCTTCCTGAGCACCTTCCAATCCCATTGATTTCAGCTAGCATTAGCAGCAAATCAGTGTAACACCAGCTTTGACTAATGATGAACAACAGAGCCTAAACTAATGGGAAGTCAATGGGAGTCTTGCCAATTGCTTCACCAGGCTTTGCTCAAGGCCATAGAAGCATTTTCCCTTCCTCTGAAAAATACGAGGAATTCTGCTGGCATGAGGAAGTGGGTTTCTGTGTCCCATACAAAATAGTTTTGGGTAGCCTCTGGCTCTTAGGCTCCCTGAGACTCTCCAGCATTTTTTCTCTATTTTTTTTTTTTTTTTTCAGGTTATGAATATGATGCAGCCATTCAGTTCACCCTGGAAACACTTCAAACACTCGTACAACGCTAAGGACTGGTTGCCTGACCGCTACTGTGGCTCCACCCCGAAATAACAAGAAAACTGTCATTTCTAGTTCCAGCAAGGACAGGATGTACATGGACTTCATTCATAGCCATCACTATAGAAGCTCTCAGGATCAGCAGAACAGAAAGAAGCACAATGTACCTGGCAGGTTGGGATTAATGCCTGTAAAAGGCGGAGTGTTTATGGCACTGCTTAAGCCTGTTGATGAACGGCTGTGCCCTGCAGCCCTTTACAAATTGGTATCAGATATTTTAATGAATGATGTTTCCTAGTAATGTCATTCCCGTGAGCTTCATGACTGGCCCATGAGATTCACTCATGTTCTGCTCCGAGGCCTCTGCAGTGTGGGCTGTATCTCTAACACCTAAGTCACACAACGCTGTGCCCCCGCCCCGGCACTGTCCTGCAGCTGTGCCTGGCAAACAAGGCTGGAGGGCCAGAGAGCAGCAGCAGGGCTCTGGTTGAGGAAGGGCTGTCTCAAAGACACCCACAAAGGGCTCCCCCAAAGCAGCCCAGGACCACTACCTATCCCCTCCCTGATTACGCAATGATGAAACTGCCTTGCCTGCCATCTGACGCATTATGGCACTGTTTCACATGCCAGCAGAGCACAGAAGAGGCCTGTCAGAATATTTTAATAGTGGTTTGCTGCTGCCACTGTGAATTCAAATAAGGAAGTATGCTACACATGCAAATCTGTTTAGCAAGTTATTTCTCTCTCCTGAGCATATCAGGGATCATAAATCTCAGGTATGCATTGTGATTAATTGCACTCCTTTTTCCAGGAACGTGTAGATTTCTGACAGAAGCATACATTTTACACCATTTCACAGGTGTTAAACCTCTGAAGGTTTTATCTCTGAAGGCAAAGAAATTTAAATATTTTTTGGTAAGGTCTCCTAAAGGTGTAGGTAGACATCATACTCTTTATAAGACTTTCTTTCAAAGGTATCCCAGGAAAAAGGAGCCCTTGTGTGGAATTTATGGCATCTTAAATGATGGCTACAATGTGGGCCTTTCAACCGTAAAGAAGTTTCCTGATTTCATTCTTTGTGCCTAAGATGCATAGATGGAAGAATAAAAACTTGAGTTCAAAAGTCCAAAGTCACTTACATGGGAGAGAACACTGGTTCACATTCCTTTCAAAATACCTTGTTTTGGAAGTTTGCTTTAGGTTGTTTGCATCCTCAGAAAATCCTATTGTGCATGTTTGCTACTGTATTTTTCAAATATTTTATTCATATATGAAAATATATTCATTCTAATTACTAGCTCCTTAAAATGGATCTCCAGCTATATTAGTAATACAGTTGGAAAGAATCACTGTAAAGTCAATACTAATTTACTAAAAGATACTCATTTAAATATTAATCAGGAATTCAAGGTCGCTGGAGACCAGAGTCTCAAATACTTTGAAATAGTTCTAAGCCATCGTATTTCAGATTTTTGTACCATAACACTTTTGCATGGATTTGCAGCTTAGCTTTCTAACACAATACAGATGTGAACAACAGACACGGATTATAGCCCTTTCATATGAAATAGGCTCTACTCTCCAGCTGGAAATTTGTCAGATTCCTCAGAGCTAAGACACATCCAAAAGACACTAGTTAAAAAAGTCTTCAAGAATGAGCCACTTTTAATGATCCACAGCCACACAGGAACAAATACGTCTTTGAACAGTATCCAGTTGTTTGTCTCACAAAGACGGGGACTCAGCTGAGAAAACTGACTTTTGGACACCACTAGAAATAGCATAATCTTTACTAGATCATTTGTATTTTTTTCATGTAGCATAGCTTTTCAGACCTCGCACTTGAAACAAACTCTCATTCCATTACACTGAAAAGGACGTTAAATGTCAGAAGGAGCAGTAATATTCTTACCTGAACATACTATAATTCAACCCTTCTGACTTTGTACCCTACCACCAAAAACCTAAGTTCTTTAAAAACAGTGCTTAAATGTGGCTTTAACTGATGTTATGCTATGCCTACATATGGAAGTAGTTAGCAAGGAGAAGTTGGGCTGAAATACCAGTGTAAGGCTTTGCCCAAAACCCAAGAAAAATCTGAGAGAGGAAGTAGTTCAGTTAACTTATTTTTCCTCTCATTTTCCACTTTTTTTCCTCCCTGCAGTTCCTTTGATTCATGTCCATAAATGGACATACCAAAAGCCACTACATTCTCACAGTGTTTTTCAGCCTGCCTGGAACCAGGAAATACCAGGAATTTCTTCAAGGAACCTGTTCCCAAACTGTACTAAAGCCTTCAACACATTTAGCGTTTGAACAGAGTTTAGAAGCATGACTAAGGTCCCATCTCCCCTGCACGATTCAGCATTGCTGCTGCACCAGAGAACAACTGCTTGCAGTCATTAGTGCTAGCCCTGGCTTTTTCAGCTCTTTATGCTGATCCAAGCCCACACCCCCAGAGTAGTGAGTTCGGACCCATTCTGAAATGTCCCACCCTGAAACATCTGGCTGCATATTGTGGCAGCATTTCTCAGCTCCTGTCTGTTATTGGGGCGGTGCCAATTGCAGGACTATTTACATTTGCTTAACGGTAAGTAAACTCAACCCTGATAGTAGTATAATGGTGTTTATGTTGTGAGGAACAAAGCATTTTACAGCCTCCTGAGCAGGACCAAAAGGTTGCTAACATAGTACTGCAGAGTTAATACAATCCAGTGGTCCCTCCATTCATTACTCAGCCCCATTAATTGAGCCACTGAAAGAAATGCGCAATCCAAATAAATGTTTGTTGGTTTAAATTAGTCCTATTAAAAGCAGGTATTTAACAGCTTTCAGCAGCTATGAAATATGTTTTCCTGCTCCTGAGCTGAATGCTAAGAACTAGCTTTTCAGCCAGTTTTCAGGACTCAGGTCAGCCTAGCTTACTGATATAACTGCAGTCAGACTGGTTTAGACCACCAGTGACCCAAAATCCTAAGGCTCTACAATTTAAGGGGAACTGCACGGGGCTGTGTGACTTGGAGGGCTCCTGGGAGGACACAGGCTGCCTCCTGTGGCATTTACTGGGCAATAAGCACTTGCAGGAACACAAACTGCACATGATAGTATTCTGTAAACAGCTTAAAATACACCCTAGTACAACCTGCTAGGGAAGTGATAAGCCAGTGTACCTGGTATTTTTAGCCAAAAGACAAGGATTCAAAATAGATCTGAAATATTATTCAAACTTTGGGCAATGTAACATCTGCGAAGGTATCAGATATAATCTTAATACACTGATATGGTGTTAAGTATGCTTTTTTAATTATGTATTTTCTAAATCATGCAATTAAAAAAGCCCAAATCTTTACTCTTAACGAAAGAAGAAGATACTTTATGTGTTCTGATGAGGTTCATCTAACCATGAGCTTTCTGATGTAGCATACTAAGCCCTGAAGGAACTTACTCTGCCCTAACTCTCGGGCTTTGTTTACACTACATGCGCTGAGCCATTCACTGATCCAAGTACAGGAACGGCCCAGCCGACACCTGTAATACTCTACAGCTTCATTCTCAGGTGGAGAGGCTGGCAAGAGGAAAAGAATGTAAAATGAGAGAAAATAGATCAGCTAAACAGGTCACTGTTCCTCTGGGGTTCAGCTTCACAGACAACAAGAGCAAAACAGGAAGATATTACTGTGCAAAGTTTGCACCTTCTTCTTATCAATGAATCAAGAGCAAGAGAGAAATGCATATTTGGTGAAAAGTATTAGAATAATTGAGGGCCACTACATGCTATAAAGCCAGAGAATAAAAGTACACAGTCTTGCTGAGACAATATTTATTCTCACAACTTTCCAAATTCTGCCTAAAGAATGTCAGTGTTAGAGTTCATTGATCTCAGTAGAAAAGAGCATTTGTTTTGACTGAATGCTCACAAACAACACATATGCAAGAGAACAAACATGCAGAGCAATGGAATTAAGTAGGAAGTCATATTTGGCCTTTTCCATTTATATGTATTGTTCTAATTCCAGGCTTGTTGTGAGGTTAAAAAGTCCAAGGTCCGTAAGCTGATCAAGCTTCTGAAGTCCAATGTGTTACGAGTTAAAGAAGAAAGGCAGCTCACCTTATCTTGGGAACTGCCAAGAGCGTCTCTCAGCGAGTTTCCCCACCAACCTCTTAGCTGTAGTTGCCCATCTGGGGAAATCTGCTTAACTGAGGTTTTTCTCCACCTTTGACTCAAAAGATTTTTATATGATGGCATAGAAATGAAATATTTCACTCCTTCTACTGATCCTTGCAGCCACAGCTCCATAGCCAATAAGCAGTCACATTGGAAAAAACTATGTAGATAAGAATATGCCTCAGCCAGTGATCTTGAATGGATCTCAGCATGACTAATGCCTATGAGAAATCACCTGGGATCAGTATTTCAAGAGAAAGCAACATTTGGCTTTTCTTACTGTGTTGTACGTACAGCATTGCTGCTTATCCCTATGATCCACAGGAGTATTAGAGAGCACTCTAGAAGTGCCATTTTATTTTACACTCATTTGATTACACACACCAGGAAATGCTGTTAGAGAAGAATTGGCAATGTTATCCCACTTCACAGGAGGGTGCCTGACTTAGAGCTAGTCAATATGGAATACATCTTGAGTAAGGATATTCTGTGAGGTCTAACATTACACACATACACAAGCAGTTACACACAGAGACATCCCCACTGCAGCTTTCTGTATTATGTAGCTATTCTCATGAAGATGCAGTTATCATATAAATGTGTCACCTTATACAATATTCTACTCTACAAATCTGAGTATGCTCATGTTATCCTTTGGATAACCGTAAGCAATGAGGATTTTTAGTTCTGGCTTTTCTGACCACAAGAATACAATGAGCATGGCAAATCTTGGAAGGCTGTAGCCAGCCTTAAGAGTGCAAGGACTATCTGGGTAAAAACTTGTTTTTTATATGAAGAAATAGTGGACTTTCTATATGCAGAAATAAAGCAGGACTCTTCTGTCCTTAAGAGCGATTTAATTTCCTACAGTTGAAAAGCAAATTAGAGACTATTAATGTAATGTTTTCTTTGGCTTCTGCATGGCATTCTCAACAGACCTTGTAATAAAACCATTTAGAAACAATATGTATATTTTCTAACAACCACACAGAGACATATACAATGGCCCTCTCAACACAAGTCAGAGACAAACAAGCAACTGGCTGATAAAATCTTTGTGCTAAATGGTGACTGCTGATTGTAAGAGGCAGCAGGTTCTTCTTCCAAATACTTTACAGTTTTGCCTAAAATCTCTCTAAGACTATTTGACTTCATTAAACCGGTCTATGAATATTTTTTTGCTCTGTACATTCACACCAGGACAAGTTGTGGGCTAGTAGGATTTCACAAAAACATCCTGTCCTTTAGACAGAAAATAAAGAAACACTGGCACCTGTATTTTGTCTGTCTGCTCTTCCAAAACAAGGAGAAGGCAAAAGCTGGTCTGTCATTTTATTTCGTGAGTTCATTTAGATAAAAGTGGCTTTGTTGATGAGGTAATTTTGGAGCATATAATTTCTGTTAGATGATGCTGTTTATAGATAGTGCAGGACGTACAGCAATATATTCTCATATTTATCCTAGTTAGCACTTAATACCCCACCCGAACCAGTATCTGAGTACCAACTCCTGAAAGACCAAACACAGCCTATGCTGACTACTACAAAGACCCTGTCGGGTCTCTGTTGGCACAGGGCTCTGCCAGACTTCACGCTGGACCACAGGGATGAAACCGGGCTCTTTCTCTGCATCACACTGACACCGTGTGGCTGCTCTGCCTTTTGCTCCGGATATAAACTTAGCCTCCGTACGAATGAAGCTAAACAAGCTCATTGGGCCCTTTTTGGTGGAAGTTATTTGATTTCTCACTTGAAACAATTCGTGCTGTTTCGTTACAGGGGATGATGTAAACTAAGCATAGACTTGTTTGGAATACAGGAAATCTTTCTTATCTTCTCGAAGTGCATTGAAGTAACAACTACACAGTTCTGCCTGAGCACCATGCTTTACCTAGATATATGCTTGGACAGCATCATTGTTATCTGTGTTAAAGATATATAAGATGAAACATCCAAGTGTGTGGCTAAGATTCCTCTGGAACCAGCTTGCAAGTCACAGGATGAGGCCTCACTCATCACCTTTCTTTCCTGCCTTTGGGCTGTTGCCATGCTTTGAACTGGCAGTAGGCTGCAGAACAGGAGCCATTGCAGACCCTCCCTGGGCATCCTCTGACTTCCCAATGGCACTCATTCCGGAGGATCAGATCACTCCAATATGTCACAATACATCACAATGTTTTTAACAGCAGGTGGCTAGAAAAATACTTTGAAAGAGGGTTTTATATAGTAAAGACATGCAGAATTCACTTCTCCTCTTTAGGCAGATACAGATTCACATGTAGCCTTTGGGGATCCATCAGAAATCCCTAAAATTGTCTTATGTAATTACACTTCTTTTTTTCCAGTTGACTAATTATGTTTAATTGTTGAAAGGGACAAATTTCCCTCCAGACTTCTTCAGCATGCATAGACAATGAGTCACATCTGTTTTGTGTAGGTTTGGTCTGCTAAAGAGGTCTTTGACTCTGATGCTCTGGATCTAACCCAAACCTACTGTAACAAAACTCTGATCCAGCTCCCTACTTGAGACCCATTAATGTGAAATGGATTTGGACATACAAGTGGGTCAGAGGGCCATGCTGTGCCCTGATTTCTGGATTGTGTCTGCTGCAGCTGTCAACCACCTAGCTAAATTGTGGAGCAGGGTCTGGTACATTGATTGCTACACTACTGAGACTCAAAAAAGTGGTAAGGAATGCTGTATGTTCACAAGGCCCATATACTTCTTTCATAAATAAATATGTTTTCTACAACTCATTTGAATAACAACTTTATTCGATAGTAGCAATGCTGGACTGGTCATTCTTAGTCACTCAGAACCAGCGATGCACCTGAGATTTGCTTTCCTTACTCTGCTCCTTAACAGCACTCCGCACCTCACCTGCACAAGCAAAGAGGCTTTTTAGAGACACATTTCCTCAAATCATCTTCCCCAGGTGAACAACTTTTAACAAGGGGTTTTCTTCAGACCTTTGTCAAAGCTTTTCTAACTAACCCTGCTGGAAATGCTCAGTATATCTCAGACCTGGCACAGGACCCAGAGGCCTTGAGATATCAGTACTACTCAGTCAGGCAGGTGTCAGAAAAATCTCCTCAATCTCCTGGTGCTATCCGTCTTCTTGGAAAGCAGGCAGACTTGTGGATAGCCCAGCTTTGTGCTCACCCTGAGCCTGGTCCTAATTGACCCATTTCTTCATCTTCTAAATCCCTACCAAGAGTTACATCCCATAACTACCTGTGCACAAGTACTGCTCTCACGTTGCTGGTTTGAGAATCCAGGTTGGGCAAACATTTCCTTACACAGTTTGCTTTACACAGAAATCCTTCTTCCTCTTTTTTTTTAATGTGGTGGCTCAGCCAAACAGATCTAAGAACATGCTCGGATTAACTTCTCTCCTGAGCACTGTAGTCCCCATATAGGTATTTTGCCTTGTGTTTCAGCCTTAACACTGATGTTCTAACTGTTTTCAAGATGGCTTTGAAATTTTTATCATTTATAAAATCCAACAAAACCACTACCTACATGAAGTGTCACCTCTTATACCATCAAAATACACTATATGTCATGTATCTGAAGAAAAACATCTTCCAAGGAGAGGGCTAAAGTCGATGCATGTTTTGTTTCTAAAGATGAGGCCTTAGGAAAGTGTTTGCCATCAACCAAGTCCTCACAATCTCTCTTATTAACAGGGGAAATTATTTCTTTGTCACATATTTATCCAAGTCCTTTGGGCCAAAACAGCCTTTCAGTTATTGCTTTTTCTCTTTTAGGAAGCTGTGTGCTTCTTCTCAACTGATAGACCTATTCCCTCCAACACCCAAAGCACTACCCATTTTTGATGCCCTTTCAGTAATGAAGCATTTGCACACTTGTTGAAATAGATACCGCTCTGTAATTTTTGTGGCCTCTGTTACTAATTTCCACATTACTTTTTCTTGCATGTAGGGCTTTTTCTTGTAATACTTTGGGTTCACCATCATGTTTTTGATAATAAAATTGTTCATCTTTCAAAGCTTTATTTTGGTATGGATGATTCTTTGGCAAATTATCATTTTGAAGGATTCATTGTGGATGTTGTGGGAATCTCCACAATTTCTGTATTCAAGGAAGCTACATGTCAAGGAGCTACACAAAATCTAGTGCTGAATCTGAAGAGATGTCAATATATTCTGAGCTTGCAGCCTATGAGGGCAGGGAGTCTGGGGTCATGCTTTTACCCTTGGTTTTTTTGTTGGGTTTTTTTTTTTAGCCAACAGCTATGGACAACCTGGTTTATATTATGTAATCTCTAAGATGACATCCATTTCTGCAAGACATCACAAGAACAATTGGGATTAAGTAATTTAATGGTTGATGCAGAGTCACACTGCACTTCTGCTCTGTTGAAGCCAGCAGTGGGAGTTAGCAACATGCATTTTACGTTATTTCAGTACAAGAAAGTTCCACTGGCATGTTTCCTAAACAGGATATAGAGTAATTTATATTAAAACAAAAACTTCCTCAGTGATAGGAAATGATAGCATAACCTTCTTCTGCAGAATTTTGATTCTTTGCACCTCAGTAGTTCAGGCTTCTCCATGCTCTTGCCTCTAAAAGTTCTATTAGGTGTGTTAGCTAGTTACAAGAATGGAAAGTATCTCATAAGAAGCCCAGAAAGGCCCATTATTTCAGGTGATTTGTCTGGATTTCTACTCTCTTGGTGCCATGTTTCCTTAGAAAACATACACTGAGCAGAACAGATCACTTCCCAGTTATTCCAGATCAGGCCAGAAGAGGGCCAGATATCACCAGCAAATGCAGCTGCATTCACTATTGGTTCAAAGTAAAATATATCTATTTATACATGATTATTAAACTTTGTATTTCCATAAACTATTTATTTTGAACACTGGAACCAAGTGTACATCACTCCTTTCTCCAGTGTAAAGAGGCTAAATACAGTTTTAGACCTAGTTATAGGACTGTAACAAAGGGCATAATTCATTTTTTATAGTGGACTGTGCCATCTTCTGCAGCCAGCAGGTACAAGACTTAAAAATTAATTCATCTCCCTCAAGCAGCGTGCTTTCTGCCACACAGGAATTCGAAGCTCTGGCACAGACGCAGGATGGCAAAGGTAAGGCTTCCAGCAGAGACATTTGAAGAGACCTAAAGAAATTCTCTGTCAAGCCTCAGACTAAGTCTGGTGCTAAAGCATATTTTTGCGAGTACCACAAATGCAGAGACTCATAACAACTAGACGAGAAGTTAAAAAGCGTGACACAAATCTGCAAGAAGGGTGGAAATTTGGGGAACTACATGCCTGTCAGCCTGACCTTGGCGCTAGGGAAGGTCATGGAGCGGATCATCTTGAGTGCAATCACATGGCATGTACAGGACAACCAAGGGATCATTCCAGCCAGCACGGGTTTTTAAAAGGCAGATCCTGCTTGACCAACCTCCTTTTATGAAAGGCTGTGGATCTTGTCTACTTGGACTTTAATAAAGCCTTTGACACCATTTTCCATAGCATTCTCCTGGAGAAACTGACTGCTCAAGGCTTGGGTAGGTACACAGTTTGCTGGGGAAAAAAAAGTGTGTGGATGTCACCACCAGAGAGTGGTGGTGAATGGATTTACATTCAGCTGGTGGCTGGTCATGAATGGTGTTCCCCAAGACTCAGTACTGGGACCAGTCGTGTTTAACATCTTCATTGATAACTTGCATGAGGGGATAAAGTGCACCCTCAGCCGGTTCACAGACGACACCCAGTTAGGTGGGAATGCTGAACTGTCGTAGAGCAGGAAAGCTGTGCAGAGGGGTCTGAACTGGCTGGATTGACGGGCCAAGGCCAATTACAATAAAGTGAAGTGCTGGGTCTGGCACCTGGGTCACAGCAATCCCACATAACCCTCCAGGTTTAGGGCAGCATGCCTGGAAAGATGCCTTATGGAAAAGGACCTGGGGGTGCTGGTCAACAGCAGCTGAACATGATCCAGCATGTGCCCAGGTGGCCAAGAAGGCCAATGGCATCCTGGCCTGGATCAGCAATAGTGTGGCCAGCAGGACCAGGGCAGGGATCATCACCCCTGTATTCAGCACTGGTGAGGCTTTGACTTGAAGCCCGTGCTCAGTTCTGGGTGCCTCACTACAAGAAAGACATTGAGAGGCAAGAGTGAGGTTAGAGGAGGGTGATGAAGCTGGTGAAGGGTCTGGAGCCCAAGTTCAATGAGGAGGGGCTGAGGGTGCTGGGGTTGATTAACCTGGAGAAAAGGAGGCTCAGAGGCGACCTTATTGCTCTCTACAACTGCCTGAAAGGAGGTTGCAGCCAGGTGGGGGGGTCAGCCTTTCCCACCAGGTAACAAGTGAAAGGATGACAGGAAAACAACCTGAAGTTGCATCATGGGAGTTTTAGTTTGGGTATTAGAAAAATTTCCTCACCAAAAAGTTTGTGAAGCATGAGAACAGGCTGCCCAGAAAAGTGGTTACTGTCCTTGGAGGTATTTAAAAGATATGGGGATGTGGCACTTAGTGACATGGTTTCATGGTGGACTTGGAAACACTAGATGAATGTCTGGACTCTAATAATGATATTAGAGGTCTTTTCCAACCAGAATAATTCTTCCTATGTCTGCCAGCCACGTCTGTGTGCCTTATGGACATGACCAAAAGGCAACTCTGCTGTCTTCTGATCAGGAGATCAGTCTGGAGCTTTGGGGTGACTCAAAATTCTTCCATCTCACTGTATTTGTTTCATTTCAGTAAATTAAAAATATAAAGAACTAAACATCTAAACTAACATTTAACTAAACATTAAAAATATAAACAACTAAACTAAGCAATAAATGGCAACACAAATTTGACATGTTGTGACTGAGGCAGAATACAATAATTTGCAATGGTATCCTCTAAAATCTGTTTCTAGGCTTCCATAATTATTCCAAGTTTGTCCAAGGTCTCCATAGCAGCCTTTCCTGAGGCTTGAGGCTGGTGTGGTGACTCACAGTGGTTCAAGCAAGGGACTCAACTCCTTTCCAGGGAGTCTGAGTCACAGGATGCCAAACCTGGACTGGTTTCCTGTAATATAGAGGTTCCTGACTAATGGTAGACGTACCGCTCACGGTGCACAAGCCACCTCAGCATGGTGCTACAACACCTCCCAGACATTGCCACAAGGTATGCAAAGGTAAGAGGGAGATGTTGCTGCTGCTGGCAAACAAACAAATATTTGGCAACTTGTGCTTTAGTAAATTGCTGGACTCATACTGACTGTTCCTGACCTCCTCAGAAGGGCAAAAACAGTTTACCACAGCCCAGCAGTAAAAGCACTGAGTATGGAGCTCACCATGAGTCCTGGGCTGGTTTCCCGAACTCATTAGTGGTGCTGCTGTGGGCACAGAGTGTTACAGCAGCTGCCCTGTGACTCTGCAGTGCTAGAAGCTCCTCACGGTGCTCTTACTGCTGAGCATCTTACTGTTGGGCAACTCATTCTGGCACAGGTACCTCCTCAGCAACAAGCTTGAGCTTTGCAGCAGAATTGGAAAGAAGGGAGGTCAAAAATTAGATCTTTGCTCCTAGATGAGCTTCCTAACCACAGATTGAGGCTTCCTTTTGTATTCCTTCTTGTCTTCTGGTCCCATGAGTTTCGTTTTCCTGGAAAAGTGGATGCCCTCCCATGCAGCAGAGGGGTAGCTCCTCCCAGCACGCTGAGCATGGTTTATAACCTTGTATTTAAAGGGATAATTTCATATTTTGAATCTCCTCAGACTGAGGAAAGGCAGAAGCCCAGGCCACCCACTCGCTGGATGACACAGGGCAGCCTCTGGCAGGTGCTTTTAGCAGATGGCTGCTGTGCACTGGGCTGGGCACAGTATTTTAGTGTATTCTGGATGCGTCAAGAAGAGATTTACCAGAATGGGCCTGTTTGAAATACAGAATATTCTTCATTTCTTCACTTCATTTTCTTTACACATGGCAGATCCTGAGGTAAATAAGAGCAAGAATCCCCTAACATATTAGTGAAGGAAGTTATGTCTCTGTTACTGACAGTAGCAACCAGTGATATAAGTCTGTACCACCTGGATACGTCTGAAGGCAGAATTCCACTTGTCTTGTGACACACAATGCTGCTAGGCACACCCAGACCAATGACCTGTAGTCTGCTCTTCCTCTGCCTTTTCCACTTGAAAGGAGACCACACTGCACAGCAAAGAAGCACTACATTGAGCAATACTGACACCCACGTCACACCACTTGCTGTGACGCCTTTCAGCTTCACCCACTGAGAATGCTTAGTGGAACTCTGTCAGGGTTAAAGAACGCTATTCCCCAATTTAGTGGTCCCACTGAAACACTCCAAATCATACATTCACTCACTCCCCCATTCCCTCCCCTCTCCCCTCATCCCTGTGGCAGGATGCAGAGGAGAATTAGAGGCACAAAAGATAGAGATCACAAGTTGAGATAAAAACAATTTACTGGAAACAGCAATGGGATAAGAAAACAAACAGTAACAACAACACTAGTGCAACAGAGTGCATAAGACAGGCGAGTCATTCGCACACGAGTATTCCCGAACACCAGCCAGCAGGAAGGAACCCAACTTCCCCTCACCTACTGCATGTGGTGTGAGGTACTACAGAATAACCTCATGGTCCTGGCCATGCCTCTCCTGGCTACTCCAAAAATTAACCCTGCCCTGGAAGGAACCAGGTCAAGCTCTGATACCACACACTGGCTGAAACGAAAAACATTTTACATCCACCTGGACAAAGCTGTCAGGTTTTTTCAGAACCCAGTTTGATGGTGGCTGTAGGATGCTCCTTGGGGCCCATCAGGCTTCAAAAAGACAACCTAGTATCTGCCGTCCTGGGGTATCACCAGCCACTGGATACTAGGACTAGCACCAGCATTTATTCATATGGTCTGACCCCACCATTACAAGTGTCTTTAAAAAATCAAAGAAGAAATTAAATCAGCAGAAATATTTACACTAAGATTAAATCAGGATAACTCTCTTCATTGTCAAGTTGACTTGAGAATTTCTGGCAAAGCCAAATCCCAAACCCCACTTAGCTCCTACCCTCTTGATGATCATAATAGCTTTCACAAACACTCTCCATTCCAAAATCAAAGGGCAAACCAGATGGCACATGCTTGAAGACTCTCCGGTTCCATTTTTATCCAGGAGTTAGGCCAGCCCTGCCTCTTAATTGAAACTGGCATCACTTCAATTGTCAACATATCTATTTGCATTCAGGAGACAGTACCAGTTGTAAAAAAAAACAAACAAACAAAAAACAAACAAACAAAAAACAATTAACACCTTGACCATCTTTCTTCCTACCTTCATCCCCCAGTAATGAATGTAACGAACGTTCCAGTTAGAGAAATTCCCTTCAATTCACAGGGCAAAGACTGAAGCAACTCCCATCCCCAAAAAATAATGTGAAATTGTGCTCTATAACTGCACCAGTCAGTAGCATTTGGTACAGAAAGGGTCACAAACAGCATATTACTTCTGAAGGGTTTATTGGTCACAGGCAATGTTACAAAGCAGTTACACTGAATAATGCTGTCACAGTCCTATCATAATGTGAGGTTGCTACAACACATTTAGATTTCACACAGTGAAACTACTTTAGGAAACAAACAAAAAGAAAACCACAAACAAACACAAACCATGCTCATAACATAAGATCAAGAAAATACACTTGGTTAAAAGAAAAAAATGGTCCCAGAATTTCAGCCCACTCAAACTGAAGTTAATGGAAAAGCTTCCTCTGACTTCAGTAGGCTCTGAATCCAGCCTTCAACATGCCCTGACCAAGCTATAAGGTCAAATGCCTCTCTGCTCAGTTACAGGCTCTTCATTCTTCTGACATACTTGTGCGTGATGTATTTGCTTCTTTTTAAAAGAGAAGAACATAAATGTGAAATTAACTATGCCAAATTTTATATATAACAGAGCCAATTTTGGGTCATCAGCTTTAGAGAGTGGGAGGGTTACAAAGGTGCTAATATGTGTACTGGAAAAGGAGGGAGTTCCCATACTCCTGAGTGCCTGTAGCAGCTGTTTGTGTAGCCTGAAAGTTTCCAAGAAAGGTTTCTGCTTTTCACCTGCTTCTTCAGAATTTGCATCTCTGAGAGCATCTGCATTTAAAAATGAGATTTCAAAACCACAGCTGACAAAATCATGTACCAAACACAGAAACACATCTTTACTTCAACAAAACAAAATCTTTTAATCAAATCTAAGTTTGGTTTGAAGTAAGATAATTACTTCTGGGAGCTCAGACATATTCCTGAAGTAATTTCTTCTCGTTTACAGGTGACTTGATGCATCTTATACCCACCTGTTCAGAGGACGCATGTACAACATACAAACTGCGCATCTAATTCTCCATCGGTGTTGGAGCCATCAGAGGGCAGCAACACACCAAGGCTTCCCAGCTCACGGAACTCCTGTAGCCAGGCATCTCATCCATGTGGGGGAAGTTTTAGTTATCAATCCTACTAACCTCGGTATAGCTTCTTGCACCATAATGCTGCATTGATTTATGAGACCCAAAGCTCAGAATGCAATTCACACTTCAAGGAATACTGGAGTGAGAAGAGTGCGGTGGTTTAGATTTCAATGGTCGCCAAGAATGTGGTTCTTTCACAGAACTGTATTTGCTAATTATCTGCATTTTTAAAGTAGAATACTGGTCATAAACCATGCTTTGTAAAATTCTCCTTCTCCAGTGCATATCAAAGATAACATTTGTGTTCGTGTCTCAGACTATGATGACCAAATGCTGTTAGCATAATAATGGACATGGTTCTAACACATCCAAGCGGGAATGACAAAGCTGCCATCCTGTGTCAAAAGCACAGTCCATCAGGAGTCCCTGAGATACAAATATGGCACCCACTCTCCTCTCTACTGGCATTTTGGTCAAGAGTTCTCAATAAAAGTTCCAGCTTATTAAAAAAAAAAAGGTTTTGTTAATTAAAAAAAGTCTATTTACAAATCAGTTGTGATATGAATAACAACATTCCATAGGAAAAAATCAGACTGTCTCAAAAGTCGGTAAATATGTTTTTAACTGTAAAATGTCGGATATTGGCTGTTTTCTGTCTTGATAGAAGCTGAGTCCAGTAAGTAATTCTATATCTCTGATCCGAGCCGTATGAAATTTCATTCTCTCCTCAACCCACATGGACTCAGACTTGCCATCCTATTGGGACAGAGGAGGATTAAAAAAGGGGTTGTAAAACCTTTTTTCCTGAGATGCATTTAATCTACGACAAAAAGACATTTTGATGTTTTATAAAGACAGAAAGCAGTAACTATTGGCAAACATCTAACAAACGGGGTGTGCAGGATTATATATAGTTAGAAGATTGTCTGCCTTTAGTACTTGCTGTTACTTCCTCAAGTATACAAAACCTGTAGCTGCACCAGTTGGTGATAATGGGGAATGGCAGGTTAGGTCCAGCATCTGTCTACCATCTGCATGATAAAAATATTTCTGATAGCTGTGCCTGACTATAATTCCTTGCTGCAGGATAGGCCTATACACTTTCCACCCTTTTTTCCTGGTGTATATGGAGTGTAGCTATGTGCATTCCCACCACAATGCCAAGGTACCTGAACTAGAAGCAACCAATGCTCTTGAGGAACATCTCTGTCTACTCCTTCTGGGAATGCATTTGGTCTTAGCACTGACATTTGTTGTGGGTGACTCCTATTAGAAGCCCTGCATCCTTCTCAGCTGCTGACTGGATAGTTGCATCACCAAAGTCCATGTATGTCTCACATCGATGGTCTCTGCATACTCTGACTCCACTCTGCTAGCTCTAAGGTTTGCTCTTTGAACAGATCTATTTTCCCATTTGATTGTACTTGCAGACTTTGACATAATTCCATTTGCAAAAATGCTGTATTTTCTCTCAGGAGGATCATGTAGACTGTACCATTTTTACAGGCTTTAACTAGTTAATCACTCATATCCAACGAAACAAGCTCCAGCCCGACTTCAGGTATTTATGGGGACCAAACACACTACTTACTGCACAGCTTTCACTGTTGTCTTCTCTGTGAGGTACAATGAAAGACAAGGCATCTAGAGACCCTTCACACTCCAGAGGAGTTTCAGAAGTATTTTTACAGCTAGTCAGCACAATGAAGAAGTGGGTTGGAACTGGAACTTCTGAATTACCAGGGTATCTGAAACACAAAAGACCTCTCTGTAAATCCACCAAATCATACTTGCACAAAGACTAGATGACAGCAATCAGCTATATTCAATTTTAGCAGTTCACCTATTTTGTCCAAAGAAAGCTTAGGTCTGGAAGGAAAATTCCAGATTACTTTTTTTTTGCAAATCAAGTTTAGCTTGTAGGCTGATTTAAGTTACAAGTTTGAGGAGGTGTAACAATAAATTCATTTATCATAAAAATGTGTAAAACTCCAGAAGAGATGAAGAGTTCAGCCCAAGTCCCGAAAACCATCTGCCTGCTAGCTTGAACCAATTTTGCTAATTAGTATAATCCTAATTAGTATATATGTATATTAGCATATATATATGCTAATTAGTATAACTTGTAGTGGAACACTGCCAGCTCAGGAAGCGTCAACCATGCCACAACAGATAAGCCCTTGCCTCATCATCTCCTAGAGGCAGTGGCAAAGTCCTCAGTTTTCAGGCTAGCAGACATTCTTCCACATGCAACAGCTTCTCTTACACTTTACCTTTGGGTTTAGGATGACACATTTCGAAGGTGCATTTTTCTCTTTGTGCTTGTTGCTTCTTTCTTAACTTATTTTTCTGCTTAGAGACATTTGTGTGTCTCTCTGAATGAGGATAATGATTACTGACAGACCACCAATGGAGGACAGAAACAAAGGATTAGAATGTGAGAGTTCTTACCTTTTCAACTTTTCTGGGGTATCATAGAGCCCATCAGAGTCATAATCAAACACAGGACCACTGACTACATTGACACCATTCCTGGCTGCAGTATATTCAGGTAGCAGGTGTTGATGGAAGTAGTTCCATAACACTGAAACACAGTAATGGAAGCAGGAAACAATCTTCAAGATAGAAGCTGCTAATACAACCCTGCAGAGTACCCAGTGGAGTATAAACAAACAGGGTAAGCTAGGAAAATAATAAATTCTACAGGTGTTTGCTGTTTTTAAAGGTTGCATCCAACTGGGCAGCAACACTCACTGAAGTATGTCCTGACATTGTGGTTTCACAGTCACCACAAACTTGACTGAGGCATAGTGATGCTGCTCCCTTGGGACCTTAGGTTTCTCTCCTTGGAAACCAAATCATGCAGAGGTTAGAGGAAAGGCCAGAGAAAACCGTGCCTGCTTGTCTCTTGCCCCACAGCCAAGCTGGCCTGGTTAGCTTGTACACTCACACCTATGAGTTGGTGAGTATCTAACCTTATTATATAATGATAATATTTTAAATTACAATTAAGAGTTGAACAGCATTCCATTATAAACAGGACATCTCTTTTTTCCAGGAGAAGTACCACAGTCATCCTTCTTTTTCACCAGGAATATGCTCTCAGCGAACCATTTCATGTTTCCTCTCTCCATGGAACCAGGGGTCATTTGCATTATTTGGAAGCAAGCAAAAAAACAGCAGTCTTTTTTGTATTTAACCATGCATATAAAATATGCATCGAAATAAAATACCTTTAAATGCAGGATACATTGGCACAATGTTGCTGGTAAGCAAGGCATCATAGTGAGGTTTCTTTGCATCTGTCATAAAATCTGAAACCAAAAAAGGGCAATTAATTACTTGGACTTGTTACTTTAAACTTGCATTTTCATGCTTTTAGTGATTGGTATAATAACATTGAGATGGAGTTGACCTAACTTCATTTTCCAAAACCAATGCGGGTATAAGTGCTGACTTCAGTGCGTGCTGGATTCCATCTAAAATAAATAATCTTTGTAGCAGCAGCAATTACACTTGTCAGATACACAGCTGTGAGATTTAAAAATATCAGAACAGGTTTCTGAATTCTGGGGAAGGAAATAAAATTCACGAGTGTCAGACCAACTTTTCCTGACTGCAGAATCTAGGTTTAAAGACAGGACTCTATTGAAACTTTGTAAATTATATTTGATGTCGATGTTTAAATAACCTGCTACTTGGTATTCTATGCAGTAAAGTCAACATAAAATGCTTCAAAATCAGGTCAGCAACAGTTCACAAACAATTTATCCACTTATACTGTCATACAAAGTGAATTTGCAATTTACCAGCTTGCTGGACTTTACTCAATGTCTACATGTTCCCCCCAGTTTCTTCTGTGAGATGCCACTTTAGAAACCTGGTAAGTTTCAAAACTTCTGGGAAATACTGAGTGACCGTGGACAACCCACTGGATGCTGAAGTACCTGAAGCACCTAAAATGTTTTCCTTTCTCATATGTTGGAGTGAACTGCAACAACTCAGCAGCTACTGCTTCATATTCTGATTAGTTACCAAGAACACCTACAAAAGACTACACCTGCTACATTACAGATCACATAAATCAGATATGCTGTACAATGAAGGCAAAGTACTTACTTGGAGGAGCAAGAAGTCCGTAAGTTAGGCGAGGATGATTGTTGTAAAACAAACAGGTCTGGTTATGATTCTGTGGAACACGAACATCTTTGTGTAAACAGCTGGAGGCAGCTTCTGTAGAAGAAACCCATTTGTCCTATTGAACGAAAAGAAAGTATAATTGTGAAAGCTGACATACAATAATTCTCTCGGTATGAGAGACTGCAGAACTCTAAATATTTAGATGCACCTTCCTTTAAGAGTGTGAAGGGCTTAACTAAGATGCAAGAATTGTTCCCCCCCTGTCAGTGGAAAACAAGCCCTCCCATCTGCTTCATATACCTTGGAAATAAAGTGAACAGAACTGCAGCATTTTAGTAAATTATAACTTCTAAAAGAGAATCTAGAGATGCCCATTAAAGATAACCTGATTTACTGACAGATAGACAGACTCACATAATTGACGGATAGATGTGTGGGCCACTTGTTACAGTAACTGGTCGCTTCATGTCACTAACCTCAAAATATTTAGGATCAAGCAAATCTTGCCAATTTAGCTAAATTTCATTATAACAGTCACTATTAAAAACCTATGATTCACAGATAATGAAATTAAAAAGTATCCTGTACTATCCTTGCTCCTTTTAAGCATGATATGGCTTCTAAAGTTTTTCTGAATGGGAAAAGCCAACTTGAAAAAAACTTTCATTCATCAGATCAGTGCTCTGCATGGACACATGTATTTTAAGCATAGGTTTCAGGATGACAAAGACCTGATTTATTTTCACTGACCTAGACCTGATTTATTTTCACTGACCTCATTTTCCCCCCCTCAGTCAGGATTATAATTCTGAGAGAAGGATCATATCAGGGCATGAATAGTTCAAGATTGTCCTGAGATTACTTTTTCAAAAGGATCCTGCCACGCTACAAACTGCTTTAAGACTGTGAAACCCACACTGAGACCAGACTTTAAGGATAGCACTGACAAACTGCTGTAGCAGACCTATGCTGCCAAGCAGTAAACCAATGCAGTCTCCTAAGGATTTTATATCAATGGCAGTGGACTCCTCACTTCCTAGTGGATCTGCACACTCTGGAGGCAAAACTGTCTCACCCTGAGAAACAGAAAAGAGTCAAATCCAATCCTTATTAGCAGAGTAAAGTGAAGAAAAACTCACACAAAATTCCACTTTGTATCTTACGTGGTTTGACTTAGTTCCCTGAGAGATAGTATCACAGACTCATTTCAGTTGCAAAAAGACCTCTAGGAACATCAAGTCACCACCTTGTCAACTAGATTATGGCACTAAGTGCCACATCCCATTCAATCTTGAACCCCTCCACGGAGGGTGATTTCACCACCATGGTGACTCTCATATCATGAGTAGATTCAAGGAGCCTTCAGGAAAAACTAACACCCAAGATTTTTGCTTTTCAAGGTTGCATCTAATCTTTCTTCCTATACTCACGTCTTTGCCAATGGTGTACGCACTCCACAGAGACATCCTGTAGTCCCTGCTGTACCCACTCACGTAGCGGTCATGGTAAAGCAGGCAGTAATTATGTCTTTTCTGCAGAACTCTGGGCCGGCCATAAGGTAAATTAAGTTCCTCTGTCTTCTTAACTGCAACAGAAATAGTACTTATTACTTTTCAATTAATACTGGTTGTTTAGCACCTTCTTTTATACACCTATGGTTGCCTTAATTTTCAATTGCCAAACCAACAGAAGTCACAGTAATGGGACAAAAAATTTTCTTTATTGTATCAAAGGCATAGTTTCTATGCTAAGTCAATATATTAAGTGATGAAGCCAGTATAAAGCAATTGTTTAAACTTATACTGCACAAAGTTAGCTTATATTAAAACCAATACCTTTTGCCATTAAAAACAGGAGATAAATTTAAGTTGCAAAGTTAAAGTCTTTGTTGACTTTATATTTCAATTTAAAAATGTGGAATCTGCTTCTATGTAACATTTAGATGGAAGAGAAACCAATTCTGATGATTTGAAATTACTGTTTTGGTAGAAAACACAGTCATATGTAAAAATACATTTAAAAGACTAAAAAATACAGAAATCTAAATAAACAATACAATGAAGTACTGGATTGGATTTGGATTTTCAACTGTGCA
This sequence comes from Dasyornis broadbenti, assembly GCA_013397935.1. NCBI lineage: Eukaryota > Metazoa > Chordata > Aves > Passeriformes > Dasyornithidae > Dasyornis > Dasyornis broadbenti. The sequence goes on from VZRN01000256.1 coordinate 2,190,134, forward strand.
AGGACTTACTACTTTGCCTTTGAAAATTCAAATACATTCAATCATTACATGACTAGAATTATAAAGAAGGTGTCAAAGTATATTTTCCTTTAAACAGATGCCTACCATCCACAAATTATCATACAATTTTAAGGCAAATGTATTATATGGGGAAAGAAGTTGAGCAATGAATGTGTAGGGTTTTTTCCACAGTAATTCCACAAAAAAAAGTCAAGATTATGACAGATATTTCTCCACCCATGGGGGGAAAACAATTCTTTTTTTCCTCATAAAACTAAAAATGCAGTTATAATTTTTTTGTTCTTACAGACTGTCAAGTTATGACAATCAATGAGAGAATACGCAAACTGAACTAACTAATGAACTTTGTATAGTCTTAAGGAGCTTCTAGGCCAATTACCAGAATTCTTTCATATGTGGAATGTTTTTTATAGCTAATTAGTGCTTAATTAATACAATTCATAATGAAATTACTGCTATTAAGACCAGTGCTATACCAGGTCTCACTGATAATTCAAGACAAAATCCTACTGCTTCAGAAATATAAGTTTAGAGCCTTAAGTTCCTATTTCTACAAAAGAGAACTGAAATATGTTATTGTGCTTGGCCTTGTCATATTTCTTCAAAGCCAGGTTAAGGAAAGCCCCCATAGATCTTTAGCAGAGTCTGTTTCAGCAAAACCCCTTGCACACTTTTGGGAAAGCACATCGTATCATTCTAACTGGATTTGATTTTGTTGCTCTCATGAGCTTTACAATACTGAAAGACGTACTTTAAATGGGTCCTGGGACACTTTTTTAAAATTATGATATGTCAGTAGTGGAAAAGATTCAAGAAAACTCTACCCACTCTTTGTTTCAGGGCAAACTACACAAATCAACAGAAGCCTTAAATTAGCTCTGGATAAGCAGCAAGTACTGGATCCTGCCTGTAACTGGCATTTATGTCCAGTTCTTAATAGTGAGCTACAGTGAGGTGCTGCCAAATATAGTTTATCTGCATAAGAAAACCCAAGGTTTCATGAAAAAAGGTCTCTATCAGCCTATTTCTGACAGCCTAATCTTCTTGATATCACCTTTTAAGGCATTAGCACTAAAGGCTACATTCCATTTTGACTTTCAGTTTTCATTATTTATTTGTTTTACCTCTTTCATGTTCAAAATAGGTTTTTTTTTGTTTTATGAGTCATGAGCACATCTACAGCCTTGCAAACTGCAGCTTAAACATGGCACGTGTATGTCCAATGAATGGAAATAAAGCATAAGTAAAAGTAGTAACAGCTCAAGACCACATTGAAACTCAAATGTAAAAGACTCCTTATGCCTCATTAAAAGCAAGCTGCCATTATGATATCATTATTTGCATTGATTTCTTATCAGGTACTTCCCCATACTCCACTTTTCCTTCCCATTCTGGAATGCTCATTATTCCAGTGCCAGAAAAGTCAAAAGTATCAGGTAACACACATGCCATAAAGACACACATAAAAGATACACATTTATTTGAGAACAAATGGTTCAGTAAGACTGTATTCAAAACCATCAGAATCATAGAATAGTATGGGCTGAAAGAGATCATAAAGACCATCTAGTTCCAACCACCCTGTCAAGAGCAGGGACATCTTCCACTAGACCAGGTTGTTCAAAGCCCCATCCAACCTGGCCTTGACCACTTCCAGGGGTGAGGCATCCACAAATTCTCCAGGCAGGACTATAGTTCCAGCAAGTATTTCAAAGCATTTTCATATCATTTACTTGAGAGTTGTTCAGAAGTTTAAAAATATAAAATGTTTGATGACTAATAATTATTATTTTTGTTAGCACTTTAATTTTATATTATTACCTGAAGTTCTTACCTTCTGTTTCAGTAAGATTTAAACGCTGATGAAAATCCCTTATTGGCAAGCCCTATAATTATAAAGGAAAAGCAGTGAGATTCTACAAAGCATATTATGAGTTGGTACTACACTTAAATGTAACTTCTGTCTTGCAAGTTAAACACATACAGAACTCACTGACATGGACCCAAGAGGAGCTACAGGGAATTTTCAGAAACAAACTGGTTTTGCCACAAGCAAATCTACAGGCTTGAAAACCACAGCCCAAATACAACAATCACAGAAAAGAAATTTCAACATAATTGAGTGAAGCAAGCAAGAACTGAATGCCTTCCCCATCAAGTTTCTATGGGGTTTTTCCAGGCTCTCCAGAGATGAATGTGACTTAACCTAAGCAAGCTGCAAAAACTTAATACATGAATACAGGCTAGCACTCACTAACCCCAAGCAAGACTTGATTTTGAAACCAACAGTAAGAGCCTGTGAAACTATCTGGAGAATGCAAAGTTTCACTCCTTGAATACAACACAGACTTCTGTCTCCACAACTTTAACCATTTCAGTACTTACCCCTGTCCTGCAGGAGCAGCCAGGGCTCACTGAAAAGGTTCTTTCTCCCACCACAGGGCATTCAGAAGGATGGCTTGTTTCTTTGGGATGGTGGGGGGTGTAAACAGGGTGTTTTAATAGATGGTTTAGGCGTCCGTGAGTTCCATTGTTTGGGGCTGGTTTCAGATCAAGCAAATCTATGAAAGAATTCAAGTGATATTAACTGGAGGAGAAAGACTGTAATACACAGCTGATCATATTGTACTTACAAGTATGGTTGAGTCAAAGTGTCAATGCTTGCTGCTGATAACAGCCAGACGGAAATACAACGCAACCCCTTTAAAAGCAACCACACGTTTTTAGCTAGGGTTCAGTATGGCATTAGTTTTCTTGTAAGATTGAGTAAGTCATCTCAATTAATTTTATATCAGGAAGTTAACATGCTGGCTTTTATACATCCCATTCATCTAATTCTTTCTGTACAGGATGGAGAAAATCTAAACCTCGATGACTGCAATTAAAACCTCTGATCTCATCACTGAACTCATTTCACTGAGATGCCAGTAAGCACTCTACCCCTCCCATGCAGCATCAGCTCAGGGGGCACAAGAAGGTATTTTAACATCAACCGTGACAGGAGAAGACAGCAAAGCACGCAGGGCTGAGAGAGACATGCTTCCTGACAATGGCCTGTTTCCTATTCCAGCAGAGAATTTAAACTCATGGTTGAAATATGGTATACATAAATATCACCACCGATCTCAAGCATTTGCAGTACTCCTAGTAAGTATTTTCTGGATAAAACTCTTTGGTAATACTTTTCTTCTCACAGAAGCAGTACAGGTTCTAACAAGAGAGGGAAGTAGGCAGGAAACAATGAAAAACAGGGAAAACCTCAAGGGGAATAAATGAACAGAAAGTGGTAGATCCAGTGACTGACTTTTAGAGAAACTATGAAATACAGAATGAAGAAGGGATAAAGGAACAAGGAGTCACAGCAACATTTTGTTTGAATGAGGGGGGAAAGGGAGCTTCCCTTCTTCTTAATGGTAGAGAGATTGTGAAGTAGCCACTTTTAGTAGTGGTGAGTCAAAGCACCAGCTCTGGAAAAGCCAGAGGAATACACAGTGTGACCAGTGGAAAAGAGATACGCAAAGCAGCCTAACCAGTGGATCCTAAACTGCCGCTAGTAGTTTAGAAATGGTCCTTTCCCAGAAAAACAAACAGCTGATTTGTGAAAATCAGCAGCAAGTCTTAAGGATGACTTTCAGAGGACACTTAACAATCTGTTGCTAGAAGACTTGCAATGCCCAAAAGACATTATATTTTACTGAACAAAAATTACCCCCATGCACTGTACTTACCACACATTAAATTATAGACTTCAATGTTTTCAAATGGATCAACTTGAGTACCAAACTTGAATCCTGGTCCAAAACCAATAAAGATAGCCTGGGATTAACAGAGAAAAGTATAGTGGAATTCTGTTTAAGACAAGTTGAAATGAAAAATATCTTCATATTCAGAGGACATTTTCTTCCAAGAACTTAATCTTTATCAACACAATATGTATCAAGTCAAAAGCATGTGCTTTTCTTTTAAAAAATGTAGATTTATAAGAATAATTTTTAAAAGTAGAAGAAGAGTATTAGGAAACCAAATTCAGTCTCATTGTTGCCTTTAGCCATTTATGATGTCCCTTGCATTTCCCTGCTTTTGAAGAAATTAAAAGTTATTTTCTTAAATGCTTGAAGAAATTTAATGGAAATGTTAATCCAAAGTAACCATCACATATCACATCCTGTAAACAATTTGGAAGCTTTTAACTTAGGGCTATAAAAACATCTGTCGGCAGCAATGCTTTAAGTGGTTTAAGCAATAGTAGGATCGTAGGCTTCCACGCCTGGTTTGCAGCTGTTCTTTTTTCTTGCACCACTTCCCGAGCTGTGCTGGACCTGATCCAGGAACACTACCCGTTCAAAAAATCTTTCCTTTTTTTTTTTCCTGCTGGCTCCTTTCCTTCTGGTTCAATTCCCCAACCTACTTGACACTGCAAAGCTTACAACAGCATACTGCAGGGTTTGCTGCATGAGTAAGATCCAGGAGTCAAGGGCAACAAATGCTTAAACTCAACTGCGGCCAAAAACATTGTTCTAAAACTTATCCTGAGTTATTCAGCTTATTTTTAATGAAGAGAAACAGAGTGTACACATCTGTGGTATCAAGATACTGAATGAGTGACGATGTTTTACACTCTATAGCACGTCCCTGGGCAAGATCTCCAAGTTCTTTGCTAACAATGCAATTGTCTCAGATTTCATAGCTATGTGGCAAAAACAGAGGCTAAAAACTCAACTCTTAACTACTTTTTTTGAGATTAAAGTGTAACACAACATCATTCTGCAACTACTGATGCTGAAATCTGCAGGCTAATAATGTACTCAACAAGCCTAATTTGAACCAGATGAGACAGGGACACGCTACCTCCTTTCTGTTGTTTTCAGGAACTACAGGGTAGGAAATGCTGTTGTGCTTCTATAATGATAACCACAAAAATGATAAATTATATCTGTTTAAAGACCTATTAGGGGTGCTATGAACTGAAAATCCCAACTGTGCCAAAAAAGTTTGAAAAGAGTCAATCTACTGAAAAAAATTTGCACAGTCAAACTGCAGCAGAGAGGGATAGAATGGATTTGGCATCACATGGCCTTGCTGACTGCAACCCATTACTAAAAACACTATCAACAGATTTTCCATTGTCAAAGAAGCGTAGGCCTAGAGGGGTAAATTTATACAAGATTAAGACTTTTTTTAAAATCAGTTTAACGCCAACACTATATAATTCTTAACACATGAAAATAATAAGGCTTTTAAGAGAGAAAATTATTAAAAATGAGTGTTATGAGAAGGCCTACAAAGTCCACACAACACACAGATTTCTCTTTATGGATGTGTTTACACATATTCACACTGTAATAGTTCCAAGTGCCTCACAATTATTTGTGGATTCTAATCCTGAAAACAGCTTTTTGAAATCAAGAATATTGGCTTTCATGTTATCAATAGCAGAAACTAAGGCAGAGGATAGGTTAAGAGACTTCCCCAAAACAGATGAAACTAAGGACCTGATTTCAAGTTTCCCTATGATCTCTTCCCATTTCTCATTAAAGAGAAGAATTTCAAGACTCTCCTTATTTTACACATGACTGACATGCTTTCTCCTGAACAGACTACCTCAAAACAGTGACACATAATCTATAATGACTGATTAGAATTCTAGAGTTGGAAGAAAATTTAGTCAACTTTTTCAAAAGACAAAATCAGAAGTAGTAATAGTCTTTCTGAAAGACGCTTGTCTGACCAGGTAGTACCTGTTGTAAAAGTTCCACAGACTTCCCAGGCAAACTAATGCATTCCTCAGTGGTTTAAAAAAACATTTCTAATAACCAAATAAACTCTATTACAGTTTAAACCCGTTACTTCTGCTTCTGGGCAACACAGAAATCAAGGAATGAACTAGGCTTACAGACCAGAGGCCTGGCTGGCTAAGGAATAACTTTCCTTGTCTTAAGGCCTACAATTATTTGAGAATTTGATGAGAAGTTTTTGGTTTTGCTGCTTTTAATATTACAACAAAGCAACTTGTCATAACTTTATACTCCTACTGCCACAACGAAATCTCTAGGGTAAGTCTTATTGCGTTTTAGACTAACTCTTCAAACAAGGAAACCCCACCGTGTATGGGTTACCCAGCACATCACAATATCAATCCCATAAATGCTTGATTTCTTTAATTGCAGATGGAATAATACCGCAGAACTTAAAATTAATCTCAACATCCAGCAAACAACATTTGGAAACAGAAGTAGCTAAAAATAAGAGCTAACATATGTTTAAATCTCACCTGCATATTGGGGAAGCGATTGTCTGAGCCATGGAATCCACCTTTGCAGCTTTTAATCTCAAGTGGTTTTCTATTAAAAATACACAGTCTGTATAACTCACACTTTTCAAATTGTATTGGCATAAAGTACATTCAGTGATGACTTATTTACTTCTCCGTTTAAAGATTCTTAGAGGATTTTCCATAGGGAATTAGAAGACTTTAAAGCTTGAGAAAAAAACGCCTCTAAAATCTGAATGGTAATTTTCTCTGCAAACGTTATCCCATTGGAATTTTCATGTGTCTATCAGAGTCATTTAAAGTCAAAGCACATAGCATATGAAAAAAAAAAGTGTTTTCAGGATAACAGACTTTCAGTCCACTGTCATTTGGGTAACAACTTTACAGTACTTTATGTAAGTATATTCCCAATATTTTTCAATAAAAACACTAATCTAATTTAGAATATTCAGACGGGCATCCTACAGTCTAGTAAAATTAAACCTCCAACCTATGCTAGGATCATACACACTGTTTAACAGTTCTAGTAATCTAAAGCTGATTTGCACAACTTGCACATGTCTACAGTGTTATACAACAGGACTTACTGAAGACATGAACTGAAAAATTCTTCCATAATGAAAGCTCTGACGTATTACAGAGATGTTCAAAATTAATATTATTATAGCAGATACCAGTATTCTGGGACTTGTACACTTTTTCATCAAAACACATAAGGTAATTAAAAATCATGGACTCAGTAAGTTCAATGACTGACAAGACCGATTTAACCTAGTAATTATTTACATGCTCTGCTTTCATGGATTCATTTTGGAAATTCCTACAGCATGGCAAGATGTGCTCAAGTATCTGACAGTGAGGACCTTAGTTTCTAACCTGCCACTACCTCCATACCCAGCAGGGAGAATATCTATAGCTGCCAGTTTAGAATTAAGCCTCCCCAGGCCAGCAAATCCTGCAGGAAAGAAAGTATGCATTGTTTCTTTGCAATGTCCCTTTGCTATGACAAACAAGGATATCACACTCTAACAGCAATCATTGATCTCTAAGCACTTGGAAAACAAAAACTATGAGAAAACAAGAAATAAATAAGAAATTATTTGTTGTACAATCAAGTACTGCAAACTGTTACTTACCGAGCAAGCTGCCATTGGGAGTCTAAATAAAAGTGCAGAGGTTCAATCCGGTCATTAAAGGAATAATGGAAACGCTTGGGCAGCAGCTGTTTCATATAAGCTTTGAAAGGCTGATTTGGTTTTATGCACTGAAATGTTTAAATTAAAATATAACGAAATTTTGGTGAAATGTGTATTTTTATATCATTAACAGTTCTTATAAGGCACATCAATTGCAAATGGTTTGCAATAATTTCCACTAAGAACAATGTTAACTCCACCAGGTTTGGACTCATAAGATCTGGGACATATGAATGAATACTTAAATCACAAATACTGGTTTGGGATTCAATAGTTATTAGAAGATATTTAATTTTGGATTATGGACAAAACTTGCCTTTTTTTTCTTACAGCCTACAACTGTATAGAACCAAATGGTACTGCTTAGAATTAATAAAGAATTGCACTAAGACATGAACATCATGATATTTTAACAAAGTGATAGAAGACTATCCAGTACAACAATTCTACAGCTCTGTAATAGAAGGTAACAGACATTTAAAGGGCTTTTAGATTGGTCACTCAGGGACAAATTTTGCCATGAACTAAGATCTATTAATGATTTAAAAATGGAAAAAAATACCCACAACACAAAACCAAAACAAAATCTCAACCGTAATATTGGAAATTTTGAATAGTGAAGTCATCTATACAAACAGCATTGCTCTCGCAAACAGCCGTGTCTGCACAAATGAGAGACAAACTGATTAAGGGATGAGAACAGATGTGAGGGACGGAGCAAAAAAGCAAATTCATTAAACTGTAACTGATCAAAAAAAAAGAAAACCCTGATATTGTCTCTCAAAGGTGTTCATCAAAAAGGTGCGAGCAAGACAATTCTCTGTCTGTCCTGGCAATAGAGCTGAGCTTTACACTGCCCTCAACTAGTGTAGTCCAGATACACAAGTTCTCCAGTTTGAAGAGCAACACAATACAGTGAAAAGAAATTAACACAAAGCCTTAGCTAATGCACAACCCAATAGCCATATGTCACATTATTCAATTTTCACCTTCCCCTATGTGGAACTACTTTTGTTGTTGCTGTTAACAAAAAATCACACACAGAATCAATTATGTTGGAAAAGACCTCTGAGATCATCAAGTCCAAGTATGACTGAACACTACCTTGGTCAGCTAGAAAAAATTTCTTCCAGATGTCCAACCTAAACCTCCCCTGGTCAGTTTAAGACTATGTCCCCTCATCCTGTCACTGAACCAAAGTACAGATGGTATGTAAGCAGCCCAGCTTACACGCTGTTACCAGATAATGCTATAAAATACCTGTAAATATCAGCAAAAATTAAGCTAGAACAAGAGATAAGACAACACTTACCGTGAGGTTTCTGACAATGCCTTCATAATTAACTGGAAGAATCATATGTAAGTATTAGTTACCTACGTTAAAAAAGATCAGATGTAAAATGAAAGCATTCCCATCACGTAATACAAATGCTAAGTTTCAATAAATTTCTGGGCGTACGAAATTATTTTTCCAGGTTGAAAACCATACAGAGCAAGATAAACTGTCAAGCTACTGCTTTTATGAAATTTTAGTTCAGCCTCTCTTCCACTTCATTGCTTATTTACAGCTTTAAATGTTAAACTATCTTAGTTAAGCTTCAGTTAGTATTATTAGTTAAATGTTAAATTATATTAGCCACAGCTAGAAAAATAATCCAAGAAGTAAGTTTTTACAAACGAAGCAACTAATGCTGAGTTAATCAAGATTAATTTTTCCTTGCTAATAAACTTATAAAGCAAAAGACACAAATGCAACTACCAGGACAGCAGTTTTGTCAAGCAAATATCCTTAGAAAGAAAGCCAAGCACAAGCTGGCTAGGATTCAGATGCTTAGACTCAAGCCCAAAGGGACCATTACATCATGTAGTTTGACATTTTGTATAACACAGGCCCACTACATTTCACAGTTACTCTGTCCTGACTCTTGTATCCAATACTTGACTAAAGTGCACAAAGGATTACCCTGGCAAGAGACCCATTCATAATTCCTGCAGAGATACGTGCAGTGCTACAAACACAGCCATGCTACTTCAGCAGAACACTGCACATGTCCAAAGGAGGAGACGCTACTTTTCTTCTTCCTGAACTTGTTACTCCAGGGAGAACCTGAAACTGCATTTGACTCCCACGTTCTCCAGGCAAACATTTAAAACAGTTTAGAATAGCATCAAGCAGTGAAGTAAACAGGACTTAAAGTCGCTGGGGCTGAGGCCTACAAGTTTTAAAGGGCACAGAAAACAATTGTCTAGACAGAAAAGAAACCCAATCCCCACAAAAAATACCGTGAAACATGAAGGAAACTCCTGCATTCAACATTTAAAAGTATCAAAAATTGCAGGCATTAAATGTTCACCTAAAATGAGACTGCTCAACAAATCAGAGTTTAAAATTTGTAAGCGTTCATTTGTCTTTAAAATACAAGCGCACACACTCCTCAGCATTTCATCTTCATCATTATCCAGGTTGTCCCTAGCTGGCATTCACTCAAGTTTACCAATGGAATATGTGAATCCTAAGTTTGTATTTATAAAGTACAAAAGCATGTAACCGAATAACAAAAGTTAGTTTAGCAACTACATACAAGAGAAATACTCATCTGGAACATTATTAGGTCTTAGGCGAGCTGCAGGACCAGGTACAACTATGAAATCTTGAACATTGTCCAGATAGCTGTTCAGATATGCTGTTTTTCTGCAGCTCCCTACTTCCATCCCTGTAAAAGGAAATACATTTTATTTTTAAATGGGAATATCAACGTAGAGTAGCCTTGCTAAGGAGACTTGTGACTTCTGTTGTAGAAATCAGAAATGTAATTTCTGTGGTCTTTTTATCAGCAATCCCAAGACATCTGATCCGAGGAAACCACAATACTCATGTATAGAAGATAAAAAACCACACACAGATAAACACAATCAGCCATTTCCTCAGCTGAAAAAGACTCTCCAATTGAATAAACAGACAAACTTTCTTCTCTACAGGGAAAACCACTCTTAAGGGCCTAAGAACATTAGTAAGGGTCAGACCAAATACTAATTTAGCTCAGTATCCTACCAAATAGTGTTCAGTAACATCTAGATAAATACCAGATAAGCACAGCATTATGGACTGGTCTTTCTCCCAGTGCTCCTCATCAGTTTTCAGAAGTCAAAGGGACTTACAAGTTGCATATTGCATGAACTCTTACTTTTAATAATTCTTGACAGGTATACCTTCCATTAATAATTTTTTTAAGTCTGTGTAGGTAATTTGGATTACATCATTCCCTGCGGCAATGAGTTTTGCAAGTCAATTTTGTGCCGCATGAAAGTGTGCTTATATTTTGTTTGTCAAGAAAAGAAGTCCAAAAAAACCAGTTAAATACACAACTTACAGAAATAATTCCAGATATACAGAAAAGCTAGAATAATAAATCAAAGTCTCATATTCATAGCCTTCTAATAACATATAAGGGAACTGATAATTGCAAGAAAGATATTGCTTGTATTTTCAGTTCTTCAGCAGTTTGCAAACTATTGCTGTGCAGTGTAGTTAAAAGACAGAAGAAAATGAAATCTATTTTTTACAGTTCGCATTTTTAATTCTATTTCTTTTATCATCTGGTAATGACCACAAAAGGAATTAGAAATAATATGAAAATTATTTAAGTTCTTCCTACATTCTCCACTTCTTTACCCCCTCATAGAATAGTCTGACTCTCTCTCACACTGAATATCTCTTATATCATCTTGATAATATAAAACATATTTTATATGCATTACTTGCTTTGTTACTCTTGCCAGAAACATACAAGTGTAAATTCAGAATATTACTTTATAAAGACAGTTCTTCAAAGTTCTGATATATTTTATAAAAATCAAATTTACCATGATCTGATACAAAAATAATGTTCAGACATTTATGCAAGTTCATTTGCTTTAGACCATCCATCAGCATCCCTACTATTTTGTCCACTCTCTGTAATGCCATAATGACCTGCAGAATAAAAAGAGGAATGTAAAGTGTTAAAAATACTGTTAAATATGGCTAAATAAAAATGAGAGCCTGAAGACTGCATATCACCTGCACTGTTCAGAGTTACCTCCATGTACAGAAGGCTGGCTATATCTACATTATACCGCTCTTAGCCCGATTTTTCTTCTGTGTCCCATAACATACCATGACATAGCTACACATTTTTATGCATTATTTCAGTTGCAGATGCTTGAAAAAAAAGGAAAAAACCAAAACAGTTCGAAATTCAAAATGCCTGTTGGGAGAGACATTGGAGCAAACTTGAAATTGTGCTCTGAGACTAATATCAATTTTAAAGAAACTGAAAAAGACAAGAATGAGCTACCAATCTAACACTGCTTGTGATCAGGGGTCTGGTGCCCAAGCTCACTTGCAGAAGTACAGCACTGGAACTACTTTTGAATACTTGCTAAATTAAAGAGTATTTTCAAATGAAGTAATTCTGTTATCTCATTGAACTACTTGTACAAGCTGTCTTGCTTTGTGACAACAAAGATGAGATGCCCCTGCAGGGACTATATGCAAACCCTCAGGGTCTTTCTCTCCAGAGCATTCCTGACATACAGAACTTTAGATCCACTTATTAACCAAAGAAAGAGGTAGCCAACTTAATCATGTTCCCAATAGTCCAGTTCCAATTATGTCCGCTGCTTCCTTACATGAATAGTAACCACTCCCAGTTCAAGAGAAATTGGCAAGAGCTTTTTACTGTTGTCACTACTTAAGTTAAATATCTAATTATGGTGCCCAAACTCCCTGACTGTTCAAGATGGGAGAATTTTACAAAGTTCCTGAATTTTCAAGAACATTTTCCTTAGCATTTTTCACTTTGGTTTGTTGAAATGTAAAGCTATTTAGTGCTTTTTAAGACAGTAGCAGTCCCAAAGACATCTTATTTATACAATACATCATGGATTGTGATGGGATCAATGTTCCTTTTATCTGTCTCTTTCTGAGAAGGCATAAATTATAACTCTAGGGAGATAAGACCAATATTGATCCAACCTTAGCACAGGGACTAGGAGAAAATGAATGACACTTGAAATACGAATACTGAACCACCCAAATTAGGACATCATAATGCAAACCTCTGTTCTTGCTAAGTAGAAAGTATACAAATTTTCTGCCCCCATCCAAAAATCCCTCCCCTGCCAAAAATCAATGTGAGCCATTAGTAGGAGCAGATAAAAGAACATATAAGACATACCCAAACATGCTTTGGTAATTTAAAAGTTATTGAAATAAAGAAAAAAAAAAATTAGGCTTACTAATAGGCTGTTTATTATATGCTTTATATGACTGTTAATCATGGATGGGCTGTCTATTCACAAATTTCTTTCCTAATGAGCATACTTCACACGATCTCAGTTAATCTAACATGAATTATGGAAGTTATAGAGTCAGAGGAAAGCTTCAAATTAAAAATAAATTTAAGAAACTTCAAAACTACTTACTCCGCTGCTTACTGGTCCAAACTTATGGCCCGAGGAATCTGGTTCTTCTAAATACAGAGTGTAAAATTGTGGTCTATATCAAACAGTACCAAAAATGTAATATTTTACATACATGTTGAGACAGTTTGAAGAGATTATATTTCAACAATGGAGATCAAATATTGGAAACAATGCTGGCATTCAGAGGAAAAATACATTCAAGGGAAACAGAGAAATGCAACTTAATTTAAAAAGAAACGGGCTTAGAAACAGGCATAGAAACAGGCTTGCATTAAATAATATTTTATCATTGTTAGAAAAGAAGCATAAGATACTGCTTAAACCAGAAATCATACATACAAAGTAATTCACTGCAATAGGACTCAAACAGGAACCCACACTTGCAATTGTATACCTACCTTTCATCTTCAGGTAACTGCAGCCAGCGAAGGACAGTCACCACTCTTTCTTCAAAGGGGATTGAGCTGCATCAGAAGAATACAATATCAACCAACTATGTAATTCCAAGAGCTAAACCTTTTAGCCATACATTACAAAAAAAAAAAATCAATGTACTTCAGCAGAAAAAAAAAAATTATTACAGGCTATTTGGCGGGATACAAATTTATCTGTGCTGATTGCCTGTGACTCTACAGGAGTTTATGGCCTGATCTAAATCTCCCTTGAATATTGTCCCCAATGACTGTAATATGATTAGAATAAAGCTCCCAGAAGGGCTTATGTTTATTATACAAAGCAAATAATTGGTCTCAAGGTGCCAAGTCACATGCAGGCTTCCATTCCTGTATTATGTTTCAAAAAAGTCTTGTTTTAGGAGTGAGGTTGGGTATTTTAAATTTAAATAGATTGAATACAAGTTCTCATACTATATCACAAAGTAGATTCTCTGTATTAATTACTGAAGTAGACCAGCAATAAGCATGTTGACCTTTAACAACATGAGGCACTCACAAGGTAAGTATTCAGTATCTAATACAAGTTCAAGTAACAGTGTGTCATCAGTTCCTAGGGGAAAAAAAATAGAGGTAGCAAATCAAGAATCAAAAATTCTATCCTATATGAAGGGTGTAAGAAGAGAAAATGATCCTATGAACATAGAAATGAAAAGCCTGATTTCTTGGGCAAGAGTTGAGATTACTAAATAAATATGATAAACATTTTCATTAAGCAGAAAATGTTTAATTGCAGTGAAGAGCAATCACTGACTAAAATATGAGGACCTTAATGTGAAATATTTTTAAGATCTGCAATGAAAATAATTTTAAATTAGAACAGCCTACCACAGTCAACAGTAAAACTTTAGTTTTCATGGACAATATCACATCAAAGCCTGATCCATTCGCTGTTTGAGAAGTTTGGATTGAAATACTCTACACCAGCCATAAAAGGTTTTTATAAAGAGAAAGAATAAAGCACTAGTACTTCAAAGGTGGTTATGCTTAAAGCCGATGTTTACACATCTTACCATTAAAACATTTCTTGAGGAATGAAAATATAATTAAACAAAGACTCTACATTATACTGAAACAAAGTTAATTGGATCCTAGCTTTTTTTCCCCATTACATTCCCATCCCCATTACATTCCATACTGTTCCCCAGTACAATATTATTTTAAAAAGGAGGAGAAAAAAAATATGCTTTCTCTGTCATCAGTCCTACTGCAATTGTTAAAGTCAAATATTCCTGCGAGACACAGGCGTTTACATACCCATTGTATATTTCATACAGGTTTGGAAAGGTTCCATTCACTGCTACGTCTGACCCAGGCCAGAAGAAAGTCCCTGCTTTCAGCCCTTGGTACCTGGCCGTGAGCCAAATCTGCCAGAGAACATTCACCATCATTAGTGCCCGTCACCGAATTAGCTGAGACACTGCCAGACCCCACTGCCACCCTCACCCCTTCAGCAAGATCAAAAACTAATAGTTAATGGAGCACTCTAGCCCATCTTGCCTGTCCTCACTATCTGCAGCCCAGGTATACCTTGCAGCCTGATACCTCGTGGCAAACACTCGTGTCCCTGCTGCTGCTACACCAGAAAGAACCAGGACAGGGGTAGGAACCATTAGCAGAAATGCAATAGTAGAACCATGGCTGAACACCAGGAAGGGCAGATGTCTCAAGAACAGTGACACAAGAAGGCGTAGGAATATTCCAAGGACCTACATCTCACATACTCTTGATACAGAAGCTATATTTTGGTCACTTCTTTTGGTTTTACTGCTGCTCGCACGATTTGCAGATTTATGCCTTCTGGGTGTTTTCTGCCTGACTCATGTATCACTCTCTTCTCAGCTGCCTGCAAAGTCTACACCTGAGTGTTCTTTCCTCAAGAAAAAAGAAAAAAAAAAAAGTCTTCCCCACACTAAATAGTTGCATCTAGTCCCTTGCTAGTCTTCAGGCTAGAGCTCAGTCAAACTTTTCCATGCCACTTCATTTTCTCGGCAGTCTCAACAGTTTTGCCACAGGTGTTTGACCAATCTGAGACAATTTCTTTTAAATGTCACACCTTTAGACTTACCACATCTTTAGAGTAATTCAGGCAGAGCATAAACCTTTATTAACGCTTCTTATTACTAAACCTAACTGGCCTGCTGATTTCCTCAGAGAAGTTAACTGCAAGCCCATCACATTAAAAACAGACCAAAATCTGGTAGCTATGTTAGCTATTTTAAGCCAGCATTCTCCTTAGGGAGAATTCCATTTAAGTTCAACAAAATTTGTTACATTTTATTTCATTTGTTATTTTCCAGCTCTGGTAGGTGAATTCCTAGTGATGCTGAGTAATACTCCTTGGCTGACTCAGAAGTGCCCTCTGTACTGTTTCAACATCACTATGCATCCAAGCGATATTAAGTAACATAATAGGGTCATGTACATTCTCGGAAAGGTTTTAATACTTACAGGCTGGCCTTGGTACCACTGTGGATTAAACTTCTCCTCACTTTTAAGGGTGAAGGATGCATTTCTTTTGGGGTCATACATCTTGTTATCAATTACACCATGAGATTCAGGATACAGCCCCTGTAATTGAGAAAATGCCTTGTCACAATGGTATAAAGAAAAAGAACCCTCCAGCTACACAAACATGTCCTTCAGACAAATATATCCATTGAATACTCTGTTGGTGACTTCTACTCCACCGGTAGCTCAGGGCCCAAATTTAACAGCATCACCTACCATTGCTTCCAAGCCCTACCTTCCAACACTTAATTGCTTCTCAGTGAGATTTGAAAAAAAATTAGATAATCTCCTTTGGGATCAAACTGAAAGACACTGCATGAGTTCACACATTTGTTGTGTCTTTAGTACCAAAGACAAAGCAAGTACCTATGTTGGACCTCTGTCACATGAGCAAAATCTCTAGCTGGGATAACCATTACACAAGTAGTGAAAGAAGTGCAGGCACCAGTTCTTGGGCAGTTTTAGTAGACTGTGCTCCGCCTTTAAGCAGACTAGCTCCTTTTTACATTTATAAGGGATAAAATACCATCACTACCATTAAGACCTTGCTACTTTCCACAAGAACTGGGAGCTAAGATAAAGCTCCGTATTGTACACCTAATGTGGATACAGGGCAAGATTAATGCCTCTTAGTTGCATATTCAATCATGGAGATTTGTGAGGATTACACAATTAAGCACCTCATCCCTGAACCTGAGCTTCTCACTTACCAAATGTCCTGACAAACTGGGAAGAGAAGAAAGAAAGTGCAGATCCTAGTATTTGACTGAATTTTAGTTGTGGCATGATGAAACTAAAAAGGATGTTCTGGATTCAAACCCTGCATGTGTGTTGAAACCCTCCATTTTTCTTTTTCCCATGCAAGAGGTGGCAAATTTACAAGATAAGCTTTGCGACATTTCTATGCAGGCTTGGGTACAGTCCATCACACAGAATCATCACCAGCATGATGCTCAGATCTTTCATTTCATACTCTTCTTTGCATCATGTCATTAAGCTAGATTACATAAATATAATACATACTTTTTCCTATTCTGAAGGGAAATCCAATTATTTTAATAATGCATCAAAATATACTGTTCCCTTGGAGACAACTTGATAAGGAACAGTAGTGAAAAACATAATATACAAGAATACTTACTGTGACAATGGAGTAATGGTTGGGAAAGGTTTTTGAAGGGTACACTGGTCTCATACTGGAAGTGTATGTTCCACATTTCCCTAGAGGGAGGAACAAAAAGTCAGCAAAATTACTAAAATAAAAATCTTGCAAGTTTCTCTTATTAAGATATATACCTGTTAAAAAAAAAAACAACCAAAAGCCAAAATATATTTCCAGAAAGTTTTTGTTCTTCAAAATTGTGGACATAATCCTCCCCCCCCCCCGCCGCCCCCCCAATTCATTTACAAGCTGACTAAATGTCTATTACCACAACTTTTGTATATGCCTAACAGCTGACTGCAATGGTCACATGAACAAGACCTACAGCCCTTGTGAGAAGCATGTACAGGTAAGAAAGAACAATGAAAGAAATCACACCTCCAAAATCTGCAGTTTGAGACCACCCAGCTAGTTCACCCCAGGTGCTCCCAGAGGTGAAATGGCCACTAACACAGTGGTGCCTGGCTCTCTACATCATCTGTCAAATCACTACTCATTTTTCAGTCTTTTCTTGCTTGTAGGGCTTTTAAAATACTTTTAAAAGCTCTTATTCTGGAACGAATTTCAAAGTTTTCTTTATCTCAATATAAAAATCAGATGGTTTTAAGGAAATTAATGTACAGTATTTCCTACTATGAAAAGGCATTAGCAAGACCAAAACAGAGTAAACCTTATGGAAGGGGCCTAAATTTCCACAAGCAAATGTGTGGGTTCCAATTTTCAGAAAGAGAGAAAAAAAAAAAAAAAAAAAAAGCCCTTCATTAACAACTTTAAAATACCAAAACTGCTTCAACAGATGACAAAGAACTAAAAGTAAGAACACCACTGGGTCATCTTAACTATGAGTCTGGGCAATTACATATAATATAAATAAAACAGACATTAAAGGTTTGATAACATAAAAAGTGTTGCATCAAGGCACTTTGAACTCATTGGATTGTGGCTTTGATTAGATTTCAGTTGAAATAATCAGTTTGAGCTAATCAAGATAAAAAGAAGCCAGGCTGGAAAAAGAAATCCTCTCAAGTCACATAGACATCCCCTCCCACACTTGTGTTCTGTAGTAACAAATAATCATTTGTACCTTTTGTTATTACTGGAAAACACTGAGCACATTGCAACTATTTTCAAATCTGTTGTTGATACTGTTTTCCAAAATCATAGTTTTTTGGTGTGGGTGGCTGGGGAAGTTGGTTTTTCATTTTGTTTTGTTTTTTAAAGTCAGAGAAAAACACACTTAAAAAGTTTTAGTAAAAATCCTAGGGGGTTTTTGCTAGGACTTTCCATAAGAGTTATCTATTCTTTTTGGCTTGTTGCCTCAGCTAAAGTTGATTTAAGACAAAAGGATCATTTATCTAAAATTTAAAGTTCACAGCACAGTAAGACTATGCCTGGGTTCACTAAAACTGCTCAGCTCCATGCTAAATCATCCACCTTTCAAGCAGCAGGGAGAGCAAATGTACAACAAAACTTGCTAAAAATGAAATTATGGTATTGTCTTATAAGCATCTAGTCTGACAGATTTCTCCAAGGAGACACCAGAATATCACTGTAGGCATGGCTAAATTAACAGGATCAGAAAACGGAAATATTTTTATCTATCATTATTCTGCACTTGTCATCAAATGTTTTAAAGACGAAAATCCAAATATTTAGCATGGTTCTAATTTAACAAAGAACCAGGCAGTCCAATAAGTTACTAAATGTGAGTAGCTGTCCACTGCTTTGTAAATACTGTCATTCTTAAACCGTCTCTTTTTGAAAATTTAATAGTCCTATAAATGGATAGCTATGAACTCCAAAAGGATTTAGTACAAATTTTCAGCAACAGTCAAGCAATTTATCCACTATTGGTACCTATCTACACAGAAGGATGGATTTCATTACCCTTTCCTGAAAAGCAAAATCCTGCAGGAGTTTTTACTCACTCATATAGAAGTTTATGTTTACAATATGACTGCTTCCACTATTTTTGGACACATGAAACGTGAGGAACATGAGATTTGAAGCCACAGGCCCTCAGAGTGTTATGGATATACATCTCAGCAACACAAATTTTCATTCATGAGAATATTTTTCTCTTTCTCAAATTTAAATAAAATTTGCTTTATCTGACTATTTCACTCACTAATTTACTGTGAGGGAAAAATGAAAGCTGGAGATCCTGTAGTTTATTGTATTGCAAAAGCCTTCTAGCACATTACCAAAAAATGCTCCAGAGTACTGTAGAACTGTAAACATAATGCAGAATTAACACTTTTCCCCAGACTATTCCTTATTTTGTGCTGCATAAAGTATGTATTATTAGGCCTTCCGGTATTAGAATATTTTAAAAACATAAGTTTTGAACATCAAAAACTTCATAGTTCTGGAGAAGTGAAATGACTTTGATGAAGATACAAAGATATCTGTATTTCTCAGTGGTCAGAATTTATCATGGGTTCAGTGCTAAGAGAAATACAAGTTTGTTATAGAAGTCAATGAGAGAAGTCACACTGTAGTCTATCCAGACCAAAGAATGAAGAAACTTTACATGTGGAAGTGGATATGGCTGTCTGGAAGCCCTACAGATGCTTTGTGACACTGCTATCTTGTATCTCAGAGAGAGCTAGAATAATTCATACTAGCCAGCCTCCCCTAACAATGTCCCAGAAGTCTTCTCCAGTTTAAATTTTTTATAACTGCATCTAATGAAAACTTCGCAAACGCCTCGCTTTATTCCAGCATGGAATAAAACTAAAAAGAAACCAAAACCTCAAATACATCTGCGAATTGTTATCCTCTGGAACACTTCAAGTTGTAACAACCACTGTATAAAAAAGCAAGTATTTTTACTGATTTATTTTTAGTCAAACTGAAACCAGGCACCCCAGGTAGTAATTTATGAATGTCAAGAAGATTGGCGTATTTTTCAGACAAGAAATACCATCAGTTCCCTACAGACCACAGCCAAAACAGAAACAGGAAAAGCAACTAAAATTATTTAGACACCAACAAAATCAAGGACACTAAAAAAGCTGGGGAATATTTCTTCTGGAAATGTTTCTTAAATTAAGGTTTTCTTGGATTCATCACATTTCTACTAGCCTTTCTATATCACCTCTTCTTAGTCTCTTCCTTCTTTGTCTTGTTTTTCCAAATATAATCAAATGCTTTCTATACTGCTTTGCATTTTTCAAAGTCATTCCACCTAAATATGAGATGATATGCATTATAGAGTAAAAAGGATCTACTTCTATTTTGAAGAAATAAAGTAACCTCAGCAAAAAGCATCCACCTCCTAAACTTAACAGGGGCTACAATTTACAAGATTCCACTGAAAACCGAAAGGACCCTTTCCTCATGCCCTCTCTCTTTCTTGCCCTTCCACTCTCCCACACCTCAAGCTCTCTGTGCATGGTTGTTCTTTAGGGCAGCAACTTCCATATTCATGGCAGAAGAGTGAGGATTTCAAAGAGTAAGGAAAGCTGCATCTGTGGTTTTTTTCAGGCAAGACATCATAATATTTCTTAGACAAAGAAACTACTCACGTAATTTGCTAATAACAGGTAGAAGTCCACCCCAAGTCTGCAAATATTCAGCTCTGAAGCCATCCAATGAAAATAGTAACACTGGAGACTTGGTAAATCTGAACAAACAGAAATAGAATATTAAAAGACAGACTCTGAGAAACAGTTTCCTATCACTTATTTCAATAAATTTTCCCCCAAATAGAAGCAATGTTCATTACAGGGCAATAAACCAGGCCAAGGAAGTCCTCCTCAGCACCAAGGTTTGCAGGCTGGCACAGCGGTGAGCAGTGCTGTCCGATCCCTCCGCTTGAAGGCTGGCAGAGCAAATCCTGCCCAAAGAGGCTGAGGTTTGCATGACATGCTGAGGAAAGTCATGGCAAGGTCTAATTTCAAACACACCCATAAAATGAAGAACAAGCCAAGATGCTCATGTAATCCATCTGGTGGGTTTGGTACTCCTGATCTTGAAATCAGCTCCACTGAAGCCACACTCAGCCCCTTCAACCCTGCTCTCCCACCCCAAGGTAAGAGCAGGGAAAGAAATACGGCAATGCAAAGCCAAACTTGCCTTTCTTCACTTTGCTCCTGAACAACTTGTAACCCAGCTGAAAAAAACGTAATATATACACAGTGCACAGAACTGTAAGCAGTCTAATGTACAGGGTATGTTAAATCAGCAACTAAAACACATACTTTTCCTTTCACCTTACAAAGATTATCCAAGCAAAAAGAACTTGCTTACTGCTCCAGAAGTACTACCGATCTCCAAACTCAAAAATGTGACCCTATGACTTGAAACACTGTAACAGTATTTCTGCCAGGAACTTGATAGATAAATTCAGAAACAGAATTCACTGGAACCAACTAAAATAAAATCTCCCCTTCCAGTCTCCACAGGACCTATGTTTTCCAGTCTTGACTTGTTCCCAGATTCAGCCCTGTTCAAACAATTCTTCTCTAACTGTAAGTACTTAAAACATTGCATCACAGACAGGAATAGTAACTTCTGTAACATCAGTAACATCTTCCTTGAAGAAAACATACCCCATGTTTGACCCATAGACATGAGGGCACATGAGACTAAAAAAAAAAAAAACAAAACAACAACAACAAAAAAATCACTGCAGTGCAGCAATACCTACTGAAAATACGGAATTTCATAAAATAATTGAATATATATTTTATATGTTAACTGCAAGCTCATTTTTCCTTTATATATTTACAAAATGTGAAATGAAAATGCTTTTTTATTAACTTTGTTATACTTTAGTTTCCAAAAATATAACAGTGAGGAAAGAAGACAAATATTATTTATAAAGTGTTGACAATTTTTTAGTGATGTACCCCACCAAAAAATTTCAAACAGTCATTTACAAATGAAACATTTATAATCTGTGTGTCAGGCAAACAAACTAAAGAATAGTCAGGCAACCAAAACATGTCTATCCTAAGAAAATTTTAACCAACAATTTAGACAACAGTTCAGGATTTAATCGGTCAGAACTATTACAAAGCCTACCCTACACCCCAGATAGAATAAAACTTTTAGATGAATTTCTAAGATGTAAGTTGCAGCCTGCTTTTAAATTTATATGGCACAGGTGGGAACAAGAAATGACTGATTTTTGGGTCAAAACTAAAGCGCTCTGGCAGAACAGTGTAAGGAAACTTTATGCACTACTTTTGTCCATATTATAAATACTTTTTTGCACCACAGATTCTGATCTCTGGAAGTTTCGCAAGTATGTTGTTCATGCCCCTTTCTGCTCAATAAACTGATTCACCTCAATGTAGAGGTCTAAAAACCTTCACTGCAAAGTTCTGTGCAATAAAATACAAACTTTGAGGCAATGGCTGTTCAATATTACTCACCAACAAGTCTAATTAAAAACCCAAAAAAAACCCAAACCAAAACCAGAAAACCCCACCAAACTTAAAACAACCACTTAGAAAGGGACTTTACGCAACTGTTTCTGGTTTGGCATTCACAAGTAAACCAACTGTTAAATACATGTTTTGGTTGTCTGCAAATCTAGCTACTGACCCCTTTGCACATGTAAAATTAAACTTGGCAAAATAGGCCATTGCCACAATGAGGGTGATCGGCCATTTCACTTCTTGTATATTCTAGACACTTCAAAACTCATATATTTAGTGATCTGCCCTGCTGCCAGGGAAGCAAAGCATGACAGACCAAGTTAAACTGCACTCTGTTTGGAACAGATCCAGTAAAATCCCCAGACAAACTGACCCAAGCTCTGTTTTGAGGTATAACAGCCACTTCCATGAATTTTTCCTGTCAGTAACCAAGACAGCACTTGCTACTTCAGAAATGGGCTGTCATGAGCAAGCAAGCCTGGGAGGCTCAAGTTTTGGTTCTGCCAGTGATTCATGCTGCCTGTGTCCAAACAGCATGACAAGCGTGTTTCACAGCGCTTGGATAAATAGGTATGCCACAGTCACATCCTGACTCCAAACTGAAGGAAATGCAGAAGCAATTATCCCCTCTTATAATCTGGCTTCTATGGAAACATAATGCAGGCAACACAGGCTCACTGTGGTCTAGTAGGTTCACCAGTCTGGATGATCAAAAGCCCAGAACCATGGAACACACTGCCAAGCTGACCTGCCTCACTATAGGTAGTTTAGACCATAATACAAAGAAAGAAAAAGAAAACAAGAAAAGGAAGGATAAGACAGTTCTCTTGAAAGGCTTAACACAGTACACAGAAGACTTCCTATCCCACACACAAACTCATACACTACTGCCTATACACAGCCATAAAGTACAGGGAGAAAAGCTTTCTTTTCCACTAAACTTACAGAAAGCCTCAACAGGAGGCATAAGAGCAATCTTCAGATATACAGAGAAATCAGCAAAGAGGAAAGAAAAATCAATCAGATGCTCTTCCAGCTCAATGAAGATAAGACAAATAGTAATAGGCTGAAAACAGAAAAAGACATGAGGACAAAAAGACAGCAAAAAGTCTTCAGTAAAGCCATCTTAGGTAAGTGTAGGATAAACTGCTTAAGTAGGTTTGAATTCTCAGAGTATTATTTCACTCCTAGAACAGTGGGAAGGACTAGGTCACTCCTGAGATCTTACAGCCTATTAACTTTATAACTCTATTAAACACAGAACCCAGTTTTGGAAAGACTTAGTTGTGTACTTAATTTTAAGCAGTTGATAAGTCTCATTTAAATCAGCAGAATTGCTCAGATTAAGCACCTTATTGAATGCTGCATTGTTTTGGTCTATTCTGCACCAGAGGAACAGCTAAAACACAGCCAAAATTAAAACCGAATAAAACCAGCAACCTGAACCCACAAAATATAGTGTATTAATATGCACAGAATCAGAACTGATATCCTGAAGTCTCAAAAGAGCACTGCAACTAAAGTCACCTGCACTCCTGCCTACCACACCATAGGAAGAAGTGGATTGTTTACAGAGTTGTTACTCTTGGGAGAGGCTTGTGTGCTAACAGTCACAGACAAGCCTCCAGTCAACACTGTTTGATTCAACTTTGACCACACATCACCCTTTCCTGGGCTGGGTTCTATTGCAACATTTTGGGTTTACCAGGATTAACACTATTTTAGAAGAGTAACTGTGTATCCCTTTCATGAGCAGAACAGAAAAAACAAAAAACAAAAAAAAACTAAAAACAGGTTAACCGAGAGGAGTTTCCCTTCGGCATTTGCGTCAATAACTTTGACTGTGGATCTGCGCAAGACTCTTGTTTGTTTACCAGCCTCTTGGGGGCAACGCTTCCTAACCTTGCATTAGGGAAATCAGCATCCTAGACTCAGTCCCCAGCACAAAGTCCCAAATGGCTCCTGAACTCAGAACAAAAGTTAATGACAAAAACTTCAAGAACCACCTAGCTATCACCTTCCTACATAGAGGATTTTTGGGGATTTGGACTACAAGCTGGACAGCAGTTCCAATTTCTGCCCTGATGAAGGTTCCAACATGTCAGCATCTGTTAGTGCTCTGAATCTGAATGAAGAGTACCCAATTGGTATGAAATATTTCAAAAGGAAATGTATTTAGTTTGATAATTAGTATAACTCCAATGAATAAACAGAGCATGATTTAAATATTTAAAGTCAAAAAAGTAATGACATAAGAACAAAATAAAATGGCTTTACTTTACAAGAAATATCCCATCACACCATAATTTCAAAATCAAAATAAAACAGGTCTGAATTTTTTGATACTTGTCAGACAAGAATATAATTGAATTCAACTTAACCCATAACATGTTTACCAAGTATTTACTAGTAGAACATACTTCAATCAAGAATTTAAGTCACTTCTCTTGATAGCTTAGACATACAATCACAGTTTATAGTCAGCTTCAGCTATAAAGTTAATTTGAAGATCCCACAGCAAAAACAGTTCAGGAAATACAGGCTTTTTTTTCCTGGCTGGGAGCTTTGCTGTACTATTCAAGCCTGAGTGCTGATGCCATAAACCACATGAGTCATGCCTCACTCAGTGTATACATAACTTGCAGGAGCAGGCCCAATGTGGAGCTGAGCCAGAGAATACAAGGATCCCATGGCACTTTACATCTTCTAAAGAAAGTAATTCAGACAGCTTGCAAATAGTGTTGTCCCACTGCTGGCAGAACTAGAACAGTGATCTGCTCACATTTTGCAGTTCTGAGGCTAGAAAATGCAAGCTGTTGGAAAGGTCTCTTAAAGTGACAAGGGAGGGAGGCAGTCTTAGGAGTCTAAGATTGCTGGATGGGTCCCAAAATATTTGGGATGGTGGGTATTGGAGCACGTGTAGGTCAATAATATGGCTGGCAACAAGCTAGAGTTGCCCAGAGCACACACATCTGTGAGACACAGCAGGGTTGAGGAATAGGCATTTCTTGCAAGTCAAGCAAGTGCTGGGATAGAGCAACGTGATCTGTTAGTAAGCACCACCAAATGCTGGCTGACCAGGTGTTCGTCTCTGTCTGGCAGCTGCTGTTACCATGTGTGTAAAAGGCAAGCAGGTCCCAGGAAGGCACAGCAGGGAAAACAATCTCAAAAATGAAATGCAAGCAAAGAGCAGAGCTATGCAAACAGACAATTGCCTCACCCTTTCGGACACTGAGGTTCAGTAATGTCCTCACACTCTTCTTCAACCCAGCTTGCCTCTCCTTAAAACAAATGAATGGAATTTATTTTTTAAGACAGTACATTCTTACTGATAGATGCAAGGTTTTTTTTTTCATTTTACCAGATGCTTTTAAAGTCACATTATGTTCTTGCTCCTTTTATACAACTGTGGGTACACATGAAAGACGGTAGTAAAATGTTGGTGATATTTACCTTTACAAACAGCTTGATAATTGACACAGCAATCTTTGTTTTCTACACAATCATCTGAACAGGAGCAATGATATTCTGGTCGCCTCTTTTCTCCACACCTGAATTTATTGCAGGTCCATATGTGGGCTAAAAAACAGATGAGAGAGAAAGACAGTACAATGATTAATATGGCTGTAAGTGCAGAACTAATAAACCAAGTGTTAAGCTCAGTCTCAAGTCTCTACTCACTGAGAAACAGTCCTGAGTTATCTCACACATGTATAGTATCACAAACTTTGGCACTTCAGGAAATAACAACACCCATGACTAAATAATGCAAGGGTACAGCCATCTGAACACAATTATGCATCATATGGGTATAAATATCACAGATCAGAAAGAATTCTTTTTACGGATCGCCCGAAATACAGTAATTTATGTAAGTTTAATCTGGTAAGATCATACTATAAAAACATTTTCAAAAATCTCCCCCAGAAAAAAAAAAAAAAACTTGAGTCTGAATGCCTAGAAAACACTGAGCAGCATTAACTTATTCTGACTTGCCTTTGAAGTCACAATGTATTTTGCCAGTCATCACCAGGCACTCCAGCCTCTTTTAGCAGCTCTTAGACACAGGCATCACTGCCACTATTTAAGACTCTATACATAAGCTCACAGGAAGATCTACTGACTTCAGCTGCACTGCTGCTTTTATCAGAACTATGTTAGTTTCTCTGAATGACATATCACAGTACATTGTATCATCTGAAGACTTGGATATCCTGGTTGAATATGAGTCAGCCATGCGCTGGCAGCCAGGAGGGCCAAGTGTGTCCTGGGGAGCATCAGACACAGCATCGCCAGCCCGGCAAGGGAGGGGATTGTCCCGCTCTGCTCTGCACTGGGGCAGCCTCACCTCGAGTCCCAGGGGCAGTTTTGGGTGCTAAGAACAACATTAAACTCTTAGAGAGTGTCCAAAGGAAGGCTACGAGGATGATGAAGGATCTGGAGGAGTGCGAGTGAGGTCATTTAGTCTGTTCAGCCTGGAGAAGAGGAGACTGACTGAAGGAAGGCCCCATTACAGTCTTCAACATCCTCATGAGGGGAAGCAGAGGGGCAGATACTGAACTCTTCACTCTCATGACCAGTGACAGGGCTCAGGAAAAGGGCATGAAGCTGAGTCAGGTGAGCTTTAGGTTAGCTATCAAGAAAAGATTTTTCACCCAGAAGGTGTCTGGGCACTGGAAAAGGCTCCCCAGGGAAGCAGTCACAGCACCATGCCTGACGTTTGGACAAGAAACATTTGGATAATGCTCTCAGGTGCATGGTGTGACTCTTGGCATGTCCTGTGCCACGTCAGGAGTTGGACTTTATGATCCTGATGGGTCCCTTCCAACTTAGCACATTCTGTGATTCTATGATTTTGTTATCAGTCATAAACACAAACAGGCCCTTTACATTCAATGAGGATAAACACAAGTGAATTTACCAGTCAAGTGAATACTTAAGTGAAGATCTTAACAGAGACATAGAAGTCAAATCTGAATGTTTGAACAGAGGACACTCAATGTTTTCATATATGACTAGCAATTAAAAATCCCTAAAAGCATTGTCAGGAAGTTAATCTCATTTTCAGATTACTGTACTTCAGTAACTCCACTGTTATCAAATAGATCTTTACTTCTGTGAGAGAGAGAAGAATCTATTATGGTTCTAGTTACATGATGCTATTGGGAAATTAGAATTTGATTGTCCACTGATGTTAAGACTAATTTAAAAAACAAACAAACAAACAAAAAACATCCATCAATTCATTCACCTTCTTAGTGCTAAGACTGTCCAGTTTGTTT
Source organism: Dasyornis broadbenti (assembly GCA_013397935.1). Classification (NCBI taxonomy): domain Eukaryota; kingdom Metazoa; phylum Chordata; class Aves; order Passeriformes; family Dasyornithidae; genus Dasyornis; species Dasyornis broadbenti. Next base: position 2,217,885 of record VZRN01000256.1, read on the forward strand.
TTAAAGAATCTTTGTACTCAGAGGGAGTGATGTAATGAAACAGTAAAACCCATGTAACTATATACCCGGATAGATCAACTATATCTGTGTAACTTGACCTTTCAATAGCAGTTAATTGAAGCAGGGATCGGAGCTCAATTTAATTATTTTCTTTTCAAAGTCAGCATTGGAATTTTAAATGTATCAATGCAGTCTCACCCAGAAATTAATCAAATGCATGTAAAGAGGAGTGAGAAGAAAAGAAAGTAATCTGAAAAGAATGCTGCATTTGAAGCATTAAGGCAAAACCAAAGTAGAGAAAATAGTCAAATTCTGTCCTTGGTGTTCTACCTGCACTAACATCTTTCCCTGTAAAACTCCAAGGTATTTTTCACACCTTTACCTATCTGTCCTTCTGGCAAATCATGGCAGCTGCTTCTCATTTTGCAATCCTTCATCAGCACAATCTGTTTTGTCATCCTGCCTTGATTCATGCTCAGGACTCTTGCTTCACACTCAGGCTGAGGAGTAACAAGGCAGAGGGCCTGAGTAGCTGGGTAAGGAGAGATTGCAGCTTCCACAGAGCTGCTCTGTCCTTCCCGTTTCTCACTAGGGCGATGACAGACAAATGCAATATGCAGAATGCACTTCTATTCCAGGCTTGCCCAAGAATGTAGGAGTTGTCCCTGATGCCAGGGACAATGCAGGTCACTGTTGTCTCACCACCAGAGAACAAAAAGCTGGCTAAGACCTCGAGTTGCCGTTGTTCCTCCTCCTTCCGAGGGGGAGGGCAGCAGCACAGTCTGTTGCAGCCTCTCTCCTCACAGGAGAGCTATGGGAAAGCCAGCCCACTGGCTATGTCAGCTCCTAAATGGTCCAGCTGGGTGGAATACAAGCTTTGTTTGTGTAAAACAGTTGCTGATGTTTCCAGAGGAGTCCCCAGTACCGCTGTCACCACTGCAACTCCACCCAGGAATGTGACACAGAGAGCAAAGAGGGGGGAGATGAATGGCATCAGAACCACTCTGCTGTTCAGTAGCCCCACTGTGCACTCACAGCCCATCTGAAATAACTCCTGACCACAACACTATGCACATATGCTGAGCTGTCCTTTCTCAAAGAACAGCAGACATTGCTCCCTCAGCTTTTCTCCATCCTTACCTGGTTGTATACATGTTTCCTGGTAATCTAAGCAGCAGTTTCCAAGCTTGACACAATCTTTATCACAACGGCAGCTTCCAAAGGTCCTTTCAAAGCAACGACCTTTGCAGGTTTTCACTGTAATATTGGATAGTGTTAGATGTCAGTGGCTGAGCCCAAGTCAGTCAACATGCAAAAGAAATGAATACAGTCAGCATGTGAAATGACACAGTTGGCCATTCCACATCTTACAGGATGGCTGCAAAAACAGTGACAGCCAAAGGAAAGTCTTGATCCAACCAAATGCTTATTTTCTCTTACTGAACAAAAATATTTTTTCAGCATATTGAACAAAGAGTTCTGTTCTGTTTTAGCAGGAACATGGTGTTCCATTATTGCAGAAACAAATGAAATAAAAGACTACAATTCTAGCTGTGACTTTGAGTACAGTCACTCAGAATATGTAAGATCTCTGTTGGAGGAAACGTGAAGCTTTCATGTTTTCACTATGGGTGCCCTAGAGAATGAAATGTTTTTGCAAGGAACACTAATTTTCATTTTCATGTCTGGCAATGTTCCACTTTTTATAAATAATCAAACATTAATTAGAATCTGGACTGAATTGCCTATGCTTGGCAACTCTCCCATGCCCCTGCTCTGGGGAGGAGGAACTGAGGAAGCCTCAGCTCCACATCCTCCTGTACCATGAAGGTACTATCTCAAGAGATAAGGAGGGCTGTTCCAAAGCAGACTCAGGAGATACAAACTTGAGTATACTGCTCACTGGTTCATATTTTGTTCAATTTAATATTAAAAAAAAAAAAACAAAAACAAAAAACCCAAAAAGACATTTCTGAGGGCAGGGGAATAATCATTAAAAAAAATAAAAAACCAAACTCAAACCCAAACCAAAACCAACAAAACAAACAACCAAAAAACCAAAACCAAAAAAAAAAAAAACCCACACCAAAAACCACCACCCCAGTTACTGGTGATGTGAAGGATTAGCAAAACTTAAAAGACTTGGTCAGACTGTCTAATCCTGTACAATCACCATAAGGGAGTGAAGTAACTCCATCATCTGACTCCTCTTCTCAAGAATCTTGAGAAGTGTAGTATCAGGAAAATGAGATATTAACGAATTGATATTGCAAAGCTGTAATAAAATGAGAAGAAACCTCATATATTGTAGTGGAAATTTTATAAACTAAACTCATGTTAAAAATCATTGTTTGTTCAACTTTAAAATTATTCTTCATAGTTGTTCCCAAAGTGAAGCTTAATTTCTTAAAAAAAAAAAAAAAAAAATCTTTCATAACCTTCTACCTGAAGAAATTTCACCATTGAAAAAGCCACATATTTTTCAGGACAGAAAACAGACAGAGGAATTCCACAAGGAATGCTTTCAGGCTACAATTCTAACCAGTAAAAAAATAACTTTTTTTTTCCCCTCCATAATTGACTGGAAAAGATGAAAAACAAATGTTCCAGGACAACATGAAATTGAAGTTGTTGTGTTTTGTTGTTTTGGTTTTTTTAAATGGTGAACTGAGAAAAGCCAGCCATGTGACATCACCACAGTGACAGTTGGGATACATGGAAGCTGCCAGATCAGACACTGAGTACCAGGATCACTTTACCTCTCAAGTGAGTACACACAAGTATTGAGCACACCTGAGGTTTATTTTCTGGTATTTTTATTCCCTTCGTACTGATACTGCTTCAAGCAATGCATGCAATCCTCTTCCTGCAGCAAGAAAGGTGGCATTCTGATAATACAAAAATTAATTCACCAAAAAAAAAAAAGGAATTGCTTAGCAATATTACTAAATAAAAGACATGTTAGTTACCATCTTTTGAACAGCTAGGCTTCAGGCCAAATATACATCCGAGGATTGTTGTTAACATGCAGACGCAGAGTACCTGTGGGACAGGAAGGAAAAGAAAGTGCTATTAAATTACCATTGAATGGTTTTGAAAGCACTCATTTTCTCTATAATGGTATACAATGGTACTGAAATTCATAAAAACACTGATTAGGAGGCTGATTTCACTGTTTTCACCAGCAGTTTTCACATCCACAAGTAGTTATGTTGTTTGCAATTAATTAACAGTGTTTGAACATGGTTGTCACAACTGGGCCTATGTCTATAATTTCTTCCCAAGTCATTTAACATAGACATGTCCTTCTTGATTTCTTTTTTATCAGTCTTTCATAATGATACATGTCTTTCTCTATTTCTTACACATATATCCATTTTATAGAAAACTTTTTTACTCCACTCCTTCCTTCCTTGTACATTGTTTTAAGAAAGTGAAGCGAAGTTTTGCCATTAACCACAGACTACAAATACAAGGCAAAGCTGTTAAGTGATACCTACAATTTTCTCAGGCAGGAAAACCTTCTCCCACTTCCTAGTATCCAGTTCATACTAGATCTGGGTCCACACCATGGTAAGCAACTGTGGGATGTCACATTAAGACTGACCACAGTGTCTTGCACTGACCAGAAACTATGGCTGTGCTCATTTTGGATTCTGGATGCATTAAAGTTATCAAACAAGCACCATATTATCTTTGTCCAGGATTTTAGGGCAAGATTTAATGCCTACTCAAATACAGAGAAAGACTTCTTTAAACCTTATTAAGTATTGGATTAGTACATACACATTTTCTAGAGTTTATGGACCTATCAGTACATAAATAGTAACTAAAGAGAAGCCAACAATGCAGTTATGACAGCTATTCTATTTAAGTGTAAAATGTAATAAAGTACTTTGTCAGAAGTCCTGAAACACTGCAATAATGCAGACTTTCTTATACAAAGGTATTTGGAGGGCTCTGGGTAGTGAAAAAAATGTCCACACCACTTCTCCAGTCACTGCTTTCTGAGGAAAAAACTTTACATACACAATTTTCGCCCTTTTTTTCTCCTTTCCCATTAGCAAAGGCTGCTGAGACAGCCTTGAGGAGGATGCCTCAGTCATATTGTGATGTGGCAAAACTTCCTTCCATTTTAAAATGCACCCAATTATTTCTCAAGCTTATTCTTTTTAAAGACCGTGAACACTTCAGTAACTAAAAACTATTTGTGTTGTTTTTAACAACTATAGAGTTTACTATGCAATTTTGTTCACTGAGCAGTTAAGAAAGACAGTAAGAAAGCAATTTCTGGAATGTGCAGCATTGAAATTCAGATATTACTCTGAATTTTTGAACTACAAATTATCATGAACTAAATTAATATAAAAATATTACATATAGGGCATTCATAAAAAAATAAAATAATAGACTGGACCTGATGAAGCTGTGGCCTAGAAATCTGAACCAGGCAAGTCACTGAAATATCATTCACCATAACGTATAGCAAAGAAATAAGAGCTTTTTCAGTTCAATTTCAGACTTTGAATTGACAGAGAAGGAAGGAAAATAAGAAAAGATTGAAGGGGGAAAAATCTAGCATTATCTATGCATCTGGATAATCAAAAATTTACAGAAAAATGTAAGTTTCCATTAAAACCAGCTATCAAGAATGAACACAAGTGCAGAGCTCTCTACTTCTCTCTTTTTATTATTTTTAAATCAGCATACTAACATGTGCAGCATCAACACTTTCTGTTCAGTCAATATCAACAATAGCATCTTCAATGTAAGTTGCTCTGGACCTTGGAAATTGCCCACATAAAATAACACCTAGATAAGAGCAGGAATAGAGCTAGGTAAGTAAATACTTCAAATGCAAGATGTCAAAGCCCAGCAAAATCAGTGGAGAGTGCAAAACCTGTTATGTCCTTTTAACATTATTCTTATTGTTGTTATTATTGTTATCATTAAATTACAAATGGATTCATTTATTTTTAAAAAGCCAGGTTGAGAACATTTTATATCAGGGTGAAGATACATTGCTTCTCTGCTCCCACTGGGCCCTGCTACTAAGATCAAGGAGTAGGATGTCCTCTGAGATGTAAGCACAAACACACTTTAAAACAAGCAAAGCCTACAGCTATTCTATCTGTAACAGCTTTAGTCCCATATCTTCAAATTGCTGCTTGACCTGTAGAATTTATGCCACCTAAGGCATCCTAGTATGGAAAACACATTGCAATGCCACTGAATGGACAATTAATATTCCCTTATGGAGCTACAGTGTAGGTAATGCATGAATTTAATCGTGACACCAAATTAATGCAAAAGTAAAATCTACATAAAACCCACTCCAAGGTGACAGCATTAAAATATTTCTCAACATAAAACTGGCAAAATTTCACTAAAGTTCTCACAAAAAAAAATTGTGATTTTGGCACCAAATGTAAGAAAATCACAGTTTTGTATTGTATTCCAGGTTGTCAGTTTTACGCTTCTATGAACATAATTCCACTCAGCAAAAACAAAAGGATTACGTTCACTGAGGCACATGAGTGTTCTTTTGGGTACAAAATACTACAAAATGCAATACTAAATGCAGTAATATGAAGATCTTGAAACACTCTTGACTCATTTCATTAAAGCCTTTGTTTTCTTAACCTTAGTCCCACTAGCTTAAATTTTTGTCTTAAAAATATTTTACTGCAAAACACTAAACTTTCCCCCTCCTTTTTGTTTTCTTCTTTCTTTCCTTCTTTAACACTTAATAAAGAAGTTTTACAAAAGCAGTAAGTTTACACATTAAGCATTTAACAATGTCCTGGGACAGCCAAACCTAACCCAGTGGAACCCCATGCAATTGCAGCTTAGTGTTTAAGGCTTTGAATTGAAGCTTTATCTTGAGCCTGAATGACTTCAGTCACATGGATATTATCCACACAAATGGCAAAATGTTCTGCTGGAACAATGAGGAGCAGTTAATACTGGCCAGCAGCAGCAGCAGTCCTGACTAGGCACAGCAAGAGGTGTTACACCAGTAGCTGACCTATTGTCAGTGGAAAGGCCCTAAGATTATCAACTCTGCAGGTGATGAAGAAGATTCAAACTATTTTTGAAGATCCAGATACTCACTACATCTCACTGCTGCACCCTACAGATGGACTAATTTATTTTGCTTCTTTCTATATTGCAACCTATCTCTGTTGCCCAGAGAAGCTGTGGAGGCCCCATCCTTGGAAGTGTTCCAGGTCACGTTGGACAGGGCTTGAGCAATCTAGTGCAAGGCGTCCCCGTCCATGGCAGGGGGGCCCTTCCAACCCAAACCATTCTGTGATTCAGTAAGAAACCTCACCACAGCAAGTAGGTTACTAATATTACCTGAACTGTTTTACATACAGGTAGCTCAGGTTTGGGATGCTGCAGTCTGCTGCATAAAGATAATACAATTTTTTAATCCATAGAAAGACAGGTAGCTGCACGCATTCTTGTTTACTAACAAGGACTTTGTTTAGTATCCTGCAGCAAGCACCAAAGTCAACTCTCTAGCTACTACCACACTGCCAACGTAAAATCTGCCTTGAAGGTTTAGTCTGACTTTTTAAACAATAGGAATAAATCTTACCTGTTCTCTCTCGCCCATATTCTTCCACTCAAAAGAGAAAGCAAGAATTGAGAAAAAGGTGTAAGAAAGAATACAGGAATACAACATTTAGTATGAAGACAAAAAAAATTTAAGAACCTAGCCTTGTACTACACAAACGTAGAAAATTAACTTTTTATTATTATATCTTAAGAGGTTGCAAGGACAAACTGTCAGATTCAGTTTTAATATAGTATCCGAGAAAAGTTTTTTAGAACAACACAGTAACAACTGCAGAGAAGAAAGTGTCCTTTTTTGGTTTAAAAATAATTTTTAGAAAGTTTGTTTTAGAATCACAAAAACATTGTCATCTAGGGATGAATCTCTGTCCCATCACTGCTTCCTTTACGTAGGAGGAAGCAATAAAAGCTTTGCTTTGTAAACAATTATAATGGTTGGTAATAGGTGGTTGAACGTCTCAAAAACTGCAATCTTGAGAACATTTCAAACGCCATTTATTTCAAAAGCCTTTTATTTTGAGCTGGGTAGATGGAAATACGATAGCATGGTTAGAGAAGTGAACCATTTCCGTCACTCATCTCTAGAACTGCAGCTGAAGAGAACTTCTCAGCAGTGATTTTGGGCAGCTGCTGGAAGGGCCAGAGTCAGCAAGGGTACAGGTGCATACATCAGACCCCAAAGGGACTCATCAGCTCTACAGGCCTTATTGACATGCAAAGAAATCTCTCACTGGCCTTAGCCACCACAACCTTTCCCATCATATTTTACTCCTACTTTACACAGTTAATACTATGGTTTCTTTCTCTTCACTCTTCCCTAGCTCTGTCCACCTTTCCCACTCCCCTCTATTATTCTGTATTTTCTTTGGCAAAGAAGGCATTGGTACATCTTTTAAGGAATAATAATTCTCAATTATGTTTCTTTCTGTGTTAATCTTCCTCACTCTTTGCCTGCCTTGTACTCAGTTGCCTTCCATTTCCTTTCCTGCACCCCTGGTATTCCATGGTCAACAAAACTTGTCACTCCAAGGTTTAAGACACATCCATTAACAACTAGTTACGCAATTATCAAGGAAACCATGCAAAATAATGACTTTCCATTCTAATTTCCATGATTGGATCTCGCAGTTGTGTCATGTGTATCCATGAAGGGAGGACGTCTAGACAGGGTCTGTAATGCCAGTATTAAGAAAACCCATGGAATTTTCCAAAACCACTGGGATCTGTGAAAGGCATGCTATGTTTTCACTGTTTTGTGCACCTAGAATAGATTACTAATGACCTGAACTTTAACACCGAAATCTCTTTGAAAAAGAATTTCACCTGCAAAACTGTAAAGAATGCAGTAATAGATAATGATTTTCAAGCAAAAACAAGGTCACCTTCTGTCTCTAAGAGGGCACTGTTAAAAATGCAGACAGCATACTGTATAAAGAAAAAAACAGTTATCTACGCTGCCAGGGGCAGTGGAACACTTACTCATGCTTATAAAAATTATTTTTAAACCAGAATAATCCCCTTGCCAACAGCTCAGTTTTATTCAAAAGCAGGGGATACTTAATAAAGTTTAATAAACTGAAAGGAGGAAGATACTTCACTCACACCAGCCCAGCTACTTAAGTAACACTTAAGTAAATCACCTAAAAAGAAAAGTTAATCAGCACTGAATCAAGTGCACCGCCTCCTTTTTGCACCAGTCATCTCTTCTTTCCACATTTGTAAATATTTTTATGGTCTTCAAAGACTTGCTTCTGTTGATCCACATTCCACTCATAGAGGCCAGCAGGAGGAGAGTTGCTGAGGCTCTCACGCCCTGGCTATTCTAAAACACTGGAGGTGACTAAATTATTCTGAAGTCAGTGGATGAAAATGCTGGAGCTTACACCCGAAGTATTTTCAGAGCTAAAAAGGTTTACTATAAAAATGTATAGGCATTATTGTTCTTCTTCTCAAAGCAGCACACAAAAGATCTACACTCATTCTTTCTATCGAATGTTCTCAAGAATGGTATTATGTACTATTGCAACCTAAGGTCATTCAAAGGACAAGAATGTTTTAAAGGTAGATCGAGCCACTGTAAGGTATTATAAAAGCCTTCACAGAGCTCACCAAAGAGTGATAACTCTTCACTCAGCAGAGAGTTATCAGCAGAAGACATCATCATACTATAGCTCTCTAAATACCTTCCAAAACTATTTAAGCATCTGGTTTTTAACAAAGGGATACCAAAAGACAGAAGAGTTAGCATCTGTCAGCTAGTGAGCTGGAATCTAAAATATTTTTATTTGTTGCTTCCACAGCTTTATACGTACATACTCTCCTGGAAGTCATTAGCACTTGAGCTGTTGTAACACTTTACCTCAGCTGTTACATTTTTTACTGCACTTCACATCACGGGAGACTTTAGAGAGAAATCAAAGCGCAACAATACGGTAGCCAAAAAGAAGGGGAAATAAAACTTTTAGTTAAATTCCCAGAAAGCAGATAGCAGTTGACTCTGCTATTTAATGAGCAAGCAGAATTTTGTAAAATCCTAAGGATAACCAGGACTGAAAATTCATATTATGAGAACAAAGTAAATATTGTACTTTCAAATACAATTATTTTATTCAGCACAGCAGACTAAGAACACAGAACAAAGACCACCACATCATCTGCTTTAGTGGCAACCACATATGAATGCATGACTGCATAGAAAGTGAAGAAACTGTCAGTAATTATGCCAACTAAAAGCTGGTTTTCGAACAAGTTGCATTTGACTCATAAATAAAAGCAAAACTGAATCTGAAAATATGGCTTTGAGCCATCTTCATGCCCTTCCTATTCCAAAAATCCCTTCTCAAGAATAAAGCTAAAGCTGTTTCAACTCAGATTAATGTCATTAGAGTTGTAAGAAGAGTGTACAGCGGGGGCTGCTTCTACAGGGTACTGATTGTACCACCAAAAACCTATATTCACATCCAGTTTTCCTTGGCAGATACCGTTATTACTGCCATCATGACACAACATTCGCTTCCACAGGAAGGCACAACGACCTTAAAAAGAGTAAGTGAAGAAATCCTGTAAAACACTAAGAATATAAGGAGTGTCAAAAAATTGCAGAGCCACAAGCAGTATAAGAAGAAGATAGGACAAATAAAGTTTCATAGAATCACAGAATCATTTAGGTTAGAAAAGACCTCTAAGATCAAGTCCAACCATTTCAGTTATTCATTATAGGTCTTTACTAAGTACACTGATATCGATCACAGACACATCTTCAGCCCTGAATCCATTGGCCATTTTCCCAAAACAAAGACCAGGGCTGACCAAGAGCCCATTATTAACTCTGCACCATTTGAATATAGCTCCTCAAAAAACAGAAGGCAGACTATCAAATTTTGATGCCTCACAACATGAAAACATATTTGAGCCAGAAGAAGATTCAAGAACTGGTCCACTTACCAGAGTTAAACAGCAAAATCAAATATACATGGCTAGGCTGGATTATTGATTTTGTTGAAACAGCTGCAACAATATTATACTTTTTGTTATTCTAGGAACAACCAACCAACCTTTAACACAAACTTGTACCCACACACTACCCCATTAGAAAGCATTTAGACAGGTTGATTTGGCTTACATGCCATTACACAGCAGAACTGGGACAAGGCTCATGCTCACTGAGTTTCTTCAGAAATGCAAATACTTCTTTTTTTCTTATTACTTCCCTTTTCTCCTTAGCTAACTTATTCAGTGTTGAACAATTAGACAACAGTCCATTTGTGAAAAGTCCTTACTTATACTACTTTTCTTTGTCCTCTACCACATCCCATTTAAAATAAAAATCTACTGCTGCCTTATAAACACATTTAGAGGAAACTTTTTGTCCAGGTGACTTGTGCAACACCCGTGCAGAAAAGCCCTTTTTAGTGCATGATGTGTTTTTTTCAAAAAGGGTCAGGAAATATATCATAACAATGTAAAAATATCATTCCAATACTGACCATTTTAAAACAGCTTCTCTTAAAATTGCATCTACTACCCTTTAATTCAAATGGGACACTGTCATGATGCAGCACATTGACAAATTCTATCATAGCTTATGGTCATGGTGATATTTGCCAACATATTCATTTCTAATACTAGATTCAAGGTGAGAAACTCTTCATACCTTTCATGTTTTCAAAACCTTTATTTTACTCTACTCCTTCTTTCAGATGGGAACAACAGTAGCATAGCTTCCACTGCAAGACAAATCAGAACAATTCATTCTGTGTAATTCCAGTGATACTAGTAAAGGAATGCAAATGAAATTTTTTCAAGAGCAACAGTTGGAAGGAAGCCTTGCATAGTTTTTGCATCTTTGTCCTTGCCTGAAATCTAAATTTTAGCATAGTAGCTAAGCTGTTCTGAATTCAAGATTAAATTATTATTACAGAAAGCCTATTCACTTAAACTGTTAATGTGTTCTTTATTATTTTAGTATCCAAGAGTCTTTCAGGACTATATGAAGGTGCTCAGAACAAGAGCACCCTCCTCCTCCCAAGAGTTTAGCTGCCTGTACTTGGGTCCAGTTCTCCAGCACTGGTTCAGTTGTTGATAGCACTTGTTTGGCAAATCTCAACTAGCCTTGAAGATAGCCCTTCAATAAAAAGCTAGAGGAAGCCTCAGAAGAGTCACTCTCTCCTTATTTTAGCCAGCCTCGCCTCTGTCCCATCTGGAATGTGATACAGCCACATTGCAGACGAGTCCATCCTGGCCAATTACTCTGTTGACCCTAACTCACAGGCCTGTCTTCCTTTACCTTGGACCTCTCTTACCGTTATACACTCACCTGGCAATTTAGGCTATTGGCTGAACCTGGCTGGTGTTCATCACCAGCCCGCTCTGCTCACCTTGCTCACCTACAGTGAGACTGTCCCTTTCAGTGAGGCCACTGTCTGTGTCTGCCTCGTTGCCATGACCAGATACAGTTTTACCTCCTCTTTCAGCAGGACCTGACTTCACCTGGTGCTTTACAGGTAGACAGAGGTTTACTGCAAATATTACTCCAAAATTTAAAAAAGGTAATGGAAGGCACGGATTGAATCAGAGCTCTGAATGCTGGAGCAGTAAGTCTGAGCACGCAACACCAACCACGACCCCAGTCACTCACCTGTTTTGCCTGAATGGACCAAAGGGGCTGATCCAAGCACACTGTAGCCTAACCTATCAGCAGATATTCTGCACTCCAATTCCTAGTCACAACGTGGCTGTTTTCAGGCAGGCAATCAGCCAGCAGCATTGACAGATGCGCCAGGCACACAGCTGGGTGTGCTTGAGTCTGTTCCAAGCTGTGCACTCCAGCTAGAGTTCAGGCAGCCAGAAGCATCCACCCACACCACACTCCAAACGATCTGAAAGGCTGAAACCTCCTGGATGGCTTAAGTTCTCCAATGCAGCTACAGAAGAGAGTATCTGGTAGCCTAAACTCCATTCTGTTTTGCCAATGTTGACAGCCATACCTAAACTACTCAGCTTTAAGCAAACTGAGATCATCTTTGCCAATTCACAATCAACCCCTTTGACCCAAATTCAACCTAGCAGGGCAATAAAATTTAAACTGAGTTCTGAGTACAGTCTTTAACAAAGATGGTCTCTACTCCTCCTTTGTGAAGATTTTTATAAAAGTGGAATTAGGGGAGCTGTTTTTTCTGTTGCATTGTTTTTGTTGTTGTTCAGTTGGTGTTGGGTTTTGGTTGTTTGTGTTTGCTGTTGTTTTGATTTGGGGTTTTTTCTCTATACTTAAAAACCTCCAATCAAATGTAAAGACTCAATTGCTGCAGGTGTTTCTTTGGACAATATTTTTTACTTCATATCAGCTTCTGCCTTTTAGGATAGGATATGCCAACTAGCTCTGTGAAGTAAAGTGTAAATAAAGCAAGAATACAAAATAACCCTGAGAAACCTTCAGAGTGAAAATACCTAATTTTTCTTTTTTAATTGTGTAAGAGCAAGATTATGATTTTTGTCTTCAAAACCCAGCATGAAGATTTCCACTTGAAGGACAATGAAGAAATTTTGGCTTTATAGCTCCGTGTGTATAATGAGAATTATTTGCAAAGTCTTCCCTGAAAAATGAGTTGACTGAAGAGAAACATTAAGTTAAAATGATTTTAAAATTCCTCAAACTCCAAACTTTCTTTTGATGGCTTAAATCAGATTACAATGTCTTTATTTTTTTTTATGTCTAGTTACAATTTTATTCTAATTAATGCACTTAAGCAATATCAACAGCAAGCACAATTAAAAAATGTTTTGTCAAACACCAGTTTTCACCATGCATTCAGACTCAAAACCAAATCACCATGGAATCTGGAGAGCTGTAGCATTGACAGAAGACAGCTGTAAAACACCCTTGTTTCCCAATATTGGAACCGATTTTTCTGCAAATTGCTAAAATATTGGAAATTGGCCAAAAATTCTTAATATCCTAAACTGAAAACACTTCAAAGTCTATTTAAAATATGGCAATCCTGTCACCGTCATTTTTCACTTCCTATTTCACCAAAGGATGTTTAATGCCAAAAAAAGTTAAATCACCTATCAGTCAGTCACTTTAATATTACTGTTAAGCTGTGGGGTGTTTCTTGGATCACAGAAGTCCCATCTAAATGTGATCTAGCACTGTCACAGAAGCAAGAAATTTCAGCAAGGACCACTTTTTCCTACTGAAAAATAAGGAAAAAATTACAAGGCACATAAAGCAAAACAATACCAAAAAAAAAAAAAAAAAGGCTGAAATTTAATAAGTTGCTGAGGGCCAAAAAAAGATTAGAGGAAAGACTGAACACGGCACCCAGACCTCCCAAACTCAGACAAGACTATCCTTCAATCCAGTGCTTAAGAGCTGACTGATTCCCATAAAAATACCTACACTGAAGTCAGCTGAAGTGAATAACCACGTTCCAAATCACAAGGTTTAGGCAAGGACACCTTTCTATCACTCTTTCTCTCCTGACAGAAGTTACATTAATTCCTTAGCCTGTATGATAAGCAAAAATGGAAAACCTATGTGTTTGGAACCAACTTTCTACTGTCCTTTCCCCCAGGAATCAAGACAACATTGCAGCAACACAGCAGCGATGGCAGAAGTCACAGTAGCTCATCCAGTGATCACACTTCTCTCAGGAGCCTGAGACCATGAGCAGAACAAGCTTTTGAATGGTCTGGGCCAACACACTACTTCTCAACAAGCCCAAATAATTTCCCACCTGCTCTCTCACTAACTGCTCCCCATCTTTCTCCAACAGCAGGTGCAGAAGAGAAAGTAAGGTTAAGGTGATAAGTATATTAAGTAACTAAATACATATTCTGCATTTTTACGGGAAAAAAGACTATAGAGATGCTTTTTTTTTTTAAGTACTAATCTATACAAATGTTTGGGCACCTTCAAGCATGTTTACAAGGAAAACTATCAGCATTAAAAAAACCAAATGGGAATACAATCTTCCAGACAACTACATAAAAACAGGTTGTTTCCACACCTCCATCTCGATGGAGGAAAAAAAAAGAAACCAAACAAACCTACAGTTGTCTCCAAAATCCTGTTGTAGCACACCCATCTTTCCCTGCCTCAGCAGGAAACCAGCAGCTACAGGTTATTTTAGAATGAAGTGGTGAAAAACTTTCAGGACTCATATGGAATATCTTGATATCCAATAGATCTTTTTTTTATAATTAGACTCTCCCCTGACTGCAGCAGTAGCAGATATTAACCAGCAACAGAAACACTCCCTTGGGCAGAGACTGTTTCATTTATTAATGGTAAATGGGGGTTTATGGTTCATAAAAGCTTAACATAGCAACCAATGGACAACTGAAACCAGATTTATAGAATCATGGAGCAGATGTTCCTGAAAACCATGTTAAGGCAAATGCAAAATAAAGAGGTGATAGGCGACAGACAACACAGCTTCACCAAGGGCAAATCGTATGGGACAAATTTGGTGGCCCTCTAAAACATGATTACAGCAGTGGTGGAAGAGGGAACTGAAACTGAAATCATCTACCTGGACTTGCACAAAGCATTTGGCATGTTCCTCATTACACACTTGTCTGTATATTGGAGGGACATGGATTTGACAGAGGGACTACTCAGTGGAATTGGCTGGATGGTGACACTCACGAGCTATGCTCAAGGGCTCCATGTCCCAGGGGAGACCAGCGAGGAGTGGCCTTCCTCAGGGTCGGCATGGGGACCAGCAGTGTTTGACATCTTTGTCAGTGACATGGGCAGAGGGAACAAGGCACCCTCAGCAAGTTTGCCAATAACACCAAGCTGTGTGGTACAGTCAACAGGCTGGAGAAAAGGGATGCTATAAAGAGGGACCAGGGCAGGCTTGAGAAATGGGACTGTGCAAAGGCCAAGTGTGTGGTCCTGCATGACAAACCCAGTATCAGAACAGGCAGAGAAGGGAACGGTTTGAGAGCAGCCCTGAGGGGGAAAGACTTGGGGGTGTCAGTGGATGAGAAGCTCAGTGTGACCTAGCCCCCTCAGCTGGTCTGCAGATGACACAAAACTGAGCCAGTGCAGTCGACATAACAGAAGAAGGAGATGCCACTCACAGGGACCTGGACATGCCTGAGAAGTGGGACTATAAGAACTTCATGAAGTTCAAGTGCAAGGTGCTACACCTGAGTAAGGGCAATCCCAGAGATGAATACTGACTGGGAGAAGGATTCATTAAGAACAGCCCTGCACAGGAGGACTTGGGGGTTCTCACAAACAAAAAGCTGGAGACAGGTCATCAAAGTACACTTGCAGCCCAGAAGGCCAACTGCATCCTGAGCTGTATCAACAGAAGTGTGATCAGCAAGTCAAGAGAGCTGACTCTGCCCTTGTGAGACCCCAGCTGGAGTGCTGCATCCAGTGCTGGGGTCCTCGACATAAGACGGATTCCTATGACTTAAGACTTCTGGAAGCAGGTCCAGAGGAAGGCCACAGAGAGCTCGATCACCTCTCTTGTGGAGACAGCAGGAGAGAGTTGGGGCTGTTCAGCCTGAAGAAGTGAAAGCTCTGGGAAGAGCTGCCTTCCAGTAACTAAAGGGGCCTACGAGAAAGCTGGAGAGGGACTTGTAACAAAAGCATGTAGTGATAGGACAAGGGGAAATGGCTTTAAACTGAAAGAAGGTATGGTTAGACTAGATATTAGGAAGAAATTCTTTATTGTAAGTGTGGCAAGACACTTGAACACATTGCCCACAGAATCTGTGGATGCCCCGTCCCTGGAAGTGTCCAAGGCCAGGATAGATGAGCTTTGAGCAACCTGGTCTCATGAAGGCATCCCTGCCCATGATAGAGGGGTTGAAACTAAATGATCTTTGAGGATCTGTTCGGACCCAAACCATTCTAGGATATGATAAGGCTAGAAGAGACCTGAAGAGGTTTTCAGTTCAATCTCTTGCCTAAAGTTGCCAGTTGGTTAGTCTTTGGGACATATTTTTTTAAAAAAAAAAGCCAAACAAATAAAAAAGACTGGACAGCCTTAACAAAAAAAAACCAAAACACAAAAAAACCCTGCGTATGGACTTTAAAAATATTACGTGTATTCCACAGCATTTTTTTAAAACTTCACAATTTATTATCTTTATGCACTCTGAAATGCTTGAGTTACCCTTCAGATGAGACTAACACACTTCTAACGTCTCAGTCTGGACCTTACCTGGAATTTTTTGGTAATTTATTTCTACTTAGGGATTCTCAAGCTGCAAAAACTCCTTACAATTTTCTGTAACAAAAGTGTCAGTTTAAATGAGTTTTCCAGTTCTGACAAAGTCTGAAGCTGTTGAAAAGAAACATTTGCTTATGTTATTACTTTTATTTCTCTCAACATTTCAGCTGTTATACAGGCATGGAAAAATTTATTTTGATGGAATGAATGAATCAGACCAAGATGCAACGCCTGAGAGTTCCTGGCAAGTGGGGATAGAAAACCTCAAATATAAGCAAAGGGTTATGCTGGTCTTGGGCAGGAACATACTGCTCACTCACACAACAGCAGTGAGCGAGCCTGGAGAGACTACAGACAGACAGACAGTTCACTGGGCTTTGAGGGACAAAAGTTTGTGCTCAGAAAACTGGCAAGACAGTAAATGAAAAGCTGTGCTCTCGGTGCTTAGGGAAGCACTGTGGGTTACTAAACCCCTGTGGGCCTGTCCCACTATTTGTAGAAACCTACCTGTGCAGCAGCAACAGAAGAGTGACCTGCATGGTATGAAAACCTGTCACTGAACTTAAAATTATGCCTGCCTCAACAAGCACTGCCAGAAGTGAAGGTGGTTCTATACCATCTCCTTACACACCTGTGTCCTCCCTCGACCAAAACACATTCAGTTAACAACCACTGGCACTGCCATGTAACTCAGGCTTCTGAGGCAGCCAACAGAGCCCATGGGTGGAGTGCGCAAGGGGCTACAACCTTTCGTACGTGGGAACGCTGCCATTGCTCTGGGTAAGACTGACTCATGGACAAAAGCTGTGAACTTTGGTTTTGTGTTCAAAAACTGCACAGACATCTGCAGGTGGACGGCCTGTGTGAAGGAGTAGGAGAATGCAGGCCAGTCTGTGCTTTCTAGAAAAATGAAGAGTAATTCAAGTATTCCCTAATCAGCAGAAATGCATTAATGAGTTTTTAAAAAATTTCAACCTCAGCAACTGAAGCTTACTTGAAAGCAGATTTTTTTTTTTAATCTACATAAATAAAGGAAGCAATAGTGAAGTGTAATACAACTAGGATAAATGCAGACAAATTAGGTTTATCTACATCTAGACACTTTAATAGCTTCACATTACTATAAAACTATAAATGCCAAGCAGGTGGTGTTATAAAACTATAAACACTACTCACTTGTTTCTTACATTGGGATGCCATCAATGCTTTATAAATGCACTGGCTTGTGAGAAAAATCAACTTGCATTTTCAACTCCAGTGTTCCACTTTCTAACATGTTTAAATTAAATACATTCTCGTTTTACTCAATCCAGTATCACCTGGAGTATTTAGAAAGTTTTCCAAGTTCTTGCTGCATATCCTATGTTATCTCAGTGTTTGCAGTCACCAAAAACAAATAGTGTATGGTTATTAATATCTAGAAGTTTTAAATTATTTCTTTATAGATGACATCTACTTCACTCTGACACTTTAATCAGCACGGGAGGAACTTTTTGCCAGTTCTCAATGAATGGTTATAGTTTGGAAAATAAGAACTTAATTCAGAAGAGTAAGGACCTGCAAACACTAACTTGTGCTCAACTCTGGTCTCCAAGTGGCTAAGTATCTCTAATAATTTTGTTGTATTAGAGCCTGAAAAACTCAGGGCAACAACATTAGGTTTTGAATAGGATATCATTATTTCCCCCATTAATATCTATTTCTAAGCCTGAAAAGAGCTGAGCTGTTTTCACTATCCAACTGCAATGGCTTTTATGGCACAACCTTAACATCACCAGAAGACAATGAAGTAATGAAACAAGCTACTCACCACAACCTTTATTTAAGGGGACATTTCATCAGAAAAGTTGCCAAAAAAGCTTCTGCATGGAAACTACCACAGACCTTTGCATGAATTTTCATATTTTTCTTATAACACTCTGACAAACTTAGAAACATAATTTACCACCTGCTGTGTCAGAAAGTACGACCAACCTGTAGTCACCAAGATATGGGTGGATGATTCATTTGAAACAGTAACCAGACTACAAAGTTATCAGTAAATTTGGACAGGCACCTTGAACTTTACGCTTCAATGTATTAAAAGAGGACTATTTATGCATAGATATGTAGCGAAGTCTGCTGCAGTTCCACTAAAGCTTCCTTCCAAGAACGCCACAGTTCCTTCCTTGATAATGATTCTAGCCTCATAATGATTACTCCAAGCAGGTCTTATTTTCACATCTCTATGGAGAGGATAATTACAATACAGCAGCATGGCTAAAACTGGAAAGTGACCTACCTACTAACAATGGCTTTGGCCACTGGGGCTTCTGAACAAGGGCCAAAAGTGCCTCACAGCAGTACTTGGAGACAAACTTTCAACCCACGGTAGCTCAAATTCAGAGAAAGGCAAGTTTTTACACTTCCTCTGTCCTTTCGGCTCTTGAACTCTTTTTAGCGTTTCCAGCCATATTTTCCTATTTTAACCTGGTTTTGTCTTCCCTGGTGTCCCCCATACAGAAAACAGCTAAAACCACATGATGGAAGGCGGGACAACCATTGACACCACAAAAATATTTGGAAATATTCAATGCTGTGCGCTGTCAAAAGAGTAAAATAGATCAAGAGTTACAAATCCCTCTTTGAGGTAGGTCTGTGTCTATACTCAAGTGTCACGCTCCTGCCCAAGGCTGACTCCCGAAGTGGAGCCGTCCCGCAGCACCGCTGCCCTGGGCATCCCGAGGAGCCCGTGCTGCCGAAGGCGGTCTCCCCCTTGCAACACGGCCAGGAGGCTTTTAGGATCCCGCCACAGGCTCGTCTCCCCTCTCCTGAAGCTTGGGGAAGGGGGCAAAACCCGCGCCAGCCGNATCTCCTGAAGCTTGGAGAAGGGTGCAACACCTGCGCCAGCCGCAGCGCTCCCCACACTCCCGCCAGCGAGGTGACAGCCGGGTCCGTCCGTCCGTCCGCCCGGCCCCGCGGCGCTCCGGCCCTTACCAGAGAGAGCACTTTGTAGGTGTTGGGATCCTTGTTCTTGCCGCCCGGAGGCTTCTCCGGCTCCTCGGCCACCTCCATGGCCGGCAGCATGGGCACAGCCGCAGCCTGCAGCCCGCCATCTGCCACCCCTACCCCGTCTAGGTGGTCCTCGTGGCCCTTCCCCGCTTGCTGCCCGTTCCCCTGCATGGTCCCCGCGGCTCTGCCCTCCGCCCGCCCGGACACGGCTATTAATAGCCCAGCTGCCGGTCCCGCCCCGCCCCGACCGGAGCGCGGACACCGGCGGCCCCCGCTCCCCCGCCAGCAGCGACGCGTAAGGGGGAGCGCGATGTTCCCCTCCTTCCTTCCTTCCTTCCCTCCCTCCCTGCCCGCCCCGCTCTATCCCCCCGGCTCGGCCGCCCCCCACTTTCCGACCTCTCCCTGCAGGTGAGGGCGGGCCGCGGCTGCCCCTCCCTGCGGGCAGGGCAGAGCAGGGCAAGGCAGGGAGGCGGTGCAGGGCCGCGGGGCAGGAGGACACGGCGCTGCTCCGAAATAGCGTCCGGGGGAGGGCGCCGGGCCGTGTTTACGAGGCAGCGCGGAGAAAGTTTCCGCTGCCCGATGCCCCGGGCGGAGGCGGTGGCGCGGCTTTCCCCGAAGCTGCCCGGCGGCGGTGGCGCAGGTGTGCGCGGGGGCGGGGGTCCCGATCCCGGTCCCGCTCCCGGGGCTGCCATAGGCACGCAGCCAGCCCCTGGGACGCCTTCGCACCCAGAGCGCTGCCGGCTGACGGAGGGTGCTTCTCTCCGTCCCTGCCTGCAGTTCTTCGCCCCTTCCCGAGGAGGTTTTCCCCTACTGTCCATAAATGCCTGCGGGACGCCCAGGGGGAGCCCCCACGCGGGACATCAGGCCGGCTGAGTGCCCGCACTCCCGGGGTGCAGCTCAGCAAGCGGCTTCATCGCCTGCCCAGAGGTCATTGCTTCTCCTTTGGGGAGATTTGGTATATTCAGCCTGGAGAAGAGGGGACTGAGGGGAGACCTCATCGCAGTTTACAACTTCCTCGTGAGGGGAAGAGGAGGGGCAGGCACTGATCTCTTCACTGTGGTGACTAGTGACAGGACCCGAGGGAATGGCCTGAAGTTGTGTCAGGGGAGGTTTAGGTTGGATACCAGGAAAAGATTCTTCAGTGGTTGAGTACTGGAAAAGGCTCTTCAGGGAAGTGATCGCGGCGCCAAGCCTGAGAGAGTTCAAGAAGCATTTGGACAATGCTCTCAGGCACATGGTGTGACTCTTGGGGATGGTGCTGTGCAGGACCAGGCGTTGGACTTGATGATCCTGACGGGTCCCTTCCAACTCGGCAGATTCTGTGATTCTGTGACTTTGGGCTCACTGCCCCCAGGCCGGGCCATGCTCAGAGGGGCAGCCATTGTTGGGGTGAAATCCACGTTTGGTGTCCTTTAGGGTTTTTATTGGGACTGGCACCGTCTGGCTCCAAAGTGTCACTTCCCACTGATTCCCATTAAATTCAGCCCTGCTTGTTTGGCGAGAGAGATATTTGCACCCACTCTCACTGCCCATAGAGAAAGGCAGTTCACCCCACGTGTGTATGTACAGTCCTGACTGCAGGAGTGGCTCCAGATGTGGGTCACTCCTCCTTTCTCTAATAGATCTGGGAATGTTGAGTAGCATCAAGACTTGCAAAGCATGCCTAAGCTAAAAATTGCTAGAAGTATCTCATAGTCCATAATTTGTTAGGTTCTTATACTATATACAGATATGTATGTTTACATTAGGCTTAGTCTTTCAGCTCTGATGGGATGGTGGTTTTGATTTCCCAGGGCTTCAGGAGTGTATGTCAGATTTATTTTAACTGTCAGTGTACTCAGAAAAGAGTGGCACTTAGATAGTTTCTGACAAAAATCCGTATTTTCTGAATTATAGCTACACTGAAACGAAAACTTCCTTTGGAAGTGATCTTGATCCCTATTGAAATGTTGTTGCTCTGCTTTCTATTTCAGTTGAGTTGCAAGAACAAGCTGTCACTACAACTTTCCGTTAAAAATAATTGCAGAGGTGCAGTATGTACATTGCTGCTGGGCTGTAGTGCTGCTGCAGCTCACAGCCTGCCGAAGGTCACTGCAGGGCTGCCTCCACGTGCCTGTTGCCACCTGATGAGGTTCCACAGGTGCAGTCTTGAGAATTTCTACACTAATGATTCACTTGGCCACAAAGCAAAGAGAAGGGAAACAGAAACTGTGAGAACTAAGCTCTTGAGCCTACATTAAAAATCTCCTTTATTCCATTAATGTGGCATTCCAAACAGCTGTCAACTTACAATTCGTTCAAGGATTTTGACATGTGAATTGTTAAAAATTGCAAACTGAATACTGATTGCTCAATAATTTTAAAACTCATAAAAACTGAGATAGTAAAATTATTTTGGTTTTGGTTTTTTCAGTGAATGTAGCTTTAATAATTAGCACAACTGGCAGGAAAAGCCTATCTTTTTCTTTCTTTTTTTTTCCCATAAAAATGAAAACATTCTGCAATCACATGTTTTTAAGTTAAAATCTTTTTTTTTTCCTGTTTCCAGTCACACTAGCAGGAAAGTACATGTTTTCCCCCTCCAAAAAAAAAAAAAAAAACCAAAAAAAACAAACCATGAGAAATTAAATGTTTACAGGGTTTTCTACAAATAAAATTTCATTTTTCATTTTCACAGGGTTTTTAGGTAGAAAGACTTATTTAATTAATTTTAAGTCAAATAGAAATCTTGTCCTGTCTAAATGTCACCCACTGAAAAATTTGAATAGCACATATTGTATACACTGACAATCCAATGAAAATTGTGTATAACTTGCAGACAGAAAGGTATCTTTTTTTTCCAGAGAAAGAAAGGATATTCTGCAGCTGGAGCTGACCTCTGAATTGTTCATTCATTACCTAGTCATTAACACTTATTCTTTGTACATAACTATATGTACAAATATTCATGAAACAGCCTCAATTTTATAATTTCTTTCTGTGACAGTACAAATTGTTAAGGAACTTCACACTAGGCATAGAAAATAATTAACCAGCATGGAAAATAATTAACCTAACAATGACAAGTAAGCTCATTTCAGCTAACTGACAGAGTATCAAAGTGCTCTAGACAAGAGGAGTCTGAAAAAACAAAAAGGACTAAGTTTTGATACTGAATATACCAGATGTATCTGAATAAATCTGTTGAACACTGGGGGAAGAGACAAAACATTCCCGATATTAAACCTTCAAAAATCCACATCTGCTTGATCTCTTTCAGGTAAGTTAAATAGCAGTCAATACCATTTTAACAAATCTGTGACAGAAGACATCATTGTACAATGTATTAATTGCAGAGATTACTGAGGTTGCACATCCAAATTCCAAAAAAATGGCAGCAGCCATTTCAACAGAGACTGAGGAAGCTTTTGAGGAAGCCAGGGCTCGTGCCAGCACAGCTGCCAGCTCCAGCAGTGACTGAATCAAGCTGCCCAACCAGATGTCAAGGAAGAACAGCAGAAATACCAGCTTCATGTTTGCAGGCCTTATCTGGAAAGGGAGTCATCAAGAGAGTATCAGTTTTAATTTGCTGTTCAGCTGTTAGTGGCTGCAGCAAAGACAAACAAACACAAATTACGTAGTCGGAGAAAAAGGTAAACACAGGGAGTTTTCCATGCTGCTGCATGTCAAAGCTTGTGATGTTTTCTCCTTGCATTTTTTTTACCTCGACAAAATGTCCACCATACATCTGTTTTTAGAAAGACCTGAGCAAACATCAAATAGTCTCATCTGGCCCCAGTGTGTGAGGTGGCTGTGGCCCAAACAAGAGCTGTGGTTGGTGACAGGGGTTGGAAATTGTACTGTGTTGCGTGATTGGAGTATCCACTTGCTCCAGCCGGAGTGAGGAGACCCTTGCTGCTTTCACAGCAGTGGGACAGACTGAGCTTGCAGGCAGAGGACTATCATCTTGTGAGGTTGCCAGTGATAATCAGATCCAGGCTAGCTGAATCTTGACCCTTACATTGCAATAGAAACCTGTGGTTGGTGGTTGTGGCAACTATTTCCTGTTGCATTGCCTCTAATCCGCAGCAAAATTTGTGTGGCCGTGAAAAAGACCAGGAGCTCCAGGAAAGCCTGAAGCTGCTTGTTAAAGACCAGTGCTGCTCAGTGTAACACTGGACTCTACCTAATTGAAGCTGTCTCTCAGCTTCTGGTAAAAGGACTTCTCTGGCATTGTTATATGAGAGCTGTGTTGTAAAGTAGTCTAGAAATCATTGAAAAATTGGCAATTATCATAGTTTGTGAAATATCCTTATGAGTAGTTTTATTTAGTATTCAAAGTATGTCTAAAACTTTACAAAAATTCAAAGTTCTTAAAGAAAGGAGCAAATGAAACTGGAGGTATATCTCAAACCTGTTTTGTTATGTCTGGGAGTAATGCCTAAGATGAAGTCAGAAATCCCATGACATTTATGGGCATATCAAACTGTGTGGACTGAACTGTATTTTTCAGATTTGCATCAAGGATGATATATAACCAAGCAAAGATCCAAGACAGGAGGGCAAGGAAGAGTTTCATGACACACATTGCAAGGGCCAGGTTCTGAACTTACCATCAAGATGTGTCTTTGTCAGGAAAAATTACTTAGTCCTTTATAACTGCTTGCTTCAAAATCTGTTAATTTTAGTCCCTGACATGCCCCTTTTAATAAGTACACAAAGAAAACTGTTGTTGCAGATAATTACTCATTTTTTCTTTCTTTTGCTCATCTCAAAAAAAAAAAGCCATCTAGGGGTAATAAACTGATAACTTAATATTCCCTGTATAATTGAAAACTTTCATAATTGTTCCTGCTTTCAGTCTTAGTTTGGCATATATTATTGCAAATTTAATAACCATTAACATAACAGTTGTTAGATTGCTGGCAACAGTAGAAGCAAAATATGAAAACTCTTTTAGCAATAGGAAATAACTGCTTGACAATGATTGTTGGTCTCTCTAAGCTGTATAAAAATGCCTTTATTTGATTTTAGAAAAACTGCCTATACTCATTTAAACTATAGAATCCTGACATGATGACACATATTGGCAGTATTTGTTGGGAAGATATTATAAGATGTTTGAATACTTTAATGCTACCCAAGCAGACGTTCACTATGCTCTTATCAGTGCCATCTCTCTAGCAAACACCATTTCAATACCAAATCTGCCAGCCATATCTGAGTGGCTTGAGCAATCACGCCTATTATCAGGGATACTTTTGTACCTATGTTGGAAAAATTGAAAGAATTCACCAAAAAATAAAGGGGGGGTGGAATATAAAGTATTAGAGTAACTACTCTAGTGGTTTCTTGAAGACCTGAAAGGTTAATTCAGTGCTGCCTGTAGCAATATTAAAAGCAGTGCTTATCAATCTGAGAGGAGTCCAGAGCAAAGCGACAGTGTAGGTACTGTAACATCCGCTGCAGGTAGAGGGTGATTTAAAGAAGATAAAATGTTCTTTCACAAGTTCAACTTTGTATTACAATTTAAACTAGATATCCCCTTACCTTCTCATTAATTTTTGACATCTTGAAGTGAACGAGATTCAATGCAAACCAGGATGGGGAAAAAAAAAGGCTTTTAAACTAGATCATCAGTTGAGGCAGAGATTTGAAAAATATGCATAAGGAATTTCGCAATGGACATCCATCAGCTCCATACAAATTTATATTCCAAATCATATAAACAGTTTTGAAATCCACTTTTATTTCATCCCTAGAAGTACAACTACTGCTGTATTAAATTAGGATGAATAGCAGGCAGAGACCTCCAGCTGAGAAGATTTTTGAGCCAGAGGGAAGGTCTCCTGCTGAACACTGTTTGAGACAATTTTTCATCATGTCTAACTACTTTTTGAACACATACATATCTTTAGGATCTACCCCATCCTGTAGTACAAAATTTTGCATTCTAACTTTTGGTGCTGAAGAAATGCCTCCTTAAATTTTAGTATATTGTTGTCACCATGTAAAATATGTAGGTCAATGTAATTTGAGGAAGTTCTATGTCCTGTGTAGTGGCATTACCATTTGGATGCTGCATGTCTCCTTTTCAACAGCTTACAGGCATTGGCATTCACTACCTTTTTACTGGAAACAAGTGCATGGAACGCCAAGTTTGTATTTCACTGCTGGAACAAAACCTATTTCATACTAACATACTAAAATGTCATCAAAACAGGATTCTGGAAGAAATCTTTACGTTTAAATAATGCCTGGAATGATGCTGTAAGTCAGGCTGCACTGAATTAGCATGGAAAAAAAAAGTTTGTGATTTTCACAATGCAAGTTGTTTCTTCCGGTGTTTCAACAAACCACAAATGATCCAGGAACTTTTTGCACATTGAAGGAAACATCTGGTATTTTAAAATATGTTATTACTCAATACAAAAATTTAAAATACTACATTCAGGGATAATAAGAGAAAAACCATGTGTTCTTTAAAAAAAAAACAAAACAAGGTATAAGATGGGAGTTTAACATTATTAACATTACTATTAACATTATTAACATTAATGTTATACTTGACAAATATAATGTTAACGCCAACTGGAAAACTCAAGAGATAAAACTCAAAGATCTCAAAGAGGGAGTGAGGAAGGGACAGACAGAGGGGAGTACCTGGAAGAAAAAAAAGGGGGAAGTTTTATCTTTGTTTTTTAATGGTATAGATGCTATTTCTCATTCATCTGAATTTTAGTGACCTCTATGCAAGCACTGTAAGTTTAGCAGATGATCCAGTTCAATAGAACAAAACACCTAATGAAAACATTTTGTTCTTTTGATCAAATTTCCTCTCCGTAAAAAGGACATCCATAAAGCTTCCAAGTAATTTGAATAGTTGTGGTATTTCTGTTCTTCAGATCTGTGACAGCAATAAATACTCCACGTTTCTGAAGATTTGACCATCACAGCATTCACTGGACAGCTGGTTTTGCAATCCTGAGAGGTCTCTGTGCAAACATTTTTGTACTTTTAAACACTGTTTAAGAATAACATCTGTATATAAATTTTATATAAACCATGAATTTCAGAGCTAATAATCTCTAAGAAAGCTGACTAAAATCATGTTTTCTCAGGGAGACTAAATTTTTCAATGGAAACAACTATCTAACATTGGAGTCCTACATGTTGTTACTGTCAGAAATAAATGCCTGTCCTTGCACTGCTGAGTCAACCTGTGCCTGAGTTGCTCACTGGCACACATCTCTTGCTCACCCATTCTGCTTCTGTGCTTCTTCTGACTTGATGCACGTGAAACAAAAATCCACCAACCAGGTCAACATGGTCTTGTGATAGGAAATGTTCACACTCCCATCTCCCAAAATGGTGGGAGTGGGTGTGACCAGCAGCTGAGCTCACCAGTACTTCCTTAGACGTGGAGTCTTCACCTCTCCTTTATCACCCAGCTAACCTGTACTGCTTCCTCTCAGGATCCCATGACAAAAAAATACCCAGGGAAATTCTAGGAGAATATTCTAGTGTTGTTCCTTTGGGCTCCATTATTTTCCCCTTCTGCATTGATGAAAGCAGATATTTAGAAATATTTATAAAAGTACAAGAGGATGAACAATTGCTTCTGGCAAAGCTGCTCCAGAGTCATAAAATGAAACCATTTACTGTGATATGTCCCAGTCAAGAAGCCCACCAAGAAAGTGAAACAATGCATGTTTAAATAAATATTTTCTGAGAATCTGCATGAAGTCTCTAGCAGGGTGCTTACTGCTGAATCCCTGCTACTTTATGGCCTGGGCATATTATGCCTGACCCAGGCATCATCAAAAGACTGTCTAGAGATTCACTAGAGATAGGTGTCAGGAAGAACAGCTATTTCCGACTGTGGAGAATACCAGGAAGTGCATTCTTCCAAGTTTCATATAAGGCCTGTGCAACACACACTGAAGCCCAGAAGATCACAAGGGAAGAGAGAGATAGAGCAACCAATTCATTAGGATGAAGTAACAATATGCTTTAACTGACAGTCAGGAGTCATTGACCATTTTCTTCTTGCCATTAAAACTCAACTCACAGCTCTACTTTAAGAGCAGAATTTGAGTGTTTTATCATGAGTCATAATATTGTTGATGGACAAACTGGAGAACTGTAGTCTACAGGTGAGACCGATAGACCCCATCTAGGGAACTTGTGCTAAACCAGTCCTAAAGGGGCACATAGTCCACAATTAGCATAAAGGACTCCACAATTAGTATAAAGGAATACTGAAAATATAAACCTTCCAGTCTCTACTGTTCTCCTTTCATACCTTCCTGTAGTCCATAAGAGAAATGGAAGGCAGTACTCGTGCATCTATTCAGGAAGCAGAAAAACAAAACCCAGGTCTCTAATAAACACAGCAGCCACTCCTCTGCTGACCCGAATTCAGCACTGGCTATTTCAAGCAGCAGGCTCTTAGCCCATTCACTATTCAATCCACTCTTTGTTTCACCTTAATTTGGAAATTAATCTTCTGAGGAGTAGAGTTAAGTATCCTTTATAAAATTCTCAAATCATTTATGTCAAGTTTGTTACCAATTTTTTTTTTTGCAGATGTCTACATTAAACTACATCAGTAATTCCCTGATGTGGACCTGCCACGTCCAGATTATCTTGAGATGTCAGAGACAGATTTGCTTATTCCATGTTTGCTTCCCTTGCTGATACTTGTTTGTCCCCAGTTTCTCAGTAGTCCATCACTTATGAGAAAGCAAATCTTGGCTAAGTATCACTCACTGTAGGCAATGCAGACATAGTGTTGCCTTCTCATATGAGCTCTTCCTGCTAGGACTTAGAAGCTGGAAAAAAAGGAAAATATCTCAAAAGGCAGATGTATTAAATTTACCTGACAAACAACTTGTCCAGAGCAAAGCTTAAAACCTGATTTTTACACAAGTTTTCTCTTCATGTTTTTGTAAGAATATATGAAGAAAAAAAACCAAACCAATTTTATCATCAGCTTTAGATTGTCACTGTTTAAAAACTAATGTGTTCAACCAAACCAAACTATGTATTTGACTTTAGGGAGGTTGAATTGACTCAACCAGGATGTTAGTGGTGTCTAAGTCATTTTATCCTCACCATAGCAAGAAACACTGTATGTTTTTAGTTAATGTTTATTTTTGTCTGGGGTTCCTTTTTCATGGGAAGTTTCAAGAGCTCTGCATACCAGATATGTTGTAAACATAGTTTACAAGTTTTTGGTAAATCAGTTTCTCTGTGAAGAATTGCTTGTCTTTGGAAGTTATCTTTCTAGAATCATTCAGGGAATTAACTAACCATGGGGTGGTTGAACTTAGTTACTCTGAAAGGTACTCCTATCTTCTGAGCTGCAGGGTAATTTGCAGAGGAAGCAAATGAACAGTAGTGACTGCTGGCATTTCCCCCTTTGACTTGTTCAGTGTTGATAATCACAGTAGCGTTCACTGACAGCAAGTGGAGTCACAGTGATGCCTTGTGACACACACTTAGAGCTGCTAAACAAAGAGCTAGATAAGAATTTATATTTTGAACTTCAAAATCTGTTTTTAATCTAGCCTATTTAGAAAAAGGTCAAGAGTATATTTTTTGTTGCTCTCCATGGAGAAGAGGGATAGGGCAACCAGTTCCTTAAGATGAAGTAACAATGTGCTTTAACTGAGAGTCAGAAGTCATTGCCCATATTCTTCTGGTTTAGCAATCCAGCATGCCCCATGGGCTTTCAGATCATGTAGAAAGAATTATGAAACAAGAAAAACTGTGGGCATAGCTCCATGTTCTTCCTGGCATTCTTAGAGAGCAATGGCAGTGTCTACGAGGATTCAGTAAGTGCAGATTAACTTTTCCACAGAAACAACACAGACTATTTCTCCATGTCAACAACAAGTCATAGCTTCTTTGCCTGATACTGCACAGAGGCCTTTCCTCTGGCTTTTTTTCAATTTCTTTACCAGCACAATGTACAGTACAGGAGCCCCAAGCCTCTCACTTTCCAAATCTCTCATCTTTCTAACATGAGGAAATGCAACTCAACAACCTGAGATTAATCAGGAAGACCAAGCCGATAAGGAGGCTGACTTCTACAGGACCAACAGCTGGGGCTCCCACTGTGACCTGGTCCCTTATAATAACCACCAGTTCCAAAAGAGAACTAAACATCTGGCACCAGGTAATAAGGTGGTATGAATCCCAAACGCTGATGGTCAGTCCCAGCACTTCTGTTGCCCTTGCACTCCATGCAATCTGTACTTTGTTTAACAAACCTTATACGTTAGCAAGTATTTTTACTTTTTAATTCTCCACTAATTATTGGTAGATATTAGTGGAGTGAGTTTTGAGGATGCAAGAAAGATATTACTATACTTCTTTCTGTATGTCAGCCTAAATCCTCAAAGTACGTGCCCCACATCAGTCTTTTTACAAGTTTCATATGAAGAACTGAGATAAGTAAGCATTGATTGTATGAGCTACATAAACACTGAATCCTTCCATGGTTTACATGAAAAGTATTTGGAGTAATATTTTTAAAGTTAAAAGCTACAAGACAGTAAATCTGCTCATTCTTCCTCTTTGTGGTACAAAAATCCAAAGCCCCAGCCTACCAGTTTATCTCATGCATCAGAAATAATGATACTGATGAAAAATGATCAGCTGCTGAATCCTGCATCCAAAGTAGCAAAAGATGTAAGGACCCAGCTATTATGATAGTCACCTAATAGGCACCAAGTCATTCTCTCTCACATCTAGGTAATTTAATACATCTAATTGCCTTTGGGCTCTTGCATTTCTTCTCTATCTTCTGACTGACTGCTCTCAGTAGGTATAAATAGAAATGACCTGCAAGGCAGCTTCTCTGACACGAAAGCTTCTGAGCAGGCCACATCCTCCATCATGTGCCTGCTCTCCTTTTAGCCAGGCTGCCTTGCCCCAGTCTCTGCATATGTTCCAACAAAAATTCATGTATCTTTTTCTTAGGAGGAGTTGGAATAGGATTTTGGCAAAGAAAGCAAGGACAACAGCATGAGTTTTGGATGTGCTGAAGAGGAGAGTCATGGCAGAAATGCTGCGCTGGAAAAATTTCCTGCCCTCAGGGAATTTTTAGGACTTCAAAAACTCTCACATTCTGCACCAGGTCAGAGCCATCTTTCAGGTGTGGAGACCCATCAGACAGAAAACAACATAACAAGTAGTAAATTGGTTATTAAGATACTCACTCAAGTTGTACAAAATCTGGCATCAGGTCCATGCCTGCAAGCTGCTCCAGCTCTGGATTTTGTCACCTCAGCAGGCCATGGAGCAATACGGCTGCCAGCCAGAAGTCAGTGAGTTCAGGTTGTTTGTCAGTTCAGGAAAAGCCTGAAAGAAAAAGTCATGGAGATGATGTGCTGGCGCCTAACCTCATTCTGAAAATTGTTTGGCGGACAAAGCTGTGTTGGGACACCACTGAAAGCAAATTCAGGCTCTGCAAAATTATTTAATTTCATGGATCTGACTAATTCATTAAAAAAAAAAAAAAAAGAAAAAAACAAAGCCAACACCAAGAAACCACCAAAACCCAAATAAGTTTTGTTAAGCTTTTTCTTACCAACTCTATCCATGCCCTTTTCCCCTAGCTAGTCAAAAGCCCTTTGTACAGACATTTTCTGGCTTAGAATGACTTCTCGTGTCATTCTTCCCAACCTCACAAACACAGCTGGAAGTAAAGCAAGTAGGGAATACGGTTTTCCTTTCTGCATGGTCAGGAATATGATTCACAAGCAACCAAAGCAGAGCATGAGCTAGGGCTGATGAAATGGCAGGACCAGCACTGCTCGTACAGATTCTGGCCACTTAAATTGCAAAAACTTTTTACTTAAATTGCAAAAACCCAGGCAAGTTTCTCAAGTTATTGGTTGGCAAGGACATGAGGTGTTAATCTCTGTTAAACATCCTTAATCACTATCTCAACCAAACAGATCTTGCATTGCCTTTCTAAAGTAAAAATGCCTCTTTTATTTCTGTCATTGAATCATTATTCACTGAGGCAAAAGACACAGACCCAACTGAGTCATTGAGGCAGTTGCCTGCTATCATGGGTAACTGTAATTCGGGCTGATTCAGAGGCTGACCAAGCTCTTTACTTTAAAGTATTTTTGTTCATCCCTTGCAATTTTCATAGAATAGCTGTTCCAGAAGCTTACTGGTGAGCATCTGTCTCCTGATTCCCAGTTGGAATCTACTGCTGGCAAATTAATATGTCATTACAATTATTTGCTGCTAACATTTTTCTATACTATAAATGACTCTTTTTTTGTTGTTTCTCTGGTGTTCATCACTACTGTCACTCCTAACAATACAGTTAGAAAGAGTGGTTCTCTTCTCTCAAGTTCTGGGTTAGCTCTGCTAAACAAGAAAAAATTTTAAAATCACTTATTCCGTGTGAAGAGATTAAAAGAAGATAAGCATATAGGAATTTAATTTTCTATGTGATATCTGAGCCTTCTTTTGCTTTAGCTCCAAAATGAAATCATCTCACACCTAACTGGAATTGCAATGTTCCCTTACATTTTGGAGCCCCTTTCATGTACAAAAAAACCAGTAAAAATGTATCATCAATATGCATTCACCAACCTTACATGAACTCTACACTGTTTCCACCTCCAACAACCACCTCTGAAGACCATGCAGATCACTATTTGTCAGGCTGTTTAGCAAGTTTTCTGTTACATAAGAGCCTTCTGAAGCTCTGTGTGCACTCTGCACAGGCTTCAGAATGACTAAGAACACTTCATTTGAAGTCTCACTGCCACTGATGGTCATTCCATGTCTACACATAATCTTTTTGCCCCCTGGTCTGAGCTGGCCAAACCCATAAGTAACTATATGTGAAACCATTCAAAATTAATACCTGAAGAAATTATGCCATTCTTTATTTCCTCTCCTCTACTTGGCCCTTAGGGCATCACCACAGTTCCTCGGCACAGCCAAGCCCCTGTGGCTAAATAAACACCAATACGCATAGAACACCTCCTTTGCATTCAAAGCAATGAGTACAAGTTGACAGTAGTTCACAAAGGACACTGAGCAGTTAAAAAGCAGATGGAACATCAGAGACCAGGAGAAAATCACAGTTTTCTTCAGTTTAACCTCAAACCTCAGTAAACAATCCGAGATGTCACACAGGAAAAACCTTGAGCGTAAACAAGACACTGATGTGTCATGTCCCATATGTCATTATCCCATGCTATAGCTATCCAGAATAGCTGTGCAGCTTGGTTGGACAAGAAGTAGACTGGATTCAGTGATTCATGAAGCAGAAACTTCAGCCAGAACAAACTTTGTTCCTTGCCATTTTACAGTGCAGTTATTCTGCATTAATCACAGTAGAGAAAACATAGAAAATAGAAAATCAATTCCTATGAAGAAGTTGAATCTCTCTTACTGAGGATTCATAAAGTTCCTGAATTATTCAGATTTCCTTTTGACTTTATGTCATGCATCAATTGTGTTTCAAAAGGTCCCATTTTTTACAGCAATCAATCAGCAAATTTGTCAAGCAATATTGCAGCATTATGCCCATGGCTGTATTAGGTTATTCTTAACTGGGAAAGAGGGAATTTTCCATAACTGCACTAATAGCAGGCAGCAATTTCTCCCCACTGCTTTGAAATAAACACTGCTTATTATATGAGGCACAAAAATATTTTACTCTATTTTTATTTCTATATAAAGCTTTCACATTGCTTTTATGCCCCCCCTTTTTTTTTTTTTTTTGGTAATATTTGGTAGCTTTTAATAGTTAGAACAATTGGCAGTAGCACTGACAATATTTCTGCTGGGTTACTTTCCTTAAGCATTTTGCTTGTGAGGAAGACATTAAAAGAAAAATGATATGAACTTCTGTAACCCATATAGTTTTGCAGCATTTCTCATGAAAAGGTGTTTACTTAGAAGTTCTCAAACACAAGTAATTCAGACCAACAGAAATTCTCTATCTAAGAGTCTTTACACAAGTACATTAAATTGACTTTGTACTTCAGAGAACAGTTATGATGCTACTCATCATCAAATGTTAAAAATTTTTTATGATGAAAAAATACTTGTTTCTGTGCTTCCCATAGCTCATTCTGTTCCTTTGGCAGAAACTATGTGATTTTAATGACTAAATTCATCACTTCTACACCAAACTTTCTGAAAGTCCTGAGTTGCAGAAACAGTATGATTTCTGGTCTGAGAAAGCATGGGTGGCAGTGGTCACAGTCCCGAAGGCTGAGCTAGTTCATATAATGGCTTTATTCCAAATTAATTGTTTAGGGAGTGTGGTTGGCACAGGAGCAGTTGAATCGTATGCTAAGGGCCAAGTTGGAGAAAGGAGTTGAGATTTCTTTCCTTGCAAGTGGCAACAGCTGGAGAAGCCAAAGATCACTTTGAGACACAGATGATGGGGAGAAACATGACTGGGGCTGGGAAGAGACAAAGACACACATTGGAGTAAGAGAAATGATGAGCAGGAATCATGGGAAAGATGTTAGGCAGCAGACACAGCCAGCAAGCAACACGCTACACAAAAAAACTCCAGGAACTTAGGCAGTTTCTTCTACACAACACTGTAGGTCAACTACAAAGAGAAGTCACTGACCAGTCCCTGTGTCCTCCACAGCCCACATTTTCCTAAGGAAACATTACCAGTCCTTTTAGAAACATGCCTCCTTGCCATCTCCTTTCCCACAAGACAGCATCCTGTTTGCTGTCCCTGTTTGACACTACCTTTAGGAATCAAGGTTACAGGGAATTTACTGCCAAACCACCAAATGCAACCTTGATACACCAAACAGCACCTGAAAATTGTTGGAAACATTCACAAATTAAAATTTACTGAAACAAAATTTACTGAAACAAATATGAGCTTCTATCATGTGTGTTTCCTAAGCCTATGCAGCTAAACTGTTTCCAAAACTTTGTACTACTCATAAGACTGAGTTGCATACCACATAAAATGCGATCTAACTCATAACTGAGTAAAGGAAATGAGGCAAGATTTCTCATTCTGTGGAAAGAATTAGACTAAGCAATAGCTTGAACTCACCTTTCCCATGGGTCTGCAGTTAAACTTTTAAAAACACCAAAGAACAAAAATTTCAATATTCTGTTTTTTTCTGCATTCAGACAGTGCTTTTTTTCTTACCTTCTTCCTCTTTGTAACTGAAGACTGATCTGGAATGCTTAATGATGCTAGGGAGATATCCAGCATCTGTAATCTGAATGAAAAATTAAAGAGAATATAAAGTAGTGATATGAAAAGACACGGACAATGCCCCTTGGGGAAGAGGGGAAAGTAGGGCTGCAAACAAACCTCTTTGGAATATGCTACTGCATGAAAATATGTTCCCAGATACAGAAAAGGCATCCTTTTGCCTAAAATGAAGCAGAAATTCATAAGGTGAAATTAAAACTTACTATCATTTCTGAATCATGTTTTGCATTCTTGGCTGATGGGGTTATCCTTCAAATGTTCTAGAGATGATAGAAATGGTATTCACAGCTGTAGTTTTGGTAGCTAGACACAAATCCATCAGCTTTTCCCCTGAAAACAAATAGGAATGAGGAAAAAAGTCCAAACCAGTACAGATGAATATTTGGAAATTACATTCACTAGCTTGCCTGAAAAGCAAACAGCTTTGCTTTCCAAAATGCTTTTTCTCAGCAATTCCCTGTAAATCCTCCTTCTCCCCTGGGAGAGCTGGTTATTCCTGAGATTTAAGACAGAATACTGCAGTATGACTTATATATGATAATAGGAGAAGGACAGAAAGATTGTTAGTTCCCATAGTTATTATGAATTTGGTTTTTTTTTGATTGGTCAAATTGAGTCTTTTATAATTACAGTTGACTGACACATATAAGTAGTTCTTGTAGGCATCCAGAGACCTGCCTGAATTACTGTGGATATCTCTTCTGGAGCTAGCTCAGAAGAGCACAGGTTACTGAAGGACAGAATGAGGGAGAAAAAAAATAGGGGTTTTGATTTAAGGAAATTACAGAACTTAGCTTTGGCTCATGCCCCCTCAAAGTGTGGAGCCAGACCAAGAGCTCATTTTTCTTTCAACTATAAGGCACCACAGACGGTCATGCAAGTTTTTTAATTCCATTGCCTTTCTGTATGTTTTGCAAGCACAGCTGGATTTGGTATGGTTGTCAAATCTGTTTGTGAACTGTTGATCTCACTGAAATCACAAAGTGGTGAAAATGCACTTGTCCATCCATGGCCTTCCTGAGAGAGTGGTTTCTAAATCATCTCCTGCTGTCACTGTAAATGTCGTTCTGGGATCTGTTGCTGAGGTATGACCAGGCAGAGAAATGGCATCCTTACTGCCAAATGTCAGATTAGTTGAGCCTCTTCTTTGATGCGAAGGAAAGACTGTGCCCACCATCTGCCCAGATGAGGCTGCCCTGCCTCTTGGCTTCTAACAGCACTCTGTACAGTCCCTCATCTTGTGCAAAACCACACATCCCTTTAGGGAGTTGTTCCATCTGTTAGGCAGCAATCTGACCCACTGATAAGAGACAAGCTAGACACCAAACAAAGCTCTGCAATTTTGCCTTTACCTTGGAAAGCCTCTGAAAAACCAAAGTACTCTTCCTCCCAGCCACGGTTCTCTCACATGGGGTAAGACCTGGAGAAATGCACTTCTTTGCAGACAGTCTTGGAAAACACTGACTCTCCTTCCAACTCCCAACCATTTCAGGCAAAGCAGGCTGTGGCTGAGCTTCCTGGACAGTGGGCAGGTTGGTTTATGTGACACACCTGTTGCCAAGTCTCCTTAATATGCATTCATAAGGAGTTTATGTCCTTGGCACTGCTCCTACTTTGAGTCTGGTTGATGTCAAATCTAAAGCTATCCCAAGTCCTGACCCTGGCTATTACCAAGTTGCATTCCACCCAGCACTTTTCATCCATCAGAGATACTCCTATTCTTTGGGGTTTTTTCAGGGTCTAGGAATGATTTGCATTTCCTGCTACTTTCAGATTATGGTAAGGAAAATCATTCCAGTAGTCTTCACTTCTCCCTCCCCACAGAAATTGTGATGGGACAGGCAAGTGCTGCTTTATTAAGAGCACACTTCTGAGCCTCCACTTTTCCCAAGACTTTGGATCCAGAGGCATGACAGATTTGCTTG
Source organism: Dasyornis broadbenti (assembly GCA_013397935.1). Classification (NCBI taxonomy): domain Eukaryota; kingdom Metazoa; phylum Chordata; class Aves; order Passeriformes; family Dasyornithidae; genus Dasyornis; species Dasyornis broadbenti. Next base: position 2,254,304 of record VZRN01000256.1, read on the forward strand.
CCTCCCTGTTGACAACTTTTCACCAAGTGGTAGTAACTCTCCCACTGCACAGGAATGGCACAGTTAGCATAGAAAAAAATCTGTACTTACAAACACAATTGCACATTTTGCATATGAAAAATCCCGTCATCCTATGTACAAATATTGCAGGACCAGCGCAGGACATAATTTTTAAAAACAGTCCTTTCTATATATATCCATTGACACTATTTTCCTTAAGGGAGGATGTCCAAGGTAGGAGAAAAGGGGATTCTGTACCACTTCAACGTCTGCACTCAGCTTTGAAGGTACTTCAGTGAGGTACTGACAAAAAGCCAGCGGTATCTATAATAAATATTAAGTGATCATAAAAGGTTTGTTTTATATGGTGACAGTCTCAGACAGCCAGGGTGTGGTGATAGAGAAACAGTAGCACTTAGTAAAAAAACATCAGTTGAGCTTTTCCTTGTTCTGCCCTTTCTGGAGCAGGGTAAGCTGTTTCCCTTGCCTACTTTCTTTCGTTATTACGCTGCCTTGCTGTAGAGAAGAGACTAGATATAGGTAGTGCCAAATGTCTATATTTGCTTAGAGGTTTGGTTCTAGCACTCTCAAACTTAAAAGGACCCAAGCATAAGAAAGGGAAACAGCAAGGTCCTCCAGAGTTCAGATTTTCAATGTTTGCAGGACCACTCAGTTTCTCAGCTTCAATAATGGTCAATGGAAAATCATGTTTTACAGAATTTACTTTTTTAATTCTCACACATAAGGTGGCTCTAAGAGCTGGGACTTGGCAATGTCTGCTTTTACAGTGAGCAGATTAATTTATGCCTATTCCACTTCAGCTTCAGGAGTATCAAAACTGCGAAAAACACAGGAACAAAGGGCTTACGATTTTGGGAAAGTGATCCCCTAGGAAACAGAACTTTGAAATATTCAGAAACAGTATAATTTCTTAGTTCTCAGGACAAAGCAGAATGGTTAACAAAGGAGGATTATGTTTTTAAATTAAATATCATATGTTTATTTTGTGTTATTTTCTATTTGTTACTTTAACATTTGAATTTCTCAGCATTTCAGAGTAAAATAAACCCAATCCATTTTATAAATCCAGTCACTGTTCTTTTGTCCCACTCTTCTACAGTAAGAGTGTAGATTTTTTTACTAGAGTTAGAGTATGATTTACCATGCAATGAAAAACTAGAAGTCTCTGATTTAGGTGAGTGGACTTATATGTCAGAACATTGTAGGGCGGTGAACTACAATTCCATGATGGTGTAATGGTTTAACTGAGATAAAAGTATTTACATTCAGCTTGGTACGACATCATGATTTTAAGATCAGTATTGCTAAACTCTGGTGCATGGGCATACACTGATCATCTAAGACTTGGGAAAAAATATGTCCTGTGGTGGGTTTGGATCTTTTGTGCAGAAAAGGTAGGAGGTTTAAAGTTTCCTTCTTTAAACAGACATATGTCCTTCAGTCCACAGTCAGTTTTAAAGATTGAAACACGCTTTGACGTTTCTTTAAAATGCCCCCACTGTGCCTATAAATCAAATGACCAATTGTGTGCTCTTATTCATTCATTAATATCATTATGTTATTCATAAATGCACTTAGCAGTATTTGTAGTGGAGAAATTAATCTCAACACTCTATTAATGGGTGACATTTTTATAGTAGCACAATCTGGGAATTTCCACTGTCTTGGCCTACTTACCTGTTCTCAGCAATAATCTGTGTACAGCACAGTGTTACAGAGTCTCTGTGTACAAAGTCTCTACAGAAAGAAATAGTGACTATTTATTTTGGATGTTAGTAACAATTTTGTGCTCTAATCTCAAGTTTAACTATTTAAAAATGGACACAAACATTTTGTTATAGCCAAGCATTTGGAAATCATTGCAAATGCAGGTAAATATCAAGACAAAATTCTTCTGTGTAGAGCATTTATTTTACCTCTTCATGTTCAGAATGTTTAAAGATTTCTGAAGGATATAGAATAGAGCTCATTTATTCTAACTTCACTTGTTACTAACACAATGAATTAACCCAAGTTGAAAACCCAGGCAATGATCACTTGCACTTCATACAAATTTTCTGTGAGTGTGAATATGTTTCCATGTGAATTAATAGGTGAAAAAGAGAAATTCAGAACATTCCAGGACATGCTAGTGTTACAGAACCATAACCTCTTTGATAAACACAAGGGGAAAAACACACACAGTCCTCTCAAACGGTTTCATTTTTCAACTTCATTGTAGAAGTATTTTATATACAATTTACAATTTTGGTGTCTCTCTACTACAAAATATGTTCATACTGCAGTTTTATTTAAACATTACTACTATATATATATAATACCATATATAATATGTCATGTATTTTTATAGTAATATCATGTATTGGTTTTTACATAATAAAAATATATCCTGTATTTTGAAAGCCTGGCTCAACAATGATTATTTAGCTCACTTTAGATAATTTAGTGCATAATTTTTTTTGGTACAAAACAAATAACTGAAAACCACAAATTTGAGAAATATTCCCACATACTCCAGCAAGGAAAAAAGTGAAATCACTTCAATCTTCTTTCTTCCAAGCACTGATACTTTTTTCAAAGATAATCAGTTACTTTCAGTCTCAAATATTGGCAAAAACGTCTTTAGCTGTAAGATCTCAGAGATGGGTTCATTTCTTTCCTGGTAAAAGTCAAGCCCAGTCAGCAACTCCACATCCCGAACACGTGCAGAATGAGCCTGAACTCGTTCTTCAACCCATTCAGAAAGTGTCTTATTTTCCTGTCAAAACAAACAAGCACAATGTTCAAACACATAAAAGGCCTTCTGCTGTTTGGTGGTGGTGTTAGGCAATTACCAGAGTATGACCTGGTTTGACAGACTAAAGGCCTCCATTCCGTAAAACCTATTTCAGGCTTTCCTAGGCATCTTTACAGCCTTGCTTTTAGGGATCTCATTTAAACAGAATCAGATGGATGTCTCCTCAACCCACCTCTCCACTTCCAAAGTGACAGAGAAGCAAAATTATGCTGAAATGGCAAGTGTGACTTTTAACTTCAAAATACATTAGTCATATTTCAAACACACAAGTAAGGATAGTTTTAGTTACAGTACAAATTAGCTGCAGTGCTTAGGCCAGTCAAGCAGCAAGCACCTAACAATCCAAAAAAAAGTCCTTACAGCAGCTCAGTCTTGATTATTGGACAGCAACAATAGTTGCTGGTTAGATGGGGAAAACAATGGACATGTAAACCAACCACTAATCAATCAAAAATGTTATTTTGTGTTCTCTTACTACAAGAGTTTTTTTGAAAACAGATAGAAATTTACTTTTTCATTAACAATATCTTGTGCTTCTGACACAAATGATCCATTAAATTTATGTTACTGCAAGGCATGATAAATATAAAATGCAAAAGATATTTGGGGTTTATTGCTAAACTTTAGAAATGACAGTCAGTTTCTAAAGTATAAAGACTAATTCATTCTAGGTATTAGTAAACCCTCAGCTACTGAAAAGATCACTGGGAAGTTGTGGATTATCCACACTACAAATGAGGAGACACAGAAGTTGTTTCCAAGTAGTGCAAACTTGCACCTGTCCAGAGTTGTGAGTTCAAAGTTTAAATAAACTAAAAACTGTCTCTGAGAGCCAGTTCAAGTCTGTGCAGCTATACTTGTGCCATATACACAAATATATATTTCTGAGTTAAGGAACCTTCTGCAACCCAGACTTTGTGGAATAGACACTCAGCTGGCTCAACAATACATATTACACTCAGATAATTTATTTTCTTTGCCACATGGCATAAGATTTACACTGTTGGTGATAAACAGAGATTTTATTTAATTCAAGTAAGAATTTCAACTGCAGAACCATCCATACAAATGCCTACTGTCTAATTTCTCATGGAGGTGGAATGAGTGATTGAAGGAATTTTCTAGCAACTGAAGGGAATAACACTCAGAGCTCTCTGATACCTTTGGAGTAAGTTTATCCTGCAGTCTTTCATAAAGCCATCTCATCTCCCTGTTGTCTGTGTTACTGTTCTCAGCCCTTCTCAGGTGACAGCATTTCCAAGTCCTCTTATCAAATCTGCCTTTCTTCTTCCTTGCTTCCTATCAGCTCATTAGTTTCCAGCTACCTCTCCTGGAGCTCCTTGCTCTTCCAGAAATTGCTTTAACTCTCAACTCACTCTGAGCTCATGGAGAATGAGTTCATTTAACAGACTTTTAAAGATTCTCTGGATGACTAGATCCCAGAGGGAATCAGTTCACAAAGCTCTCTGGCACACAGAAACATAGAACTATACTTACAGCACAGCTTTCAGTGTTGTCAGGTCGATGAGGAATGATAAAAGACAAAGCATCCAAGGACCCTGAACAGTTCAGTGGAGTATAGGATGTGTTCTTGCAGCTAGTCAGAACCACATAGTAATGGGTTGGGACAGGGATTTTTGTATTGCTTACATACCTATAAAATGAACATTAATTAAGGGATTCATTGAGATATCAAGTATTAAAACCACTGATGCGATTAGAAATTTATAGAATCTATCTCAGCATCTATCTTTCAATACTATATGACTTAAATTTCTTTTATTATTGAAAAAATCCCTGATGGTATAGACAGCCTCACCATTTATTTCATGAACAGTCAAACATGCATGGATTACTCTGTTTGCTACAAGCTGACTATTGCTTACATAGTCAATACTCTGTCTTGGCAAAGCCAGAGATCTCTGCATCTGGAAGAGTCAGAACAGAGCATCATATTTGCCCTTCATTTTCCTAAGAATTTCAACCACATGAATTGGAGGAGAGGGAGGAGAAAAATTATCTTCTGACTCCTTGCCTTCAAGAAATGGCAGAATGGGGATGACTTGTGGATGCGTGATGTAGAAACCAGTTTAGGATACTCAGCTGAAAATGTCTTTGCTGCCTTTTTCTAACTATTCTGCAAACATGGTCACTCTTGTGTATAAACTGAGAAGAAGCTGAATGTTTCCCAGGGTTTTTTGTTCAGTATTGAACAAAACACCATCACTGAAATTATTATATTGCTTCGTATGACTGCCTAACCATGCTGAGCAAAACATGCTTATTCCAAACTGGAGACAGCATTATGTGGTCAACTGGGTATTACAGCATTCTGCTTGGAAGGAAGTTGTAGCCTCTCCTCCCTTCCACCCTCCTACTACGTGGCAGGTTGATTTTCCCATTCTCAAACCATTTTTTAACAGATGTGGTCAAGTCCAGACAGAATAAAACATCTCCAGTGACAGATTCAGCTGTGCAGATTTCCCAGCACCTTTCTACTCCATAAAAGCTCTTACTCTCACAAAGCATTTTCCCTAATCTAAGTTGTTCTAATTCTGTTTTTATTTCCTTCTTTATGTCCTTATTCACTGACATAAATAATTGGTCTTTATCTTTTATGTGTAGCTGAAACACATCAGATGTTGAAGTGAGCTGTGTAAGCCATAGCTCCGCAAAGGTACCTCTCAGGAATGTTACATTTTGCACTCCCAGTTAGGGGATTCAGTGAAGGCAAACACACAAATCCAATCTTTGATAAAATACATCAGTTTGAAACAATAGGAAGAAACAACAAATAGAAGAGTGAGCAGAACATGAAAGTGAGAAAATCATGCTTAAGTATGTCTTCTGCAGATTTAAATGCCATGTATTCTCCCAGGATTTCTGTTGCAGAGGATCAAAATTTAAAATCTAGGCATAATCTTGGGAAATTAATTACTAGTCTGTATCTGTGCCTGTGTATAGGGATACATATGTAACTGCACAGCTTTTTTACTCTTTATTTCAACTGCAACTTCTATGGTACTGTATCTGTTTGCAACAGCATTTCCTGCTATATGAGTAACAGTGCATGTAGGATTATAAAGAGAATACTCCATTCTCCATGATACTTGTATCTTGGTCTTTTAAAATAATTGTTTGTGTGAAAACATGGTGGAAATCATACAGAGTTTGACTTCTGAATTTTCCATGTACTTACTGCTTAATGTCATCAGGACTATCAAAATGGCCATCATAATTGTAATCGAACACTGGTCCACTGATAACATTTACCCCATTCCTTTCTCTAGCATACTTCTGAAGAAGCACATCATGGAAGTAGTCCCATATGTCTGTCATAAAAAGAAAATAAAAGCAAAATTAATAAAAATTTTATTTCACCACTGAAGAAAAACAGCATATTTGTGCTATCCCTATAGATTAATAATAAAAAGTTCAGAACTAAACTGCCCATAAAATTTGTTACACAAAATTTGGATTTCATCAGAAGGGACATACTCCCACTTGCCATTGAAAGAGGCATGATAAATCCTATTGTAGTCCCGCAAGGCAAATTGCACTACTGGAGTACATAATGATTAAATCTAAAGCTGAAGCTACTGCTCTGCCAGTACCTGCAGTGTGCCACGTAGTGACACACTGACATAATGGTTTTGTGAGAGGAATATTCACCACCTGAGTGTTAGTTTAACTGTACAGAACTCATATCAAATATCACTAGACAATTTGGCTTATTTCACAGATGTCATTTGGGAAAATACAATTTGTAGGATATAATCTAGTAAGACTATTCAAATATTTACAACAAGCATGGCAAAAAAATCTGATGGCTTTGGGGAATTGAGGGCATCCTACTGATTCACCTGTTGTTTATGCTCTACAGTAACTTCTTGCAGTTTTCCTTGAAAATTTGGATTTTTCACCGTCTTTGATTTACTTGGAAGATTAAAGACACTTAAGTCTTCTGGACCTCTGTCTTTTATATGACATGAGTGAATGAATAAATGAGGTCTGAATGTATTACAAAAGTAGTTACATCACTGAGTTTTTTTCCAGCTTTTTCCCTACACAATTCCTCTTTTTATTCATTTTCTAAGGAATAAGCCTAGGCCTAAGAGAAACAGGATCATAAGCAGTTGTACAAAATTTCTTATCAGTGATTACAAACAAATGTGAGTCAGGCTGGATGGGAAGAGTTAATGTAGCTTACCACACTTGCATGAGAAACACATCTATTATAGAAATAATATTCCGGGATTAATATTGTCAAGTTCTTCTCTTCAGATTTGGCAAAAAGAAAAAGTGCCATTTTGATTCACCTTGAGCATTTTCCCAAGGGAATTTTTTACAAGAGTTTCATAGCTAGCATTTCATGTTAGAACAGCACACAGGAGATGAAGAGCAGATTCAAAAGTGAACAGATAAGCAGAGATCAGACAGGACTATACACAGAATAAAAACCCAGATAAATGTGTTTTAAATTTTCAAACACCCACTTTTAAAATGTTTTAAGTATATTTTCATGACATCTGAATATAAAGCAGGCCATGCATTGATGTTTTAAATCATTGTGATAGCTTTATTAAATTCAGAACCATAATTACAGAACATTGATCATAATTAATCAGAAGTTTGAAACCTACCTTTGAAAGCTTTATACATGGGAACAATATTGCTGGTGAGTAAGGCATCATACTGTTCCAGATCAGATGAATTGTAGTCTATATAAAAAGACCAAAATATAAATGAATGGAATACTATACTAATTGATTCATATGTCACTATAAATTGTAGGTACATGTAATTCAATTGCATTTTACATTTGAGCATGAGTGTGTGATCCTACTGCAAACATATCTCCAAATTTGTTCAAAAAATTTCTTCAATAAATAATAATTATCAAATTTGAAAACAGGAAATTAATATTTATGCAGAGGAAGAGGGACAGCCCTTCCTTCCAACCCTTTACATCTTTCCAATCAGCTTTCATCACATTCAAGTTGTTCCATTTTTTAAAGAAAACCTTAAATGTTCTAAACCGAAAATATTTAGATACAAGTAGTAGCTGCCCTGCTTTTGGTCAGTCTGCAAACACTGGAAACCTTTTTCTGCCCAACATGCTGATCCAAAGAAGTTTGTTTTGGTGTTTGGGTATATGTTTAAACATAAACCCACATCCAGCTGATTAAGACTTTCTAAGGTCTCTCTATAAAAAGAACCATGCTCACTGGGAGGATAGAGGAAACTGCGGGTGAAGGTCAGCCCTTCTGGGTAGTCGGAACAATTTTGGCTCCAGGCAGCAGGGATTCTAACATCAGGCCGCAGACAGTCTGAAACAGTGGGAGGAAGAGGAGATGTGTTTTCCTGTGAAAAGGAAAAAAAGTCTTACACCCACGGCTGTGGCTAAGCCAATGCTTTGTATGGTTTTAACTTTCTAGAATGGACTTCATTGAATCTTCTCCTATTTTCATAGTGAATCAGGTTCAATGCAAGTAATGGACACTAATGTTTTCTGGGTAGTGTTTTTCTTCTACTTCTGTTTTTAGGTAATTCAGGGAAATCCTTATCCACCATGTAAAATTCTAGCAGCAAAATAAGGTTATACCTTAGGCAACAACAGTTTACACATTTGACTCATTCGTCACTTTTACATATTTCTGGAAACACAAACTCGATGTCACATCCTCCTGGAAAGCAGCTAGTATATAAAAATGACACTGTCACCTCATCTGGCATCTGAGGATGCTGTCTCTGTAAAAATCTGTGCTGCTGAAGAGTTACAGCTAAAGAAATCCACAGCAAATTTAATACATTTTACTGGCTCCACTAACTTCACCAAAACATGTTAATATGCTAAGATCTGGCCAAAAGTGTTTCTGATGAGTATAATTGTTTCCATAACCTTCACTTTTTTTTCTTATAACCTTTTCTACAACCTTTTTTATAATTTTACAATAACATTTATTATTTGAATATGCTTTTCTGTGTTTAATTTTTTTTTCATCCTCATTTACATCTACCTTATTTTCATTTTGGTAAGAATGGAACATATTTTGCTTTACTCCTTTATAAACAGTAATTAAACATCTAATTTGATTTTCAGTACATTTTTTATTTTGATCAGTTAAAACCAAGCAGAAATAAAGAACCGGAATGTTCTTCTCGTGCCTCTTTGTACTCTTTGATTTAATTTCTTTAGTTACTTTTATCAGAATTCAAGTAGATGCCATATTATGGTCAGGTTGTATTTTAATGGAAAATATATATACCACATGGAATGAAATATAAAAGACAAAAGTCTTCCTTTGACTCCTGAGCAGATCATGTGTCAAAAAAAAACCCCATTCATCACCAATTTGGCTTCTTCTGTTTCAGGTCAAAGAATCATAATGTCTCCTGAAAAAAGCAGCTAAAACTAAAAAATGGCTGTGCCTATCACATCATGAATCATCGTTTTTGATGCAGGCTATTGTTTTTTGATGAGCCAGTAATTAATGTCAAAAAGCATGAGTTATTTGCATTTCATGATCGAATTTAAGCATCTGCTGTAGTCTGTTATGTCAAATTCAGTCCCCTTCAGGAGTGCCTACCTTTTTGTAAGGAAACGTGCCTTCCTCCCTGGCACATGAGTATAAAAACTCAAGAAAACAATGTCCTTAAATCTTAAATTTTCCTTATTCCTGAGAATACTATGTAACCAAAACACTGACATAATTTATTTAAGATCTGCAAGTCTATCTTATTCATCCAGTTCCAAAACTTCCAAATCACACAAAATCAGCAAAACTCCAGCCTGTATTACCTAGTTTACTTTTTAAGCCCTTCTTTAAAGCTACATAACAAGATATACCCCATCTTACAAATTGTGTAAAGCACTGCACAGGCTTCATCCACACATAATTAACCCAGGGTGCAATGAAAATCCTGTAGAAAGGGCAATTTTCTGTCATTCCCAGGTATTGTAGCCAAAGCTTACAATCAAAGGCGTTAGCTCTATCCCTCTGTCCTTCCACTGGTGTTATAATTTATAAAGCCTATTTCTCTCAATTAGCAGATGTTTTAATAAAAAATCGTAATGTCAGCTTACTGTGTCAGTGTGTGAGCTCTTACACTCAAAGCCTTTCACTGTTGTGTCTCTGACACTATTACAGATGGAATTTATTCTTTCCTATTCTTTCTATAGAAAACATACATCATTGTATTAGAGTCCGCCATGACCTATGCCCTCCAATACTCCAGTCTCTTATCATTCACTGCTTCTCACAATATCACATAAACTGCTATAAGAAACTCCTGCAAAATACATATTTATCTTAATTTAGGTGTTAAATTGAGGAAGAACTTTCTTTATACACTTCCAGTATCTGAAGGGGGCCTACAGGAAAGCTGGGGAGGGACTCTTTGTCAAGAACAGTAGTGATAAGACAAGGAGTAATAGGTACAAATTGAAAGAGGGAAAATTTAGGTTTGGTATTAGGAAGAAATTTTCTCATGTGAGTGGTGAGACACTGGAACAGGTCACCCAGGGAAGTCGTGGATTCCCCAGCCCTGGCAGCGCTCAGAGCCAGGTTGGTTATGGCCATGTGCAATTTGGTTTAGTGGGAAGTGTTCCTGCCCATCTCAGGGTTGGGTTTGGACTTGATGATCTTTAAGGTCCATTCCAAATCCTTAACATTCTGTGATTCTATGATTCTTTGTTAACTGAGAATTTGCTTTTCAACAAGGAAAATGTCTGAAAAGTTATTTGGCTTTTTGAGCTTTTTGCCATTACTGCTGAAATATTAAGAAGATAGCAGCTGTGGTGGGACTTTTTAATATTTTTAAAGCACAGTTAGAAAAAAATATGCCCACAATTAACTAGTTTTCATTTGGCTAATGCACTTTCATAGCAAGGTTTAAGGGCAGATCTTCAAATATGAAGAATAAACAACCCTTGTTAAAATGGACATTTGTTTAAGTTACTTTTAGCATTCTTAGGATTGGATTTATGATCCTTCAACCAGTAAAAAATTAGTAGAAAGTATGGAGTGAAACTTTCTGAAATACTGAAGTTTTAGTAGCATACATTTGATCAAAATAATTCCCCCATATTTTTACTGATAAAATAAGAAATCACATAGACATCAGTAACAGTCCTCATCAGACAGAAGAAGCAACATAGAAACCATTTTCTCAAGGCAATTTGGAAAAATGGTCAAATTATAAGGGCAAGGAAGTCCATGAATATCTATTAGTTTACTGACTCCGAAAACTCAAACCGTTTATTCCGGAGCCACATACCCTGGAACACTCAGAAGTTCATTCAACTCTAATTACATTTTTCAGAAATCATATCATATAACAGAGAGCAAAGACCATACAGAAATATGCAATAGTGCAAACTATCTTGTAGAACTGCACAAAGGATATTTAATGGGAAAAAGATTGTGGTACTCCTAGGAAAGCTAAAAACTTCTGATTTGGGAAATCACAGCCTGCTTTTCCTCAGGAACTGACAGACAAGGTGGAGCATTGCCTTGACAGCATATCCCTTTTATTGAACAGGCTTACTAGAACCAGCTTACCAGCAGCTCCATTCTCCTATATCTTTTGTGTCACTAACAAATGGCCATTCCCACTTTTTTAAACTATATTTTAAGATAGATGAAATTTAAAAGATATCAAAGACACTTTTTCAGACACAAGAGCCTTAGTAACATGATATCCATCAGTCCTTAAACAGGGTTTGTGATGAATGGACCACATTTTTAACCCAATAGATCCCATATTAATGAGTAGTACAGATATTTGATAACCTACAGGCTTATTCACAGTGTATGCAGTCCACAGTGGCATCCAGATATCATAGCTGTATCCACTCACATACTGACGATGGGAAAGGAGGCAGTAGACATTTTCTTTCTGAAGAACTCTGGGTCTCCCATATGGCAAATGATACAAACTTGCCTCCTTTACTAAAATTTAAATAACAATTACTGATTTATTCTTCTATAACATTTTGGATGGCACAAGGGGTTAAGAGAGCAGACATAAACTGTTAATTAAAACTTCAGTAAATACAAATAAATCCAACAGTAAACCTGGTCATGTGTTTCTTTAAGCTTTTAGATATTAAGTAGAATAAAAAATGTAGAAAATAGTTTTCATATTATGTTCAGTGTACAAAAGTCAATATATCAGATTTACAAATTCTTGTTTCTTTGAGATTTCACACCAATGTAAATATTTTGAACTTATCTTGCCAGTGGAATGAAATTTACATCTTATTTGGCTAGGAAACATTACAATGTTTCCTAAAACTTCCAGAAACCCCATTAAAAAAAACCCAGAAAGAAATAGCTATGTGAATTTTTTATGAGAGAAAGGCAAAATTATGGATACAAGGTAAGGAACATGAGTTATGGCATATAGCGTGATAGCGTTCAGATTTTCTTCAAGACCATTGAAACCTGTATGGCTTTTTCCAAAATTTTAATAGAGTTCAGATCCTATTCCTAGACATACATATTGCTATAATGGAATCTCTTAAGATTTTTTAAAGAAATGCAAAGGAAAAATAAAAAATATGCTTCTGACCTGCTTTGCTACTTCACTTTTAATTGTAATTATCATTGCAAAAATTCCCACTGAAACCAAGGATATAAAATATAACTAGGTGTAGATTTAAAAACACTGCTGCCCTTTTCATTTTTTTGCTACTTACTTTCTTCTGTGGTGAGATTTAACCTCTCGTTTAGTGCTTCTTGTGACACATTTGAGATCTGTAAAATACAAGAGAATCATTCAGAATGATTCCATAGTTTAGAAAAAACAAAGAAAGAAGAACACACTTGACAGAGATGATTAAAAGATACCAGAAACCCCTATTTACTTGTATGCATTTGCATCCCAGGTCATCTGCAGGAGTCAGACTGGAAGCTGGACATGAAGAAGGAGATGAGAGCTCTTTTGGATGTGAAGGGTTGTAAAAAGGTTTTTTTAAGAGGTGATTCAAGCTGCCATGCGTTCCATTGTTTTGTGCTGGTAGTATATGCAGCAAATCTGTTGAAACATTTGAAATTTTTAAACATATTTTAAGACTGAAATGGTATTTTCAAAAGTCATTCTCTTTTCAATTCTACATATTTCCTATTCATTTTAAATGTAGAGGAAATAATTTATTTCGTTATTTAAACTATTATAGTGACTACTCCCACCAACATGCAATTTTCTAGGTCTGAAGGTTCTTTGCTATCTTCCACTGCATCAAGATTTAGCAAGCACAGATTTAATTACTGCTGGTACAGTTTTATACATCGTCATCATATTCACAAGATTGGATGGTTTAATGCAGAGTATAAATGTCATTGCAAGTGTATCATGTTGTGAGGCATAGCAGCCTATTGCATTTTTGTGTGAAGCTCTAATCCATGCTTTCTGAGGCACGTGCTTCCTAATTGCTCACTGCTGGGACTGCAATGGTCCATCCTCAGTCATGGGCAAGAGCAGTTACTCTCTACAAGATTCTTATCCCCAATTCCACAGGCATCAGTTCAACAGCAAACTCACATGGCAGGCATGGTTCTCTCTGATTCTTTAGCAGAATTCTTCTGCAATCAGAGAAAACCTTCAAAGCAGAACAACTTCTGGAGTTAATCTCTTAGCACTGTAAAGAAGGCCTAAGAGCATGGCTTCAGTGTTTTGTTTTTGAATTAATTCAGTCAATTTTTAGCTATGCTTCTTTAAGCTCTGAGAACACTGGTATTTGAAAACACTAGAAGTTTCTACTCACCACACATAAGGTTGTAAACTTCAATGTTTTCAAAAGCATCCACTTCTGTTTTCTCTTTAAAACTTGGGCCATATGCTAGGAATATAGCCTAGATTGTAATAGTAACAGTATAAAAAAGGGTTATCTAAAGGAATGCAAATTCAAAACCAATTCAGTTGCACTTTATGAAAACTGGGACAGTGGAACAAAATATATTCTTTTCACAGTCACAAAAGTTAAAAATACCGGATTGTTCTGCTAAGGAAGGCTAATTTCTGCCATTGCACATAATTTGAAGAAAATTGCAAAACAGAAATTCATTTAGCAGAATATTTTAAACTATATAATGAATCTTATTTAGATTTGGGGTGTTTTTTTAATACCTGTTGCACTCTGAAGTCTTTGGGTCACTTAAGAGAGTATGGCCATGGCTAAAGCAAGGAGCAGGGAACTGCAGAGGCCCATTCCAAGCTCAGCAGAGACGTGCATCAGTACCACCAATGGTACAGTGCAGTGCTGGGCAGCCCCTGTTGGAGTCTGCAAGCAGGGTGCTATGGTACTATGGCACTAAGTACATCTCACAGTAGTTTCTACTGCTTTATAAGCCTCCTGAGCTGCCTGCCAGGAGATACAGGAAACATGACTAAACAGGACACTGATCTGTTCTAAAATAATATTATGTGTGCATAACAGAAGAGGAATTTTTAATTTATTATAGAAAGATGACATATTTCTCCTTTATTTAAAAAAAAAAAACCTCAAAAAACCCAAAAAACCCCACGTCAGTTGTGGCACCTGTGTAAGGTTATCTATTATTAAGGTTTCCATGGTAACCACAATTTACATTTTCTTTCCACACAAACATTCAGCATAATTTTGGTCACTGCCATTTGGTTTTAACATACTTGTAAAGACCTGGAAGTATCTTAGATTCTTAGGCACAGAATATGGGACTTATAGTGGCATGCTAGTCCTTATTTAAAGGTTCACATCACAGAAAGTACATGAAAAACCGAAAGCTCAAGACCTCACAATACTTTCACTGTAACCACAAGTGAAAATGAGATGAAACTGCAACACAGGCTATACTAACATACAGTTTATGCTAATTGCTTTTTCTGTTCTGATGAGATGATTAACTCTTGTAAGATAAGCAGAGACAATGAGACTTAGCTTATGTGAGCACACAGGCTTTAGATGCTCAGGTCAGCTCCCAGAGCCTAAGGACATTTTTCAGTCATTGCCTCAGTGGAAGAGTGAAAGAACAAAAGAATTCAGTGTCCTGTAGCTAAATACGGTAGACTTGGTTTACTGTAGTCTACCTGTCTCCGAGCAGGTAAGGCAGGCCCAGATGGGTTTTACTACAGGACCCCAAAGAAATAAGCCTTGTACACATCAATGAAAGGCAATACAAATATTTGGACCTGGTATGTGTTAACAGTTTACATATTGACAGAAAAGAAAGAGCACGCAGCAAAATCTATCATTATTCTGTATTCTGGTGATTTACCTGGCACAAAATGATTTTGTATATAAGAAAATGTAAGACCTGAATAGAAATCATCTTACCTCCATGCTTTTAAATTCATTGTTATAGCCATGGTTACCTCCATCACAAGATGTGTAACTTTCATCCCTAAGGAGAAACCACCACAGAGTGTAAATAAAAATGACACAAATAGCAACACTTAGTAACAGTGGCTCACTGGATTCTGGATCATGTCTTAAAAACTGACTGCCATAATATTGCGGCACTTATTGTTCTTCATAGTGTTCACTTCTATGAAAATCTCTTTCTCCTTTAACAAAAATTGCTGTGGACAATTGCTGTGGACAGAAATAAATTATCCTAGCTGGCTATGAGTGTACAGTGAAACAACGTTTTCAAAATAAATTGAAAAAAAGGCTATTTTTGAACTGAACTTTATCTAGCTACAAGTTGCAGAAAAGGTGTAATCTGTTTAGGAAGAATTCCTAATTATATTCTGTGGCATTTTAACAAAAAACTTACAATGGGAAAACTCTACTGTTAGCCTCTGTGGAATAATATAAAAAAGATTGCAAGGGATTTTGCCTTACAAGACAGTGCATTTTCATCATGGATTCTGAAGGGTGAAGAGACATGGATAATGTGGGGTTGGGTTATAGAATTAGTAACACGTCAGAGTAGTCTGACATAGTGACTAACAGTTATTTTTATCTACCCATTGCTGAGACATATGGAAAAATAAAAAGAGATAGTCATCCCATACCAATTCAGTGCACAGTTATCAAATGCATGTATCCTGTTTTCAGAGACCCAAGAACATTTGAGCACAGTTTAAAAAGGGGTGATTATAAGATTTTTTTCAGTGGACTTTTTTTTATGTGTCCTGGACAATTATTTGGTTACACCAAAACAAACAATAAAAACATATATTCATTTAGATCAGGCATTTTCTAATGTTTTAGTACTCTTGAAATTCAAAGTTGGACTGTGCTTCTCTAAATGCAATACTGTAGCTCAGTAAATCCAGTATTGCTGCAAACACTACGGAGTTTTGTAATGAGTTTTCAAAGCCTCAGGTCTAAGGCTTGTCTGAACTGCTCTTGACTTGCTCAGAGTTATTTTTTTTAATATTTCACTCTTACAGCAATTTTTTATAATGACCAGGTCATTATGTCTAATTTGTTACCTTATCAGCTTATCTTTGTGTGATAATGCAAGTACACCTAACATATGTAGAATGCACTATGTCTAGTGAACCGAGATGTAATGTTAACTTGTAGGCCAGCGAAGAATCCATATAGGAAGAACCCCATTTGGATCCCAGACTGAGGAAGCATCATATTCTGCCTGAAGAAGGACTCAGAATGATGATCACTAGCTGTATCCACACATGCATCAGACTTGAGCCATCAGCCTTAGAGAAAGGCAGTCAAGGGGTGGTGACTGCAATGCCAAGAAAAGGGCTAAATATGGGAATATCTTGTGTAACAATCTTACATTATTGTTTGCATTATTTTTGAGAATTTTGCTGTTAGGTAGTATTCATTTCTTTACTTTTTTTTGTTGTTAGGTTTTTTGTTTGGTTTTGGTTTTTGGTTTTTTTTTTTTTGGTAAAAATTTGATGCGGAGCAATGATGATCCTTGTATTAGACCATTAAGTTTTGAATCACACTACTAATACATTCTTTGATTTTTTTTCTATGAGGCATGTTTCATTTTTACACATAGTATTATTTTAACTGTAACAAACATTGAAAGGTAGCAAGTCTAAAGCAAAACAGGAAATGAAGTATCTGTGAGGGAAATTAAAAGGATGAGAGTGGGATGAAAAAAATTGCATTACAGTCACACAAATTATGTTACCTCACAGCCAGCCACTGTCGGTCCACCAAAAGATGAACTTTATCAATACGAATGTTGTTGGCATAGTGGAACCGTTTGGGCAAGTCAGGCGTCAGATAGGGCTTGAAGTGCTGAGGAGATCTTCTGCACTGTGAAGAGGAAAGAGTTCAGTCACGAGTTTTGCTCTGTTTCAAAAAACCACCCATCATTCAAAATTATCACAAACATCTCAGGGACAGGAACATAAGCACAAAGTGACACTTTTTTGAAAATATACTACAGACAATACATATACCAAGCTTACAAATACCGTGGTAAAAGTACACCTAAGGCTGAAAGATATTCAGTAGAAATGTTGAGTCTATATTTCTGTACTAATGTCATTGGCATCTAGTTGGTAAGATTAAACTTTGCAAGAGAAAGTTCCCTGGCAGTTTATTTCTGCCGCCTTCTGTTTCTTCACCATTCAATAAATAACAAAGCAAGCCAAATATACAAAATGTTGCACAGTTTTAGCTGCAAGCCTGAACATGCAAATGTCCATTGCTCAGCTGTTAGCTAAAGGTCTTTGCTTTTACACCCACATTTAATGTGTTAATATAACTGCGTTAGCAGGCATGCCATGGAAGAGCTTGGAATTGTGAGCCTAATGATAACCATATGACATACTGCAAACACTTAACTATCTATGGCCATTAGAAGCCATTCCAGCTGGCTGCAACCATCATGGCAAAGTTTCAGAAGCGTTGCTCTGGATCAGGAATCCAGCCCTGGGATAACACAGAACATCTGAAATGCTGAGGGAAGAGCTGCTAGGAAGCTGGGTAGGCTGCAGAAGTGGACCTGTTTGACCACACAGGCTGTGCAAACGATACCATGCTTGGAGTCTGGTCTGACATCTTCACTTCTAAATACTAGAATTGTATGCTCTACACAGGTTGCAGACTTTAACATGTGACATGAGAGTAACTGTGCCTCAATAGTCATCAAAGAAACATAGAGGAATTCAGGAACATGAAAAATAAAGATTCAATGTGGTTGCTAGCCTAGAAGAAGAGGTCTAATTAAAAGGAAAAATAAAGGAAATCAACATATGAATTTTATATCTGTTCATTAGCACTTAATATACAGCACACAACTCCCTTCTCTGCCGAAAACCCCTCATACTAAGAACTTGACAGGACAAAATATGCTAACCATTTATGAAGAGAAGAGGAAAGAGGATATGTCCTGATACCAGGCTATTCAAGGCAGATGTCACATCTCTGTAACTGTTAGCAGTAGCAGTTTCAGCTGAGGTTGAGAACATGCAAATTGTGATATTCCCCTCATTCCAATGCTCTTTGATATGACAGACTCCAGATCATACAGCGAGGTAGGGGATGTAGCACTGAGAAAGCTCCTTCTGCTATTTCCAGCCATTGAGCCTACTCCAGCATGTTCAACAGGTTAAAGGAAGACCTCTAGTGGTTATTTATCAGAAACATACCCATCTGTGAGCCCAGAATTTTTCCAAACTGAGAGCATTTATTCTAAATGTACCACCACACCTGTCTGCTGCTTAGCTTAGGACAAGCCACAAAAGAGAAAACAAACTTGCAATGAAGAAAAAAATGGAAATTTACAACAACACACCAGGAGCAAGTAGTTTAAATGTTTAACTCACTGTAAATTGTAAAAGGAAAGAAATACAAAAAGACAACTGTCCTACAAGTTTTTTAGTTTGTCCACCACATTCATCCCACATGTATTAATGTATATCTTGAACATTACAAAAAACAAAAAAAAAAAGGCAGTGAATTATCTGTCTAATAAAGTATAAGGAACAAACCATGCACTGTCACATCTTGTCACCTTTCGGCAAAAGAAATAGGTTTGGTCTTCCTTCATTTTGCATTCTGTTCTGTACTTCTTTGTTTGTATCCTCCAGAACTCAGCTGTCAAAGTTTACCCACCATGAGCAATAGTCTACATGGGAGACACAGGCAAGCTTGGACCTGCCCTCAAGTGCTACATCCACACAGCATGGCTCAGTTCCAAGCAGAACTACCAGTGCGCGGCCCTGTGGTGGTGCAGCATACACAAAAGCACTGCAAGCATTTAAGTGTTATGTCAAAAGATCCTAAAAGAGTCATACTGCCTGATGCCAAAGGCCCGTCTTGCCTCTGTTTCAAATCAGATCTCCAAAATTTCCACAATCAGACAGAGAAAGTTGTAAGGACAAGACCAGTATTGAAAGAACCTTCTTTCTTGTACCTGCTTAGTTTCATCTGGGCTTCAGTGAATTTTTAAGTCAGATGTTCCTTGTGGATCAGGTTTAAAAGCCCTTACAGGGCTGTCCTGCATTAATGTGTCCAAAATGCCCCCCTTCCTATTTATACTTCCAGCCTCTACAACACTTTGTGGCAATGTGCTCTACAATGCCATTATCTGTTGCGTGGTGAAGTTACTTTAACCTAGCCTGAGTGCAGCACTTGTGGTCCAGTGCTAACAGATTTCTATTGCCTAAACCTTCTCTGTGCTGTATTCTGCTCTATCACGAAGATATACCCTACTTTCTGCATATGAAGTCAGCGTCTTCTCTTTCAAAGTGAAGTACAGAAAAATTTTCTCTGAACAGAGATCCCCTGTGGCAAACCTTCGTGCATCGTCTTTGAGCAATTTCCAGAACTGCCTCCCATGGTACACTGGAGTCACTACACTATTTAAGCTGGCACCATAGTCTCATTTTTTTACAAACTGTGCTTTTTCATCAGAGTCCTATTAAGAGTAGCGATGAGTAAAAGTTATGAAAATATTTACTCACTGTGAGGTTTTTAACAATTCCTTCTGAGTCAACTGTTAAAAAGAAAAGATGAATTAATATACATTCAAGATTAAGGACAAAGCCACATCAGAAAAATTTCAACACGCTTTTAATCTATAAAATTGATTTTCTTTATTAGCTTGCGAAGATTATGGTAACTCTAGCCTTCCACAGGTAGGAATGTTATGTTTCCAATGGTAACTGCCTGTAAGTGTACCTGTGGAAGTAACTAGCACTTTGGGTACATCAAGACAGACTGTAGAAAACTGCTATGGTGATGACTGCCCACACTTAAAGCTGACAGATCATCAGGCCTGAGGTTTTTTTCTCTCATCTAGCCTTTCTTTGAAGTAGAATCTTTTTTACATTGAACCAGACCTGGAGCACTTGTCTTGTATTTTGCTTCCAGCAACAGTCACAGAGAAAATTTCTATCTATCTTAGTATCTTCACCTTGCACATATTCAAAGAGTGATTTAACTATTTGACACTAACTCTCTAAAGACCAAATCTGAGCACTTCATGGAAGGAAAATTCCTACAGAAAAAGTAAGACTATTAGAGGAAATGAGTCAATGATTTTATTGAGATTGAGACACGCACAAAACATGAGTATTCTTTCCTCAGCTCATTACTCTGCTTTTCTCTGACTTAAACCAAGGAAAGTCTGCTTTATGTCACATAAATATTGTGCCTTCAAATATAAATACCATTATAAAATATGAATAAAAAGTACAATGGGATCCCAGCTCTTATTTGCAATCTGCAATAACTATGCCTTTTACAATACTTTACAAATTCTATAAAGTCAATACATAGAGCGTTTCCATGACTTTATCTCCATTCTTTTCCCTGATGCAGAAAGCTCTGGGATTTTCTTTTTTTTCCAGTCTGGTAGCACAGTACCTATTCCAAGTCAGACTTAGCTCACATGGTTTCAATTTTCTGTTTTTTTGAGATACTAGCTAAAGGGCTCAACCAAGGCTTAGATTCCACTGTGCTAAGGTTCAGATTCTGTAACTTTGTACACACAGAAATATTCACTGCTTCAAAAAGACTGACTCTGCCAATGTTGCACAAGAAACCTGTGAAGAACAATGCACTTATGAAAGACCTGAATTCCAGCTCAAAACAATAAAAATACCTGTACTTCCTCTTTCCATGACAAGAAAATACAAATCAGAGTCTGCAACAATATTTTCTAACCTTCGATTTCATCTAAAGAGGTCATTCTCATAAAAACAACCCAAATAAATTCCATGGATGTTGAAGCCAAGTTAAGTGAAACAAAAAGCTTTTCACTCTGCTGATTACTACTGATTATCCATTTCGTTATTTATTTATTTCCTCCTATATTGATTGTTCAATCCCAGGACTGGTTCACACTTACAGGTAAAATAGTCCTGTGGAACATTTTGTGCTCGAATGCGAGCTGCAGGCCCAGCATACAAGTAGAAATCAACCTGTTTGAAGTAATTTGTCATATATTCTAACTGCTTGCAGTAGGTCTTCTCCATCCCTAAAAGGCAATATAGAAACAGTTATTTTTTTATATGGAAAGGAAGATAAAGTGAGTTATAAAATGGTTTTAAACTACTAAGACCACCTCTTGCACAGAGGAAGAAAATAGTGATTCAATAAAATTAAATTGAAAAAAGAAGTATATACATTACCATGATCAGCTAAAACAATGAGGTTTACACACTTGTGCAGGTTTCTTTGTTTAAGTCCATCCATGAGCATCCCCAGTGCTTGATCTGCTGCCTGTAAGGCTTTGATTACCTGTGAGATAAACCAGTTACATTAGATTTTTTTTTCTAATTTTAAATTTTCATATATAATCATCAAAGTCTAAAAAAGTGATCTTTTCTGTGAGTTTTCCAGGTAATATTTCTGTCTTTACTTTTTTTCCATCACCACTATAGACATGAAGAATTCCACTGCTTACAGAATATTCAACCTAAATAAAAAGATTCACAAATAATTTTTTGCTATTACCTTAAAAAACCTGAGTTTTAAATAAGTGTATTGAAAGAAAAAACTAACACATTCAGACTCAATTTGTTCCTTGCTGTCAAATTTATATCAAATATCATATTTATAACATTAAATACAATTTTTTCTTCTAGTATGAACACATTCTTGTATTAAAAATAAGTGGCATTTCAAAGATATTTGCACACATGTAATATCTCTATGACCAGGGACACACCCAAGAAGGAATGGTGCCTTTCTCTCATATATACAGTCCCTTTAAACTTCCTACAGAAAACCACTGACCCCCTCTGAAGTAATATGGGAGAAATCCAGCACAGCCCTCTCTGCAGCCATTCACAGAAGATGGCTCTTCCCTAGCTGGCACATCTGCCTTTCATTCTTCCTGGAAGTCCTAGGATGAGGATGACACCCAACTGAGTCTCAGAACTCCACGTCTGAGCACTTGCACCCTCTTTGCTCCCCTGCCTGCTGCACCCTTAAATATCTCGTGTGCATGGACAATGTGCACATAGAGAATTACACATGCAGCAAGCCCTTAATGTACCAAAACTTGAAGTTCCTTTTCCAATTAGGGAGCCTAAAACTCTTCTCTTTCAATTAGAGAGCCTAAAAGATCAGTTCTTCTGTCCTTGTCCAATACAACAAGGCCTTCTTGCTGAAGACCATTTTCAAATAAATTAAACAAGGCCATTCCAGAAAGGAGCTAATGCTAAGGCCTAAGATCCTTAAAGGTTGAAGTTTTTGTCTCCACACAAGTGAAAATGTAATGCTTTTGGGCTCCAAATTAGCAAACATTGAAGTACAGTGTTAGGAATAAATAAAAGACAGTTCTGAGGGTTTGCCAGGCCACATGCTTCTAAATATCACTTTGTATTATAATTAAAGTTCAGTCTCAATATAAATATCCGTATTTTTCCTAATAGCATGATCTGAAATTATTTTCTGCCAATCTGTTTGGTTTATAGTTCTTTTGATTCACACACAGTGTTGGAACCATAACTATGGGCTCAACCACAAGCAAAAGTTCTTAATAAAAGGTCATAAAACAGTCATGGCATTTTTTCATCTACTATCCTTTCCAGGTCTACAAACCGAGTAAGTTCATAGCACAACACCATTTTTAGTGCAATTAAGTATAAGAAAAATACAGAAACTACTTACACCAGCACTAACTGGTCCAAATGAATGTCCAGATGAATCTGGTTCTTCAATATATAAAGTGTATAAATCAGGCCTTGAGTTAGAAATAAATAAGAATGGAACATTATGAGAATTTGGAGGCAGCATTTGAAAAGAGCACTTTCGTTAAGAAAAAAAAAGCAATATTAAATGACACTTTAAAAGGAATTATAAATAACCTCTTTAAACCTTGATAAAAGTCCATACAGCAAATATAATCATTCAACTTCCTCTGAGTTGTGTAATTAATCAGTGTGGGCTCTTTGAAGTCACAATTCCAAAAACAGTACCCAGTGTCTTTAACAGGTAACCAGAAATCACTCTGGAAAAATTCAAGTTCTCAGACGCTGGAGCAAACAATCCTTTTTGAGATGTAAATGGAACTACCATCTGAAAGAGCTCTTCCTGACTAAGCAGTGAGGCCCTCCTAGACAGCATCTCCTAACTGCAAATCTGTTAGGATTTTATTAGCAAATTATCATATAAAATATTTCATTTCTTTATGTGTCACAAAGTTAACAGCATGATCAGCACTGACATTTACTTTTTATCCTGAATTACTTACTGCAATTACTTTCATACATTTAACCTTTCTTGTGCAATAGCCATCATATAAAATCTTTCATTCATACATTTAGGCTAGAAACTGAATGTTCAATGTTTCCAACAGGCCATGCACCAAGAAAAAAAATACAACAAGGAAATAAAACTCATACAACAGTACATCTTGTTCACATATATGTGCACTTTCTAATCTTTTGTACCTACAGTCTTACCCTGAAAATGTTTAGCTATACTTACAGGACAGGCTTCAGTTCAACAAATAATCATTTGAAATGGTGAGGAAGATTCCATGTTTCACAAACACCAACAGAAATTTCAATTGCTAAGCATTAAAACCTTTCTAAGCTATAGTGTCACAAACCAGATAGATATTACTAAGTTTTACCTCTCAGACTGGGGATTATCAAGCCATTTCAGTACTCCTGAAATTCTCTCTTCATATGGAACAGAACTGAAACAAAAAAAATTTTTAAAAGATACGATGTTAACAAGACTTTCTGACTAGCACTTCTAATTCCAAGATACAGAATAAGTGTCTATACTCTAGTCATATATTAAACTCACAGATTTGGAACTAAGAATGATGCATTTTAACAAGGTACAGTAATTAATTTTATTACTCTCCTTTTTGACTGAATATAAGTCACTTTTAGTGGTAAACTAGACAGACCCTGATTTTGCAAACACAAACCTGTGTTGGTGGGACTACTCATATATTTATAAATACATGCAAAACAAGGGTATTATAAGTTCAGGGAATAAACCTGAAATACAATGTAGAAAAATTTTTATTCTTTCCAGCATGTATAAGCCTTGGACTTTCATATTTTAAAAGTAAGCAATAATCCCATCAAAGTCTTTGTGAGACCATGCTTTGTTGCCTAGGAAAGAATTCACCAATTAAATAGCTCTGATTTTCCCTCACTCATGCACAAGCTGTATGTTAGTTACTTACAGCACTTGGGTGTTTTCTGAGTATCAACCTACACATCACTGCAAAGTCTGTTATCTATAGAGACTTAAAGTTCTATGCTTACTTTAGATTACCTTTCTAAATGTGAAGAATCATGGAAAATATACTGAAATCATCATAATTATCAAAAATCTAGAAATAATTTAGTAATATAAATGCCTTCTATAGCAAAACAAACAAACAAAATGCAAGAAACACAAACAGAAAAAAAAACACAACAAAAATAGTGCCACGAGAACTATGAAGGCAATTTCCACTTCACATGTATAACCTTTGAATTAACTAGGAAAAAACATACAAGAACTATGATTCAACAGATGTGTGCACATTATCAAACATGCAAGCAAGACCAGAGAAAATTGATTTAGAGCCCATCTTCCTCCAGTAGCTTCCCTATCCAGCATTCTCTCTTCAATTAATTTGTCTCCCTTAGCCTCTTGCCATGGATTCCTAGTTTGTGTTCATTCTCTTAGAGGTTATCTGTAAGCTTATTCTCAAGTGCAAATATTTTTAAACTGCTTTATAATATCTGTTGATTTTATGCGTGGAAATATGGCAATCATTGATGCAGCTTAGCAGTGGCTACTAATTAGTTGCAGGATGCTCTCCTAGTGTTTTGCAGATGGCTGGAACTTCCAAACTGTCTAGGAGAGCAGAATATACAGCACTCTTTGACTTTCTCATTGTGAATCCCCTGAATGGTTTTGAAAATCTCAAATATTTTTGATAGTTCCATGACATAATGATGATGTGACATGGCTCTTATCTGTCAGACTTGTTTAAAAATCATGTATTTCATTTCCTTCAGCTGTCAAATAGCAGTCTCGATTTTTGGAGTAATCTGCAGGAATTTAGTACAAGCCCTGTAAAATCTTACCCGTTGTATAAGGTGTAAAAGGTGGGGTATGTTCCCTCAATTGGAACATCAGAGCCTGGCCAAAAGAAGGTGCCTGCTTTCAAATTTTGGTACATTGCTGTCAGCCAGACCTTTGGGTAAAGACACAAAAAAATGATTTTATGTCACCACCAGAGGACCTCAGATCACAGAAGTAGAAATACGTGCTGCAAGCATGCATTTTTCCTTCTCCTTTCATATATCACACAGTTGCCTAATGAGCATATCTGATCTGAGCTTTTGTTTCCTACATGCACATTCTGAAGAAAAATTAGTAGTGTGGAAACCGTGATGTTGTCATTTCTTGGATATTCTCAGCATAGAAAAAAATCATATAGGTATTTCAATAACTGGCAATGGGGAGTGATCCTTTTTACTGTGGCAAACTCCAGGATCATGAAGATGGAAGAAGATGCCTTAGGGATACTCAGACTTGACATTAGGAGGCTTTTTTTTACATATGCAGTGTCAAACACTGGAACAGGTTTCCAAAAGAGGTTATTGCTGCCCTATGTCTGTCAGTGTCTATGGCATTTGGACAACACCCTTAACAATGTGCTTTAACTTTTGGCCAGCCCTGAGCTCGTCAGGCAGCTGAACTGGATGATCACTGTAAGTCCATTCCAACTGATATATTCTATTCATTTCGCTTCACTTTGTTTTGATTCATATCTATTTCTATTTCAATTATAGATTCTAGTTATATGATTTTATTATAAGAAGACATATTTCTACTAATCCTAGAAGGTGCAGTGATGGAATTCTCCAGGAAAAAAACAGGACCAAAACCTGGGTATTTGAGTATACTACAAACATTACACAGAGACACAGACACACATATATAAAAGTACATTAAATAGGTATATTACATATTGCATATGTTTGGGGTTTTTTCAGCACCATTATTAGAGCTTGATATTTCTAGTAAATTAATAATATTAATCACAACCATAGGTACAATCCGACATTGTTATGAAATGTGCCATATGTTATATATTATTGATGTTTTTCAGAAATTAAACTCTTTGCTAGTCCCTTCCTTGCTCTTAAATGCCTGGACATTGGCAAATATACATAAGTGTATTTGTAAATAGATGTAATTTGGGAACAAATTTGCAGATTTCATTTTGTTGTCAAGTTGTCAAAAGACAAACAAAAAAATACCCCAAAATCAAAGAATACCAAAAATCTACTATGTCTCCCTGTAGCAAGAAATTCATTCCAGTACTGGCCAAAATATTTCAGTCTTTTTTTACTAACTGCCATATAAATTGAAAATTTTAAGTCTCAGAATTAACATTTTAAGAGTTCTTTTACTTTCATAACAAGCAAACTATTTTGTAGGCAGCCTATCATATGAACCCTACAGGTTATCTAGAACCTGCTGCAAATATATGGCACAGTTTTGAATTTTATTCCCTTTTTGTTTTGTTTTATTGTAAGATAAAAGCCACTCTGGGCATAAAGAAATACCACATGAAAAACAAACCTACTGGTTGCCCTTTCCACCATGCAGGTTTGAATTTTTCCTCCCCTGAAAGTGAGAAATGTGCATTCAAGTGTACATCATACATGTTGTTATCAATGATACCATGAGATTCTGGATACAATCCCTGCAAAATGAAAATAAAACAAAACAAAATGCTTAGTCCTGAAAGCAAATGGACCCTAAACTGTATTTCAGTGCACGCTGCTACAGTGTTGCAATTTTTTCAGAACTGTTTTATCACAGAAACAGAATATGCTTTCCTAATTCACACAGATCATCAGCTTCCTGCCAATGAATTCAGTGTGCCCATCAAATTCCCGAGTTTCCATATTTCCTTCCCAGCCCAATGAAAACCCGATGTGCTATAGGTTAAGCACCCTACATATTATGTGGCTGTATATCAGCTGCCAAACCCACTCTAACAAATGCTATCATCAAAAGTCTGTGTCCTCACCCATGCTCACCCGTATCCAATTAGCGTGACAAGGATCAGGAATAACCAGCTCACAGGCCAGGGTCACATAGCACACGTATAAAGCCACATAGATCATGCCTGTATGTACCATCTCAGCACCTCTGTCTCTCTTTTATATCTATAGTGTGAGTTCCCATGTTCCACAAAAAGACTGGCACCACAAAATCCTTTCTCTGTTACCCAGATAATGAAAAGGAAAAACAAGAATTCTCACTTACTGTGACAACAGTATAGTGGTTTGGAAAGGTTTTTGTAGGGTAAGCAGCTCTCATGTATTTTGAATGTGTGCCACATGTTTCTGCAACAGATCAGGGTATTAATACACATTTTCTTACATTTTTTTAATTGAAAATTAACAGCCTTAAAAGCAAACAAACAAAAATCACCACAATCAGTTGCTGCAGTTTTAGATGGTGATATGTCACTCTAAAACAAGACCCATACAATCCTGCTGTCCCCTTGTGAGCTAAGCCTTTTGTCCCATTGCAATCAGCAGACCTGGATGCCCAACTTACCTGCCTAAAGCCTAGAGGACTAGGGTCCTTTGAGAAATCTTTAATGATCCTGTCTGGCCTTCAGATGCTGCTCCTACACCCTGTCTGCCAACCCAAATAAATTTCTCAGATACTTCTGAGATCCAAAATGGCCTAGATATACACATTTATGCAATGAGACTGAAGCCTGAGGTCAGACCAGACAAGATATTCTGCTGATTGGTGACAAGCAGGGAAGCACTCAGTTGCTTAAGCACTGGAGCCAGGTGCCATCTGAGAACCCTCTGATGTCCAAGACATCTGCATGAAAGCTGACAGTTTTGATGCAAATCACTTTGAGATCTGTGTTCTCCTGACACAGCTGCTGAAGGCCATTAGAATGCTCTGAAGTATACTAAAAGCACAGATTAAGTCAACAATTTGTCCTGTGGCACCCTCTGTCTGTTGATTGAGCTGACATGTCCTCTAGGCTCTTGCACTGTGCTGTACAGATTATATGATCCATAAAGGCACTGACTTCAATAAGCATATCTCCAAGAATATGTCTAAATGCAGGTGTTTTGCCCTGGAGTGAATCCCACCCCAGGTGTCCTATAGGCCTGTATCTCCAAACATTGCATTATTTTTCATCAATCAAAGCTACTTAGCACACAAACATCTGTAATATTGAAATCCACTGTAGAATCCATCTTATTACCAACAAAACAAATGTGTGAAGATTGGAAGATGCCTTAATGCCATTTTTACATCAAACTCACATGGACAAAGCTCTGCATTAAGCTGCAACCAAATTATTTCGTTCATGCTCAAACACACTTTATTCATCGATGTAGAGCATTTCAGGCAAAGAACGGAAGCTGATTTTAACTAAGCAACCTAAACAATGAAAGTCTGAAATTTTTCAACAAAGCTGCTCCATGGTGGTATAGGAAAAAAAAAAAAGGCTTAGAGAGTGATTGAAGAAGGGTGGAGTAATTGATAAATACATGAGAAAATCAGCAATATTTTCTATGGATTTCTTTTGAATATTAAAAGAGCTATATTCATAGTGTACATATTCTATAATAACTAGCTTGATTAGCTCTACTGAAAGTTCTAGGTTAATGAAGCTAATAGAGAGGAAAGATTTTTATGCTACAAATCAACATTACATTTTTTCTTTTGCAAAGTAAGAAATTTCCCTTTCCTGTAGATTTCTGAGAAATATAAGTATGAATGTGCATAAACAATTGCTCAAATTGACCACAAATATGAGCAATGCTGAATTAGATCTGCTCTTATTTCAAAGGACTTCTTGGAAACATAGACATAGCATGGTATTCATTCCTTTTGTCAGTTTGGCATTTCCTTTTCACCTTGTTTCAAAAGACTGGAACTGACTGCTGACTTCACTGATTCAAGCTCCTTCCAGTCAGAATGACATCAGAGAATAAACCATCTGCCCGAGAAGTCACGTTTGCACATTGTTTCAAGTCCAGCTTTCTGGATGCCCTCATTATCCACAAACAAGATTGTTAACTATTCAGGAAAATGTAGTACTTCATAACATACATGGGAAATTTTCAAATGAGCACAATAGAAACATAATGTGAAATACTCAGAATGGATACAAATACCATCAATTTAGACTATTACTGCTGAGAAGAAATTAATAAATATGCAGACATTTTGTCCAGGTACAAAGTGTCTGGAGACCTGAGCTCAAAAATTTTCAGGAAGTTTTAAACCAAGTGTACACTAATGGATCTCACTTTTTAGAGCCCTTTATGGCACAAGCTGAAGATCTTCAACTTACTCTTCCTCACAATATTCAGAAATACTGGCAAATGGTTACTTCAGCCTTATTGTAATAATATCAACATATGAAATTGTACCAATATTTAAATTGTATTGAATTTAATATAATTCACTGGTATACTTTTAAACATGCAGCTTCTCTTTAACGTATTAAAATATCTGACTTGAAAAAATGAATCTCTGAGGAAATTTTTCCAATAACATAATGCATTTCTTCTTAGTATTATACTTTAATGTTCAACTCCTTATCAGCTATTTAGCTATTTTAATGCAATACTGAGAGTGCAGAAAATCCTTATCTGGAACTTCTTCTCAGTTTGAAACTTGATTTCAATGTATATTTCACACTGCATATTTAATAAAAAGCTGCTGACCAATATTAGAGGCCTTATTAAAAAAAAAAAAAAAAATCCATGTTTGCTGTTCACTCAAATACAAGAAGAAATGCAGAATATATAATAATGAAAATATACAACTGGTGAGAGAGACCTGATTTGTGATTTTTTTTTTATAGCTGAGCAACACATATGCAGGACAGTAGCAAAAGGGACCAGAGAGTTTGCATGCAGACTTTTAAAGACAGCAGTCAGAGCACCCTTGGTAACTTACTGAGTTTTTCAATATTTGGCAGCAAGGAACTCCAAGTTTGCAAATATTCTGCTCTAAACCCATCCATTGAAAAAAGGATAAGTGGTGGGACAGCAAATCTACAAGAAAATATAAGTTTATCAACATAAAGAAGTTTGGAGAGTTGGTGACTAATTAAAATTTCTAACAATATAAATTCAGCTTTTATAAGCAGGATCTAGAATATTCATGTACATCCTAGAATTAATATCACAGTGTGAGATAAAGAAATAGTTTAATATTGAGAGCAAATATATAATCCTCCAGGTAAGAAACACTGGAGGAATAAAATACAAGTAATCCTTTCAGTCATAATATTGAAAAAAAGTTACATATTGACATCAGGCAGTTAATCACTATCCCAGTTTGTTTCTTATTCACAGTGGTCTTTCCAAAACACAGAAGCACACTAGCATCAATAGTTTGCATAAAAACAGTCTGCTTAAGCAGCTTACTGATTTGAATCTGAAATTACATGGATCTTTTTGTAGCAATGCTGTTTACAGCACTTAAAGAAGCCCCTCTCCAGTACTTTCCAAGCTTTAGTCTATGAAACTGTGTTAATTCAGCAAGTTATTTGTTAACCTAAAAAGTATATTTTTATACCTGTGTTGGGGGGTGCATGCAGGAACCCACAAAGAAGCCACAACTCTAATGGTCTTGCTTTTATAATTAAACTAAATTGACAGTAAAATAAAATAAAATAATGGATAACGTCATAAATACCATAACTGAACCAGAAATTAATTAATTTTTCTTGAAGGACAACTTTTAAATGGTGTTTCTGCCTAGCTTCGAGCTATGATTCTGAAATACTGCACAAATAGCAAAATTGTTTCAGCATTTGTAGATACACAGTTACTTCACAACTCCCTTTTTAACACACCTTTCTTCCTGCACATAACTGGAGCAAAAAAAAAAAAACCCAAACGACCCTGTTGACTAAGGAATTGCAATCACAGATTCTAACAATTATTACAGACCACATAAGGTGACTTACCTGAACTGTCACAGATACAATACGGTAACATAAAATGGACTATGAACAATTTGTGATAAATTAACCTTGAGATAGCTCTAACAATTTTTCAAGGTCTTTGCAATCTGAATTTCAGTCTGCATTTGGACTCCTGTACTCTGCTCTAAACTGTAAATGATCAATGAATGTGCAACAACATGACAAAGGCTTCAGAAAGTAAAAAACATTCCTAGCCACAAACCATTTCTACAGAATATTCTTCAGGACAGGAACCTCACTCCCTGTAAATATGAAAACCTGTTTCAGAACACTGGAGTACTTCTGACCATTGCAAAGACTTTATTTGCTAAGAAGACAAATTCTTTTATCCTACCCTGGATCTGGACACTGAGGAGTTTCAACTGACACACATGGTTCTTCTACCCAAGATATTTCACCTAAAAAGAAAAAGAAAATACTGAGTTAGCACTGAACCCCTCCTCCAAAAAAGAAGCAGCTGCCTGGATGACCTTGTTAAAGCTCTTCCTGTAACATTTTCTGCTTCAATACAGAAATGTAGGGCTAAAGATACCTTTGGAATCAATTTGGTGCCCTCAAACCCTAAAAGGACTAATGCTAACAACTGTAAGTTTAAAAACAAAATACATATACTACATACACTACACATACACTACACATATACATATACATCTACATATACATCTACATATACATATACATATACATAAGCATATGCTACACATACAAGCAAACAAACAAAATGGAGAATAAATTATTATGAAAGCCTAGCCTAACTTTTATCTGGTTTTAAGTGAAAAATATTTAAACTGTATCCTGTCCACACTGGACTACTTACTGCCTTTTTTTTTCTGGGTACCACTGACACATGCGGAGACTAGCCCAGGGCTCCCTTTAGCATTTCTGTTCTTTCTGTATGCTGTGGTTTAACCCCTTTTAGCTTTAATTTGCATTTAGGTAACAAATACAATTTTGCAGGAGTTGCCTTAAATTTATCCCCTTCCACAATGTAAAGGCATTCTGGTAACAGATATCATGTCACCAATATACTCCTCATGTATCATTCCTGTAACTGAATTATACCAGTGCTAGCCTTTGTGTGTTTAGCTGGAGCCTGTATGACACAATCAGCTATGAACAAATATATTCAAAAATAAGTTAAACCTAAGAAATCTAATCTGAAAACCAATTTGTAATAAAAAGGATGGGAAATTTTAAATTAGGCATGATTACTACAGCATGTACTTAAGATCATCTCCATCTATTTTTGGGGGAAAAAAGGAAAAAAAAAAAGAAAAAAGAGGAAACAACCCAAAGCCCCCACATGTGGTATACTTCTGCAATATCCACATCATTCTGTATTTCTTATGAATGACACAATTCATAGTGTTCTCCAGAAACCTCTTCACAGTCAAAAATACCAAAAACTTCACCTCAAAACATCTTAAGTTTCCAAAATGTCAGTCAGACTCTAGTCTTGAGAAACAAATGCATCTACCTTTATTTTTTTCATGTTTGCCCATCTCTCTATTTCATAGAATAATTTATATTTAAAACGTTTTGACTTTTGATTTACCTTTGCAAATGCTGTAGTAATTTACACAGCAGTCTTTTTTTTGCAAGCAGTCATCAGAACAAGAACAGCGACTTCCAGGTATTCTTGTCTCACCACAACGAAAATTAGTGCACTTCCAAGATCGGGCTGAAAATTTGAAGAAAAAAATTATGCTTCAGTTCATGGAACCTCATGTAAACTTCTTTGCATGGAAATCTCCCAAATAGGTAAAGAAAAAAAAATTGTTATTTATATATACTTTTTTTAGGAAAAAATATCTTTTTCTCTGAAAGGAAAACTCAAGATTTCATTTAACACAAAAAGCCTATTTCTTTGGTCATTGAATGGTAACACAGTCATAAAATGATTTATTTTACAAAGGTGTCCCCAAAGTCATCTTCCTCAATGCCTTCCATCTTTCTGGGAAGATGTAGGGGGGGAAAAAACAAACAAAAAAAAGTTACTCCGTATTTCTTTTACAGAAGTGAAAGAAAAGCAAACTGATCTTTTTCATGCTCTTGCACATATGCTTCAGCACAGAACAAAAAAAAAGAGAAGTAAGGGCTAAAGTGGGCAGAAAAAGCAATAAGGATGAAGAAATATCTGAGCAGCTGCTGGGAAAGCAGAGACAGAAACTGGAGAGGAGTCTAGCCTCAATACAGAATCAGGCTATTGCCTTCAAGGGCCCTGCTTAAAGATAACCTATGATTTCTGCTCATGTTCATCTTCAGCTTTATATGCGCCATGAAATATGCATGGCAAATGCTTTGGTTATCTGTAAGGGACAAAAATACAGGGATCTGATTTGAGAAAGATACAGGAAGATTTTGTGTCCTGACAGGTCACCAAGTTACAGCCCTCTAGCCACCTGACTGCAGAGGCAGCTTGACACTGCCACATCCACCTGAACAGGAAGAGTAACTTGACTGTGAGGGTGACAGAGCGCTGGAAAGGTTGCCAGAGAGGTTGTGGAATCTCCTTTCCTGGAGACATTCAAAAGCCGTCTGGATACAATCCTCAGCAGTGTGCTCTAGGACCCTGCTTCAGCAGGGTGGTTGGACTAGATGACCTCGAGTGGTCCATTCCAACCTTCATCACTCTGTGATTTTGTGATTTTTGTCACATTTCCCTCCCTAAGAAATGTGATACGACTTCTGTGTATCTGCATAAACCTGAGAATTACCCATTTGCTATTACTGTCACATGTAAAAACAAATTCAAAATAAAATGGACGCCAGAGAGCACTGTCTATAGGGGAACTTACTTGGCTCCAGGCAGGTGTCCTCATAGTCCCAGCAGCAGTCCTGACGCTCCTGGCAGCCGCTGTCGCACTGGCAGCCTGGCACACCTTTGCTATGGGGCTCATTGCACTTGTGTCTGCAGCTGACTGCAAGGAGAAGGCAGCGAGGTTATCCGAGTGCTCGGATAAGCCTGTCCCAGGCAGGGCAGTTAAACAGCCATGGAATGATTTCCCAAATCTGCTTCCCTAGCCATTTTCCAATAAGGTCACTAGCACACGGCCCAGCAAGGTGGAAGCAAGGCTGTAGGAATTCCTCTGGGTGCTGAAGGTCCTGACAGCTGTTGGGACCATGCTGGCCCACGCCCTGAGGCAGGGCTGTTTCTGCAACAGGTCTCTCCAGGACCACTGGCACAGGAGGCAATGCCAGGGTGTCCCTCACTGTCAGCATGAAAAAGGGGAGTCTGGCATCATCCCTGCTCATTTCTCCATCTGACATAAAAGAGAAAGAGTGATTTCTCCTTCCCTGGAGACACTCAAAAGCCATCTTGACACAATCCATAAAGCTTATTAGTGCACTCAGTACTCTGGCAATATCTCTGCTAATTTATCATTACAATGTCCCTTAAAAATCTGTAAGTTTGGTTGTTTTAATTAAAAGAAAGAAACGGGTCCAAGTGAGGGGGCTGGCATTGGAAGTTGTATTCCTCATGTTGGAACATGTATTCCTCACAGCTCTGGCACCTTTGTGCAGGATGAAGGGACAGCTCTGGGCCTCCTGAGGACACCTGAAGACAACCCCAAATCTCCAAAGATCACTCGAAGCTCCGCACCAGCCTCCACATGGACACGCCTTGTGTCCACATTCTCTGTACTCGAGAAACACTGTTTGAACCATGCTGAGCACCTGCATTTCCAACTTTCTTCTCCACTCACACTGTTAGACAGGAATAGGTGTAACTATCTACTCAGGCTTGCTAGGGCAATTCTATTATAGTTGCCATAAGGTTCATGCTTTTGCAGAAGGCATTTCCTACAAATTTGGGCTCTACTATCCACTTTCTAGAGTCTATGCATAGCTAAAATGATTTTCAAATTATCAAAAATCAATGATAGTTCCATTTAATCTTATTTGCTAGGCTTATGGTATTGAAAGTCTTCAGAAGGATCTAATACTCGATGAACTATTAGGTAAAAAAGTACAATATGTGTTGATCAGGAATGAGAAAGAGACTGTGCTTCCTTGAACTCCTCCAGTGTGGGATTACTATTGTTTTGATTCTAAAGGAAGTGTTTTATTCAATTTACGGTATGTTGTGTTTGTTTGTTCTCACCTATGTTGACCTCCTGACATGAAAACACTACTTTGTTTTCCTTAACTAAAAAATAACATTTCACTGAATCAAGCCACCATCCCCTTTTTACTGTAGCTTTACAGAAACTGCAATATATCATTTTCATTCATAATCAGTTTTAGCATCAGGTACCCGATATACTCAAAGCATGAGCCCTGAAGAAGGTCCAATGATATTTCTTTCACAAAATACTGTTTAAATCATTGCAGGACATTTTATGTAACAAAATAACACATATCTCAAATTTTCTGAAAGTATTAATGTAATAAAATTTCCAACCCTGCTGTGAACTAGGTTTCACACTTCTAGAAAGATCAGTAAGACACTTGGTGGTTTCGGATAGGTTTTTTGAGTGTAAATTGTGAGTGTTCAGTTTTTATACAATCCAACTTGAAAAATGCAAGAACTTCATTATCACAGGTGGAGACTTTTCACAGATCATTTACATTACACCATATTGGAGCCTTTGCTGAAAGTCTTTACCAGATTCAGATCATTGGTAATTACACCGAAAGTACCATAAACATACCTTGCTTTCCACGGTTCAGTCCTAGTCCTAAACCTAATCCCAGGGATACAGCCACCAAAGCACACAGCAGAACCTGTCACACAGACACAGGGAAACCAACATTCACCACTGTGTTAAACCATTACGTTTATTAGAAATTAACTGTATTATTAATATTTCTATCAGTGCATGATTTCTTATAAACTAATCCTTTCTCTGAACTTCTTCATCAAAAAATTGGAGACATTCTGAGCGTGAAGATAGGAGAAGCACAAGAACTTAGAAGCCGAGGCCCTAATGGTGTACTTTTAACCTATGGCCAGTTATAATTGAGGAAATCTTTGCTGGGGAAAAGGTAGTAGAAAATAATTAATGTATTTACCTGTTTTGCCATTTCCTTATCTGTACAAATAAAGGTAATTCCCTTTATTTATCTTCTGTATTTATCTGAAATGCTCACAGGGATTTCTTAAAAGACTTTGCTGGATCAATGCTGCGCGTGCCAAATTTTCAGCCACGTGCCAGTTTTTCATAATGCCACCCTATCAGCAAGATTAGAGGAAATTGGAAAGAGACCAACAGCCCAAGGAAACTCCATAATAGAAAGCAGCAGAACATTTTGAAGATTGGAGGAGAGCTGAGGAAGCCTCTGTCAGCTCAACAGACACTCAAGACAAATGGCAATGCATGCTGGTTAAAAGGTGCAATGAAAGGTGACAGCCTTCTCAGAGTATTTTGCGGTGCATGCACTTTCCTCTTCGCTAAGACAATCATGGGAAACAAAATGCATATCACTGAAAAAATCACCATGAACCAGTGCCATTTTTGCCTCAGAGCTTTCTTTTGTCTTCAGCCATTTCCAGGAATCAGCTGACCGATTCCTAGATATGCTAAGGTTAAAAATAAAGTAAAAATGAGAGAGAGTTATTCTCATGCTCAGTGTTACTGTAATAGAGTCTTTTATCTGAGACTACCACAATTACAAGGAGCAGAGAACAACTGCATGTGCACCCCATGATCTTTGCCGCTGCCCATCCTGCCTTGCAGGTGCTGGCCAGAAACGTGGCAGCAGGGAGGGCTGCTCAGTTCTCAGGTGTGTGTGCACAACTGGTTTTTTCTCAAGCAACACCAAAAATTAGCAATGCCATAGTCACTTCCTTCACGCTTTCTCCTTCTCACCTTTATTTTCTTCCTGCTGCTTACTCACAGGTTTTTGTACAGGAGATGTACCTCAAAAGCAGTGGAAATGGAAGGGGTGAGAGAACTGGGTAATACAGACAGATGGAGAGAGTAAGGGCATGTGGAAAGATTGCCCAAAGTGGCAGAAATGCTGAAGATAACAGTGAAAGTAACATTGCCAGGTTTACCTAACAGGTGTTATTTCACTGAGCACAGATAAACCAAATCACCAGGGTATGTATTTTTCACCTTAAAGTTACTATGGTTTTACCCTTCATTTTGATTAAAACTTATATTTGTAATTGAAATAAATAGATGATACTAAATTGAAGTACAAATTACAGTACGTCTATTACAGTAACAAATGTTCCCACTTTTCCAAGTAATGAGACACCTGAAGTAAAACCCAAATGACTCTTATCAGGTATACAGATGAGATGTTGCATTTATTTAAAAATTTACACAAACACCCTTGATTTTGGGACATTCATTCTGAAGGTGAAATAACGTTGGTAGCACCTATTCAAATCCTCAAGCTTTCCACAGCTAACTTCTACGGCTAAATTCAGGATTACAACTACTTATTCATAGGAAAGTTGTTCCTAGCACATATGCTCTGTTTGGAAGACTTATTAAGTGTGACTACTGTTTGTGAGTATACAATTCTTTGCCTAATCTTTCAGGAAAAAGTTGCCAAGGAAGTATTTCACGCATTAGATTTTACAAAAATATAAATAAATCGTGGGGAATGTTAACAGTTCACACCTCCAACATTTACATATTGGGTTTTGTATAGGCGGGCATTTGAAAACTAGTA
Source organism: Dasyornis broadbenti (assembly GCA_013397935.1). Lineage (NCBI taxonomy): Eukaryota > Metazoa > Chordata > Aves > Passeriformes > Dasyornithidae > Dasyornis > Dasyornis broadbenti. The sequence goes on from VZRN01000256.1 coordinate 2,292,146, forward strand.
CATCTGAAAGAATGAACATCTTTTAGGATACTTTAATTTCCCATTTAACTCTTCCAAATACCTCTTCAAGATATCATTTACTTTCCTTTAGAGTTATTTACTTTTCCCACATTGTTTCTCATGACTCGTTTTTAACTGATGACTTTAGGGGGAAAAATGTCTGCTATTTTATCCTTTTTTTTTTTTTCCCCCAGTTTCCAGTATTTGACTCATATTTTATGCAATCCTTGCACAATGCAGCATTAAATAGGAAACGGTACTATGTGAAACTGTTCTGATGACATAGAGGTGAAAAGTACAGTAGCTTGACTCTCTTTTTTATAGGGTTGTTTTCAAAATTAAATTGTAAGGCTTTCTAAAAGCAGTATCTGTAGTTTTCTCTAAATTTCGGTTTACAATGCAAGACCTTGTGCAAACATATACACATATTTAATTTTTGTTTCTATTGTGGTCACAAACAGAAGATACAACAGAAGATTTTAAAAGCATAACAAAAAGCCTACACTTTATTATTTATAAGGCAGCTGCATGGCTCCTAAAGCCTCAGGGAAGAGGTAAAGAGTTGATACGATATTTGAGATGTGGGACTGACAATACTGTACAAAATGTTTCATTAGGCTTTTCCTATGCCTTGCTTCCTGAGTGTTTTTTGCCAACGACTTGCCTATATGTTCTGTTGTGTTAATGACGAATTTAAAGACACAAAAGTAAGCAGAAAGGAAGTGTGGTTGCTTTGGCCACAAACACATCTGTTTTAAGACAATATCTACAATAAAGTAACCAAGCAATGTCTTCACTGTGCAAAAGAACTGTCAGGTTAACGAAGTACAGCAAAAACTGCCAGTAAAAAAAATTGCTTCATAGGTACCAGAAGAACTTTCGAAATCTGCCAGTGAAGCTAGAGTAGTTAATGCAGTAAAATTTTAACTACCATTTACCAAGCTACCCTGAATGATTATACAAATACAATGAGACTTCTAAAAATCCTGCAGATTTGAGAATTGTTAAAGTAGCAGCCCTGAAGAGCAGCACCTACTTACAGCACAGATGACTTTGTATTTCAAGACGGTTTTTTTCTTCACGTACTCTCCTGCTTTTAAAGACACCACCTCCGAATATTTTCTGTGATCCTTGGTTATATCATCCTCAAGCTCCATTTTGCCGAGATCTGCCTCTTGCCTGTGTCTTCTGCCTTCCCCAGCCTCCCCAGCTGGGTTAGCTGCGAGTGAGATGCTACTTCTTCTTCAAGAGTTCTTAGTACTTTGCTCATAGGTCTTTTCATGAAATCTCAGCTTTTGCATCAGTGTTAGGTTTGCAGGAAGCTAAAGCCAGCAGGAAAACTACTCTGAAAGGTCAAAGGCTGAAAAGCATTATCTGTGTTCAGGGAACCTGACTGCTTCAAGATAAGAACTGCATTAAGCAAACACTTAAGTGGAGATTAGAAGTAATGCGTTGCTAAGCAATAAAATGCAAAAAGACTCAAGTACTCAACTATTTGGTTAAAAGCTTGTCATCCAGAGAATTTCTCTTCAAAGAAAGTGTTAAATACACGAAACCAATATGAAAAGGAGACGGTTTCTTACTTCATGTTCTGTGTCACGCCTATGTTTTCAGATCCCTTCCCTTATTTAGCATCAGAGGATTCCTCCCGTTTAGTATCAATCCATCTTTGTCTCAACTTCTTTCAGCTTCTTACAAGTTTTTTTTCAGTAGTTATAACTGTGCTGATTAAAACCAAATGGTATACAGCCAAATCATATTCAATAAAAAAATAAGGTTTTGTTTAGGTACAATTTAAAATCTATTTGTTTTTCAACTTGGTGGCTAATGGAAGGATTGGCTGTTATGAAAATGTGCCTTCATACCCTACAAGGACTATGAATGTGTAATTATTTAGACGTTGATCTGATTCTAAATGTAAGCACTGCATGAGCTGCAAGTTATATTAAGTAAATTTATAATGTTTATAATTATATTTTAAAAATCCAAACCATGATACTATACAAGATGGTATGAAGAAAATTAACTCCACTGCAGTCCAAACCAGTACAATCTCTTTATTCTATACAGTTTGTGTCATGCTCAAGTCCCACTTTATGCAGTACATCCCCCATTAATCACTCTCTCTCACACACGCACACATCATCCTTTAATTTATAGACAGATATAACTCCCTTGCTCTGTGTGCCACCCCTGTAAAGCGTCCATATAATGCCCATTGAGTTCCCTTCTGCCATGACTGGGGTTCCATGTGTTACGGTGATTGCTCAGGACAGGAGGTGTGCTGTGTAGAGCTACTGGTTGCCAAAACCTATTCAGGTTGGGTCACACCTGCAGGGGATTCTTGTGAGGCTTTGTTTAACCGGGAGAAAAGGAGGCTTAGGAAGGAACTTTATCACTCTCTGCAATTACTGCAAGGAGGCTGTAGCCAGGCGGGCCTCTTCTTCCAGATAACAAGTAACAGGGCAAGAGGAAAGGGCCTCAAGACATACCAGATGAGGTTTAGACTGGCTATTAGGAGAAATTTCTTCCTAAAAAGTATTGTCAAGCATTGGGGCATGGTTGAGTCACCATCCTTGGAGGTATTTAAAAGACATGTAGATGTGGTGCTTAGGGACATGATTCAGTGGTGGACTTAACAGTCTTTTCCAACTGAAATGATTCTATGATTCTATTCTTCAGGGGTGTAACTGCTCCACTATGGTCTTATCCACAGCCACAGACACTTCAGGGTGTATCTGTTCCAGCCTGGTGTTATTCAGAGGTCACAACCCTTTCAATCAGAATTTAGACTACAGTTACAGCATGCCCACAGCAGTACAGCAACAGCAGCAAAGACCAGGCCATCTGTGAGCCCAGGCAAGTGGTCAGTGCTCTTATCAAAATGTTCCCAGGCACAGGAAAGTAACATGATAAGCACTACAGCACATGGCAGCCACGAACAATCACTCCATTCTGATATAGAGCAAAGCAAGCAGGTCCTCTGCTGAGAGCAGCAGCCTGCCAATTAATAACTTGAACAGCTGTAACAGCTGTAAATCCAGTATAGCACATTCCTGTCTAATGTGTCATTATCTTCAAATCCTCTGGCTCCACACTGGGTGCCAAAAGGCAGGCAGCTCAGCCCCACACAGCCTCTCATACTGTCCCCTGCTGTGGGAGCCACGGAAGAACAGGAAGGGTGAAAATGAGAAAACTTGTGAGTTGAGATAAAGACAGTTTAATAGGTAAAGCAAAGCCATGCACACAAACAAAGCAAAATCACTTCAGTGCATTTCCCATCAGCAGGCCACTTCCAGGAAGGTAGAGTTCCACCACGTCATGATTACTTGGGAAGGCAGACACCATCACTCTGGCCATTGCCTATGCCTTCCTTTTTTCCCCCAAAGTTTTACTGCTTTAAGTATTGTATGGTGTGGGGTATCCGTTTGCTCAGCTGGGGTGTGATGTCCCAGCTATGCCCCCTCCCAAACTCTTGCACCCCCAGGCTACTCAGAGAGAAGTCTCTGAGTCTGTTTAAGCACTGCTCAGCAATAGCTAAAATGAACAGGATGTGATCTCATGTACTTGTTTTTGCTACTTTTACCTAACCATTGCTCTAATTTGACATACTTTACTGTCCACATGATGAATTATGACATTATAGGACATTTCTCACCAATAAAAACAGATTATAAAAATAAATATTGACTGAGAACTCAAACTTTTCTGTTTCAAGATCAAGGGCCTCACATGTTAAAAATATTTCTTTTCCTTCCTACCAAAAGAACATTCATATTTTAAAAAAAAGCAATCCATAGGATCACTATATAAGAGGAAAGAAAACAACAAGGAAGGAGGAAATAATTATCCTTTCTGTTCTCAATTACTAAATCATAAATTTGAGTGACCATTCTGCATACAGACTGACACTATACAAATGCAGGGTAAGGGTACAAAATAATCCATTCCCCTATAATTAGATTGCAGTCCTCAGTTCATCTGGCACTTTTAGAAACAGGAAGATGTTTTCAAAACCCACAGGCAGGACATTTCTGCAATATCCATGTTAACAAGCACACCAGAAAAATAAGGAGAGTAATTTCTGAATAGCAGTGTGTTGTAGATGCTTTCACTTTTTACTACTAAGAAGCCAAAAGTCCTCTAAGACCATGAAGAACTAGACAGGCCCTACACACCATGAATTTTAAGATGCCTTTGTAGGCATTTGTCATCTACCTTCTAAAATGAATGGCACTCACCCAGGAAAAAACACTCCAAAGTTTAACCATTTTTCTCATAAATGTTTCTTTTTTTTTTTTTTTTTGTCACCCATAGACATTAAAATGGTCATTTTGATGAAGCCATTTTTGCTAGATTAATATTATATTTACAATCATTTTGAAAGGTGACTGGATGTTGGTGCTTCTAATCACCTGTCCAAAAGTGAGTGTTTCCCATCTTTGGGCTGCACATACCCTGCAGGCATCTCTGCCAGGACAGCAGGATCCACCTGGAAGCTGCCTGCAGCCTGGGAGACCAGTTTGCCCAGTTGGCCCAGTCTCCAGCAGTATTTTAAACACTTTTGCAGGCTGATGTGTGCCAAAGTCAGTCTAAACCATTACAGCTCCCTGTCTCTGAAATGCATCATTATGAGAACATGCGGACAGTTCCTCCTGGAATGCTCACTGGGTGTTCTTTTCTTAGTACCATTCTCACTTGGTATTCTTATCTTAGGACAAATTGTATTTCTGTCAGAGACAATTGTAAAGGAGAGGGTGTGTGTGTGTGTGTGTGTGTATGGGAAAGGGTACAGCTGAAGACCTGACTAATTTATCTCAGTCACTCTTTGGCAGAGAGTCGAGTTATTGGGATGGAGCTGGGAGCAAGGGGTGCCACAGCAGGTCAGACCTAAGCAAAGGTCATCCTGCTTTGCCTAAGGGAGCCACGTATCCAGGAGGAGAAACAGCACAGCTATTAACCCTGGAGGGACTGCGCCCAGGTGTCTGCAAACATGAACCACTATCTGGATGTTTGGATGCAATTCTGTGCCACGTGTTCTAGGAGGACCCTGCTTGCGCAGGGAAGCTGGAGCAGATGTGGTCCCGTCCAACCTGACTCATTCTGCAATTCTGTATTCCCGGATGCATTTAGTTAAACCCATTTTCAGGTTTTTTTATGACTTACTATGGGAATTAAGAACTCCACAGTAATTACACCAATCTGGGCGCAAGCATAAATTGAAAGAGTAGTGGCTGGAGATCAGCCCTGCGGTGAGGGATCCCGTAATACCGTAAGGGATTCTTGCCATAAGAACCAGAACCAGCATTTCGCCAAAATATTCTAAGAAAAAAAAATATTCAAAGAAAACATTATTCAAAAAGCAAAGAAGCCTAATGTAATGTTTTCGTGAAAAGAAAACCAAAACCAAATCACTCCCAAGTTTTAGGAGGCCGTCCGGACAGGGGAGGCTGCCGGCGGCGTCCGGAACAGCCGGGCCGAGCAGTCGCTTCCCGGGGAGCGGGATCCGGTACGGAGCTTCCGGCGGGGCGGGAGAAGGCGGGGTGGGCGCCACCGCCTGCGCCTGGCAAAGGGCCCGGCGGGGCCCGGGCCGGCCCCATGGCGATCCCCATGGTGCCCATGGAGACGCAGCTGCAGAGCATCTTCGAGGAGGTGGTGGTGAGTCCCTCCCCGGAGCGCCGCCGCTGCCGGGGTAGCGTTGTGGGCAGGCCCGCGGCTCGTCCGTGTCCCGGCGGCCCGCCGTGCTCGCTCTGGGGGTAGGGCCATCCTGGAGGAGATAAAAAGCAGGTGGGGGAGGGGCTTTTGCCTTTCCTGGCGCATTTCGTGCCGTGGAGCCCCGCCGCTCCCCTCCCTGGCCGTGTTTCTCGCTGTTCTCGGCGGCGGCGCCCGGGGGAGCCATGAGAGAAGGTGGTTCTTCGGGACTGAGATCTGTCCCCGCTGAGCTTTATAAGAAAGTTGGGGCATTCAAGGACCTTCATAACTGTTTAAATTTGTGGATCGCAGAACTGTTCACAGTACTCAAGGTGAAGCTACACTAACGGCTGAGTGCAGCAGGATTATCTCCTCTTTTGTCTGTCTGATTGAACAGAGTGTTTGATGCACCCCAGGATGAGGTTTCCTTTCTGGCTGCCCAGGCTCCTCCCTTGCTCACACTGAGCTGCTGCTCACCAGCACCCCCAGATCCATTTCTACAGAGCTGGTCTCCAACCACTCCTTTCCCAATTTGTACTTGTGTCCAGCATTAGTCTGTCCCACATACAGATTCTAGCATTAGCTAATTTCATGTCACTGATTGCCAAATGCTCCAGTCTATCTATATCCTTTTGTAAGGCCTCTTATCCTTAAGAGAGAGAGTCAACAGCACCTCTCAGTTTAGTATCATCATCAGATTTGCTAATGGTACATTCAACTCCTGCATCCAATCACAGAAATATATATTGAATGTGACTGACTCTAGAACTGAGCCCAGAGGAACACTGCTGGTGACCCATCACCAGCCAGATGCAGCCCCACTGAATGTGACCCTTTGAACTCTGCCCTCCAGACAGTTCTTCACCAGCACACTGTGAACCTGCTCATCCCACAGTTCAACAAGTTGTTCAGAAGGGTGCTGTGGGGAATAGTATTAAAAGCATTATCCAGAAAAAGTATGTCCACTGTCTCGCCTTTGTTCTCTCTAGGTGGGTGACCTTACGATAGAAAGATATTAAATTAGTTAAACAGGATTTTCCCTTTATGAACCTAAGTCAGTGGGTCATTAAGTCACACTTTTGTGGAAAACAAATGAATGAGCTTCTTGGTAAATATGAGACCTTCACAGTTGGAAACACTGGGGTGACAGTGGCTGATAAGGTCCTGAACAAGAGCCTGACTGACATTTCAGACAAAAGAAGCTGATTGAATTGTCTGAACTGGAAAGAATGTGTAGGTCTCAGAGAAATTAAGCATTATTTCCATATGATGAATTTCAGTAGAGGGAAGAAAAGCCCAAACTTTGTGGTTTAAGTTGGCATTATAAAATGCATAATGTACTTTTCTTTGTGTGGTGTTAAGTTGCTTGTAGTATATTAATTGCCTGCACATGACTGATTCCTCATTTTGGCACTGCCATTCAGATTGTTTTCACATTTTTAATGTTGTCATTTGCCTGTGTTGTTACACTGCCTGTTTTTATGCACTGTTATTTGCCTAAAATTGATATAGATCAACAAAAAATTAGTTTCTGAAAAAATTTCACTGTATTTTTGGAGCCATAACTGATAAAATAGCAAGTTACTGCTTTCCCTGCTGCTAGTATCAACTTGGTGGACAGCAGCAAATCTTACCTCACTTCCTGTGCAGAGCAGATGAGTGTCAGTTTTTTCTTTGCTTCTTGAGTAGCAGTGACAGGCAGTTCTGGGCTGTATGATTGAAAAGCATCACCACACAGTTGATTTTGTCACATGCTTTTATATCTGTAATATAGCAATGAAAATACATATTGGTCAGTGATAGATCACACCTGAGTATAATATGAAATTCTCAAAAAATGTAGGAAAAGCTTTAGGATAATATTTTCCAGAACCTATTTGCTAAAGTTTAAGAATAACAATGTAGAAGCCTTTGAGCAAAATAGAGTTGAAAAATAAAAGGTGGGGGAAAGGAATGTTTCAGAGGAAATGGACTGGATATTCATATATAGTTTTTTACATAGTATCAGACCATTATATCATTCAGTGGAATTTAAAAAGCAATGGATTTAAATTTGAATGAGAAAGTAATTGTATTTAATCAATTTGTGTAACTGAGTGTCATGGAACATAAGTGGGAAAAAAAATTAATGGTATTCAAAAATAATAATTTTTCAAACTATGAAAAGAGAACTGTAATAATATATTAGAACAATTTCTCCAACTTTGGGAAGTGGATTTATCTCTAGGTGTTTAAAAGACCGTAAAAAAACCCCAACCCAAACCAAAGAAACAACACCTTAATTTGGATCTACAAGTTTTATATGTTTATATCAAAACAAAACAATCTTATCTTTGGAAGAGTGTGACTCAGCAGAAGAGACTCATCGTTCACTGTGCAGTCCCATAGCAATACAACTTACTCTTTTGTGCTTCATCCTGGTGGTGTGATGCTCATAGAAAACCTTCTTTCTAGCAATATCTCACTCGGGGTTTTTCTCTTCCAGAAAACAGAAGTAATTGAAGAAGCTTTTCCTGGGTAAGTGCGGTATTACTTTATTTGTACAAAATTTTATGTATAAATGTATTTTTCTGCTTGTTTCATTAGGTGCTGCTAATAACTAATGTTCCTATTTGCATTAGGATGTTTATGGACACTCCTGAAGATGAGAGAACGAAACTGATCAGCTGCCTGGGAGCTTTTAGACAGTTTTGGAGCAGTCTTTCCCAGGTTAACATTTGATTTGTTGCTTACATCTGTGTACTTTACATACTTCTTTTAATATAAGAATACCTTTTCTGGTAGGCAAACACTTAAGCTGAAAGGTCTATGTCCAGTCATTCAGAATCTGGTTTCAAATACAGGAAGACTTTGCAAGAAAAGAAAGGTAGTTTTGAGATTTATAAGGTTGTATAGCTGTTCAGCAGAGGCTGGTGTGCAGTGTAATTAAAGATAAGCAAATTGAAGTGTAACAGTAAAGAAATAAACATTAAAGGGGACATTATTACAGAATTTCTGATAGAAGTGAATAAGTAGGTAAGAAGGAAAAACATCAAATAGATGTTTAAGTTCAAAAATCACCTTTCAAAAGCTAGATACCTCCTGATACTGCTTCATAATTGGAGACCTGTTCATCAGATTTCCCTGAATTTGATTATAACTGTGAGAAAAAAAATAAAATTATAGGACAATTCTATTTTACTTTAGTCTGTGCTAACTTACATGTGAAAACCAAAGCTGATCATAGAAATCAGTGGTTAAGCCAGGAAATGTTTGCTGTACTGGACTACTGACCAACTTTTGTTGGACAAGTGAGCTTCTTCAAAATAAGATTAAAAGACTTGTAGGAAAAACTATAGGTTATGCAGCTGGATCACTTCTACCAGTTTATAGTCTTGTTCTTCTGTTAGTTTCTTTTTCAAAATAGGATACTACATGAATTTTATAGTTTGTTTCACTGCCTTTAAATACGTTCTTTCTTCCCTCTATTGCTTTTTCAGGAGTCCCACGAACAGTGCGTCCAGTGGATTGTAAGATTCATTCATAGCCAACATAGTCCTAAAAGAATTTCTTTTCTTTATGACTGCCTAGCAATGGCAGTAGAAACTGGACTTTTACCACCCAGGTAAGCCATGTTGGAATAATTGGTAAGATACTTGGATGATGTTACATTGGAGCTATTTTTACAATGACATTGTATAGTTACTGCTGGAAAACATGCTTATTATCTGCCATTCATTCTTGCATTGTCTTCTCCTCCTAGGATGGTTTGTGAATCTCTGATAAACTCTGATACACTTGAATGGGAAAGGACTCAGCTGTGGGCATTAACGTTTAAATTGGTCCGGAAGATTATTGGAGGTGTAGACTACAAGGTATTTTCCACTCATTCCCTTCCCTTTGCAAAAACATGTTTTTCATTAGTTTTTTTTTTTTTTTTTTTTTTAAATGTTTTTGTCTCAGGGACGTACAATTTTTCAAAGTCTGCTTTTCTTACAAAAGAAAATTCAGTGAGATCACTTTTAATGCTTTTTCATAGTTGAACTTTACCCTAAGAGATAATTTTGTATGTACAGTGTAACTCTTCATACTCTTGTTTTCTGCTACAGTCAGCTTTCCTCCTTTTTCCATTACAAGCTAAATAACGCTAATGCAGTTGCAGAAGTGGTAAATACTGGAAAATAAAACTATCAAGCATTAAGGCTGGAGTTCTGTCATCTGCTTTAATCCTTGTTGCTACATAGCAAAAACTTCCTGAAAGCCGAGTCCTTGGCATGATACAACTCCCAACAGAAGGAGCAGGAAACCATGCCATCTTGCAGAGAATTGCCATACAGTATTGTTGATCGTGTTAGAGCAGAAAGCATAAAATACAACATTGTACTCTGGTCAGGCTGCAAAAGGCATTTTAGGTTGGATGTCTCTGGATGCATATCAAAATACCAACAGTTACTTTCTCTTCTGGAGCACTCTAAGAGTGAGAAGTTCTATAAGGAATTTAATGTAATTAGCGCTAAATTTTAATGTGATTAGTGTTAATAGTAGCAGTTTGTCTTCTGACACTTAGCAACAAGAACAAATTTATCTGTCAAAATACTGTCTGACCATATTGATTATGTAATCTTTCCGTCAGAAATAAAGAATATCTGGGAATTGTTATTTCATGCGCTTTCTCTCAGGGTGTGCGAGATCTGCTGAAGGTGATCTTAGAGAAAATCCTAACAATTCCAAACACTGTGAGCTCAGCTGTTGTGCAGCAGCTTTTAGCAGCAAGAGAGGTAACTATATGGATTTTATACCCCTATAGAGGAAGATAAGCCTCAGTCTTTTGTAATTAGTGAGTTTCTGATGGTTAGGGTGGCTCTGATTGTTGGTATAGTTCAACAGGAAGGTCTTACACCTTGTGTTCTGCTTCTTTACCGTAATTGCGTTTTATGCAGTAAACAAAGTGCTCTTGTGGGATAAATAAGTGTTAAAATCCCTAACAAGAGAGTCAGGCGCAATGCTTGACTTGCCTAAGGGTAAGATGTATAGGATATAATAATGATTAATTATTTTTTCTTAGTGAATAAAAATAGTAATTGTTTTCAATACTTTGTGGGCAGGCATAGAGGCTCATGGTCTTACTTAGGTTCAAACAGTCTAACTTGTACAATTAAAAACAGGTTTTAGACTGAAGTAGTACTATCAGAATACAACTTAAGAAAAAGTATTTTAATTCTTGTATCTGTTTTAGTGGCTGTCTTAGGCTAGTAGACAGATTATACATTCATTTACCGTATCCAGAGTCTTTTACAGTGATAAATTTTTTTATTTATAGGTGGTAGCCTACATCTTGGAAAGAAATGCATGTTTGTTGCCCGCCTACTTTGCAGTTACAGAAATCAGAAAACTATATCCTGAAGGAAAACTTCCCCACTGGGTAATGATATGATGTCAAATAACGTACTCTGGAATTTTGTTGCACACACTTGTTTTTTAAAACAAAATTTATATGAAAATTTAAGATCTGCTCAACAGTAAGCTCTGTGTTTAGTCACATAAATTAAGATACAATCTTGGTGTGATTGCAGCAGCAGGTCCCTATGTTCTTCCATGAAACTCATGGCATAATTTTGACCTATGGGCAGATGTTCAAAACTCTTGAAGCACTGAGTTGATTTTGTTGAATATGTTTGGAAATGCACATTGTGCATACCTACCACTTTGTGCTTTCTTTATGGCTTCAGGATAGGAAGAATCACTTTAAATAGCTGACCATGTTTTCTATGTTTAAACTCAGTTATGCAGAAATATTTGGGGCTCTGACGGGATGAAAATGGTCATCGTTCCCAAAAGACGATATAATACCAGTCCAGTTTTTAATTTTGCGTTCTGTTAAAATAACTAGGTGTTTGGAAAAGGATACACTCCCAATACCCTTGTATTAATGGGAAAACTGTTACTGACCTTTGAGAGATTTAAATTAGATTGTACTAATCTGGGTCATTTTTCTATGTGGAATTGTTATTCAGTAGCAGAGATTTGTTATGATCAGAAATTACAGCTTATTTTAAATAATCTGCTTCTAGGTGTTATGCATTCAAATAACATAGTTTGCATAGGAAACGGTTCTTGTATGAACTCCTACTTGAGTGCAAAGTGAGGCAACATAAAACTTTTTGTAGTTTTATGTTCCAGATGATTTTTCCAACTTTTTGAAATGTGTAGGAAGCTAGTTATTTCAGTAGATTCCTGCATATGTTATTAAAATGCATACACATATATATTTTTAAGTCTTAATTATTCCGTATCAGTGTCTGGAACTTAAACCCTGGTTTTTTTTCTCCACTTCTCACCCTAGTTACTAGGTAATTTAGTATCAGATTTTGTGGATACCTTCAGACCTACAGCAAGAATAAATTCTATTTGTGGTAAGAGAATGACTTAATGAATGACTTTAAAATAAATTAATTAATTTTGATCTGTTTTCTTTCTTAGAACCTTTTGGGACATATATCGTCTAAGCAAAATAAGTTGGATCTTATGTTTCATCTAGTACCTCTGCTCTTGTCAGTTTGTTCTCTGACTTGGTTCCTTTCAGTTTTTGTTTTGAAGGGGAAAATCCATATTGATGAAATCAAAATAATTTTTTTGCTACCAGCTGGTAGCGGAAGTGTACTAGTTGTTGTGTAGTCATATGGTTTCTAACTACAGGCGACAAGGAGATTAGGAAGATTGTAGGTGTTCTGTGCTCATGGATTTTCAGGTAATACATATGCCCTGGTATGTTAGTCATGCAGTATTTCAACTTCAGTTTCCGTTGGAGCTTTTGCAGCTGGTCAGCCTCTGTTGCAGGCTTCTGGGTGAATGTTTGCTATCTTGGATGAGTACTGGTTCTACTTTTCTGTGAAAGAAATACTCATCTTTGTTTATTGTTAGAAATCTGCTGATCAAAATTTGGCTGTTTTAATGTGATGCCTGCTGCATTTTTCTTCAAAAGATAAAAATGTCTCCTTTTTGCTTTGAGTAGTTTAATAACAGCTGCATTAGTTCTGAGCAAGGTTTATTGTGACAGAGCTTCTTTAGTGCAGAGATTAAAAATGTAAATTCATCTGTAATGCTTCCAAAGCATTTTGTTTCAGAAGCATCTAGTTATTCTTCTATTGTAAGTGTGGCATGGTTTTTATTTATATGACTCACAGGGATCACATACTATTTTTTCCAAGTGTTGTATGTGTAAATGACCTGTATAGATATGATTGAAGGAAGAAATAAATATTTATTTACTTCTTGTATTATCTGATAACAATATGGTCAGTATGGATAATAGAAGTAATGGAATTTGAACTGAGAGAGGTCAGAGTTGAGGCACCTAAATTTAGATGCTGGTACAGGTTTCCTTGGGGCTCAGTTCAGATGCTTGTGTTTAAGCAACTGAAATAAAGGCTAGTTGTCTAATCTACATTGATTAACAAGTGTTAATTTAGCCTTCCAAACACACTTCAGATGTGATCAGCTGGGTCTCACTGGCCTATGCTGACTGAATTGACTGGATCTTCACTGACCGTAATTGGAATACACACACTTGCATTTGACTGCTTTACTGTACAGAATCTTGCCCACAGGGTGAATGAAGGGAAATTGAAAGACTAGATTATATATTTAAGTTTATATGGCTGCTTTCTTTGTGGAAAGGGTCAGTGTACCAAAATCAAATCCCTAGGTCAAGCAGTGGCAGGGGAACAGTACTCTGGTAATCTAAAAGAGTACTTTTAGATTGATGTTTGCAAATACTTTTAATTTTGGAGTACTCAGTCTGAGTAAATTGGTACTTTACTATTTAGATATTTTATTAGTTGAAAATTGGTTAGAAAAAATGAGATCAGTTTGAAGCAATCCTATGGTAAAAAGCTTTAAACAGTGGAAATCTAAGGAGAACATAAAAGTGGCCGAGCCCAGTTTTTGTATCAGAATGATTAGGCAATGGGCCACTTTCACTGGTTGAGAATGTGTTTCATTGCATGTAGGTCGCTGTAGCCTCCTTCCTGTGGTAAATAACTCAGGTGCCATGTGTAACTCATGGAAGCTGGATCCTACAACCCTTCGTTTTCCTTTGAAAGGTCTTCTACCATATGATAAGGTATGCCTTATTAAACTTCTTAAATGTGTTAGATTCAGTAAATTCAAAACTTCTGTGTCATTACAGTGGGGGAAAATTTCAGCTGTGAATATCCATTTATTCCAGTTAGTCTAATTTTGAAGATGTAGATATTTTATATTTCAATGATTTCAAAGTATGTACAGAGGACCTTGAAAGTAGTGTTTGGTATAACTGCTGCCCAGGGTGCTGAAGAACATGAGACATAATTTAATGGGATTTGTGGGTATGTGTGTGAGAGAGAGAGAGAGCAAGTGAGAGCAGAGAATTGGTTGGAAAATTGGCTAGATGGAAGAGAATGGGAAAGTAATTTCTACTTTTCTGTGCTCTTCATTATTCCACAGGAAAGATAATTTTACAATTCAAACTTCAAGTTTGCGTATATAAACTTAAAACTCTGAGTGTGAAGTAGTGGTGTACCGAAAGAATTTTAAAGGATCTGGACAAAAATCCATGTTGTCCTGCATCCCATTCTCTATATTCTAGATTTCTTAAGGAAGGAAATAAATACAGTATATCTAACGACGTTTATAGTGCTCACAATCTATAGCCGTTATAATTTTATGTGTTTCCTGAGACAGATGTCAGTTTTAATTATTGGTTTCTCTGTATGGTCAGAGAAGCTCTGTCAGATTTAATTATGGTTTCTCTGTATTTAGCAAACCTTCATCTCCCAAATACCTGGTCAGACTCTTCTTGAGCCCCTGTGAGCTTTTAGTATCCTCAGCATTCCTTGAACAAGGAGTGCCACATTACAGCTCCGTGTTGCATGAAGAATCAGCTCCTTCTGTTTGTTTTGAACCCAGCTTCAGATAATGTTTTTATTTAAAGTTATTCAGCTGTTGGAAGATGCAGTGAGCAGTTGTTCCATATCTGATTTCTTCACGTTAGTCCTGATTTTTATGCATTTTGGTGCATTTCCTCAGTTGTCTTACCTTGTTTCCTTTGAGTTCAAGGCTCTTCCAAGAAGTGTACCATCCTTTTATTGGATGAAGAATGTACTTCTCCTTGGTACTCATAAAAGCTGCCACATCTTAAGAGCTATGATTATTTCCTTAATTCTCCTGGTTATCAGAGAGCAAGACGATTTGCCAGATAATACATATCTGCATAAATTAAACATTCATTCTTACATTGTTTAATTCAATTACATATAAACTCAGTATTAAACATAATCTTGAGGCAATTTATGTCTGTATGTGATTGCCTGTTTCTTTTTCAAGGATCTCTTTGAGCCACAGACTGCTTTGTTGAGATATGTGCTGGAACAACCGTATTCCAGGGATATGGTCTGCAATATGCTAGGTCTGAATAAGCAGGTACTGTACTGTGCTGTAACATGTGATTTAATTCTGCATAGAATCTGCACTATTCTTTTTCTCTTTTCTTTGCTATAGCTAACTAAGCTAAACAGTTTAGGTACAGAGAGTGATTTTTTTTTTTTTT
>VZRN01000256.1:2307420-2338859 GCA_013397935.1 Dasyornis broadbenti
TTTTTTTTTTTAGATGAGATCATATTAGGTTAATTGGACACTGTTATTCCTATCATTTGTATATTGCTTTACGAATGTTAAATTGAAAAGTAGAGATTTAAAATATGATTTTTTTTTGCATTGCTTTTTTTTCCTATAAGGCCAGCCTCAAGTACACCTTTGACAGACAGTAGGAGACTGGTTATTGTTCAATAGTTTTTAAAGCATTGTTGTACACTGTTATACTGGAATGTTATAGTACTAGAATAGTTGAAAGCTGGGATTTGTTTTGTTACATTTTTTCTTTTGAAACCTTAGAATGGGGGGGCATAGTCTGACTTGGGGATCCTTGAGGCTGGCCTCATAGTCACTGTTTTGTCTTTTCTTTTTTTCTTCCTTTATTTTTGTTCTGTCCTGTCTTGTCCTGCCCATCCTCCAATGCTCTAGACCTTGAACATTGCTCAGGTATGTTCACAACCTTACTGTTGTATTGTGACTAACGATACGCTGGCCGCTTTGTAGCCACTGATTCCAGGTAGAGAATCCATGTACAGTCAGGGCTTGAAATTGGCAGGACCATTAGTCAAGGGCAAATTCTCACTACAATTCTTTAGAGATATGAGAGATGTAGCATAAAGCTGGCAGTCAGTGGTCCTTTGATCCTAAAATTTTTGTTGAAATGGACTACTACCATTTCCCTTACCAGTCATAACTTTTATTTTGCTGCAATTTTTGAATGAGGAGAGATTTTTAGTTTAAAATTTCTTTCCCTAAGCAGGTGGAAAAAACATCCACTGGACTTACTTGTAAAAATATAAGACTGTAAATACATAATTTTAAAAAAGAAAGGTTTACTAGTGGTATTTTTTTATTGTTAGGAAGCCTCTGTAAAGAACTTCCCAATAGAAAATTGTAATATTCTCCAATCTAGGTGAAGGAAAAGTAGTGCAGAATACCACACAAAAATTAGTTCCTTAAAATTTTGACTACTTGTTCAAATCAACACCTGAGCAAATCAACCAAGTGGACTTCTGCTTGAAATTTGAAATTATGGGTGTTACATTTACAGTTTATCCCTCATTACACTAATAATTGCCACACATAGTTCAAAAAAACAATGTTTAAGGTTTATAAAATAGCGTTGGTGTTTGCAATACTATAGTGAAGGTTGTGTCAGTGTTTCCATTTAAGAAACTTTTTTCAGGTTTGTAACTTGACTATAAAATTTACATGATCCTGAAACCTTGTGTATATTTCCCACTGTAATGGAACACACCAATGCATTTTCTGAATGAGGACAGCGTTTTTGAATGCGCAGATTCCTACATCTTGGCAAACAGTACTCTGTGTTGCATATGACAATTTTTTGCATCTGAGACTTAACAGCAGCTGAAATGTTAAACCTTGGAATTGAGCTGCTAGGTTTACTGTTTAAATGAGTAGTATTTGTGTGTCTTTTCTGTGTTTGCATTTAGTCGATAAACCAAACTATTCCTCTATCCATCTTGTAGCTGGTAAATAATACAAGATCTGGACAAAAATTACGTTGAACCTATTTTATTCTTCTAACTATAGATGGTCTATGCTTTCACGTAAAAAAAACATTTGTGTTAAAAATGCTGGGTGTTAACTCCTACTTCACTGTCTCTAAAGTACTTGAAGAAATGAAATGTATTAAACTATACTTCTTAAAATTTGTTTGCTAGTATAGGAATTTCTACACAAAGTTTCATCCTGGCGTGAATTTTTATGGCCAAGG
Source organism: Dasyornis broadbenti (assembly GCA_013397935.1). Taxonomy (NCBI): domain Eukaryota; kingdom Metazoa; phylum Chordata; class Aves; order Passeriformes; family Dasyornithidae; genus Dasyornis; species Dasyornis broadbenti. The sequence continues at coordinate 2,309,159 of VZRN01000256.1, forward strand.
AACAAACACGAAGAATGTAGCTTTATAAAGGAAATGCTGACAGAACATGAACTATAGCTGTGCTACTACAGTTACACCAGCATAAAGATGTTTGGGCTGTTGAAAATTTGTGAGCTGAAAATATGTGAGTGAAAAGTACAAATATAGAGGTGGGTGATATAGTGGTATATAACAGGAAATATGTTCCATTTGAACATTAATATATTCTGCTTAGAACTGTGGAAAACATTAATATTTTACTCGTTTTTAGGTACAAATTAGCTTTGTGTTATAGTTCAATTTGTTAATGTAGCCACCTGACAAAAATAGCAGCATGCTTTTCAGAAGTTGTGTAACTATATCAATGATTTCTGTAAAATGGCTGATAATTTTGTATTTTATTATTAGAGAAATAAACTGCAGAAATGAGCTGTCACTATAATAGAAGACACTTAGAAATGCAAATAGTGCCAAGTTTGTTTCAGAATAAATACAGAAACACCTCAACGCAATGATCATTATTTATTTATGATCATTAATTATTTATGTGAAGTTGCTTGTATGCCCTGTCAACTATTTACACAGATCCAGTTGCAGGATTGGAGCCTTCATTTGAATCTTTTGGCATCACAATCTAGGTATGGTTCAGCCAGATTTGTCCTAGCTCTCAAATATTCTTGAAGATGAACAATGAAATTTTCTGGTTCAGTCTTAACTAAGCAGATCTGTGTTAGAAAACCATTCACTCAAGCCATCTCTGAGTTGTGTAAAAACATACAAATCCAGCTGTTGTGTTAACCTTGCAGGGAGACAAATGAAGGTAACATTTCATATGTTTATAGATTCATGTGTTCCTTTCAGGATTCTAAGTTTTGTGGGATGAAGTTTTCTGATACCTTTATTAAGTATATGGCTTTAAATCCAACTGTAAAGTATGGACTGCAAAATGTTGCTTTTGTTGGTGTCTGGGGACTCTGAGATTTTGCTACTGTGTACTTCTGTGTTGGACAGTACATACTCTTGTATATCTGTTTGAATTGGTCTATAGGATGTAGAGATTTAAATTGTATTTTATCCTGTATCTTATTATGGTTTACAGTTGGACTCAAGATTTATCTTAAGGGTCTTTTTCAACTTAAATGATTCTATAGTTCTATTCAATTTATGTTCTGCTGCTAGCTGGGGTGTTAATTGCAATTCTTAAGTTATTTTTTAAATAATTTTTTGAACTATGTAACAATTCAGTTTTTTTGGAAAATGATTAACAATTCAAAGTGTCTTAGTGCACTGAGACCACATAAAGATTTGATTTAGGGATCTTAGAGTTGGTTCTTAAAATGGAACTTAAGTAATGTCTTAAGGACATGAACTCACTTTGGAGGTTTTGGTTTGTATCTTTACTTTCTCTGTATATATAGGCTTGCATGAAGAATAAAATGCCATTTTTGCTTGCATAGTTGCAGTTAGGATCTTATTGCAGTCCTCCAATCCATCAAAAACTTACTTTGATTTCTCTGGTCTGGGGAATATTTGAAAAAGGAGGTAATTTTCAGGTGTCTTGTTTCTGTAATGTTGTTCAAATGTTTAATTAGCAGCTCTTGACTTAATAATTTTGCTCTTTAAATAGTGTATTTGGCTGGTCACCTTTTAAACCAGCAGTGATGATCTGCAGCTTACCTATGCCTTACTCTGTGCTGGTGAATGTGTAGTTATGTTCTCTGCTAGCTCTCCTGCAAACCAGGATAATTAGCATGGGGAGGCTGTTGTAAGCAGAATCATCAAGTGAAAGGAATAACATAATGCAATATTTAAAAATTGACTTTTCCTTTCACTTTTACTTTTAAAATGTAGTTTGATGCTGGGACCTTACTATCCAATTTTACTCGTGTTAACACGGCAGAGTACTTAGTTTAAGGGTTGTGATTATTTTTTGTATATTCCTGATTGTAAGGGTGTGCATCAAGTACACATTCCTTGTTGAAACTTACTCCTTTTTTTTATGAGGGAAGCTTGACAACAGCTGCCAAACTTAGAAGAGATGGTAGAATCAGGTATTAATATAAACAATAAGCTTTAAGGTTTTGTGTCCTTGTAGCATACAGTTGTGGAAAATGGAAGTGTGGGAGTAGTTTTGTCATGTATTAACTACTTAAGGCATTTTGTATTGGAATTTTGGGTACCCTGTTTACTCTTGTAGGGATCTTGCCATCTGTGGTTTGTTCTTTTGAGTCCATTTCTTAAGTGCAGTTATTTACTAAATCTTTGTTTAAAATACTCAAAAGCTAGCTGTCAGCCAGCTTTACTGACTCCTTAAAATATTTTTCTTTTAGGAAACACTTTTAATGCTATCCCTGGCCCCTGCCCACCCCTTGATACATGCCTTGTCTTGACCCCCAAAAAGGAAGGAATTAAAAACATCCAATTGAACCTCCGACCCACTTAAAGAAATACCACTAGTCCATCAGAGGGCTGGTCTCAAGAAATTTTAGTGTCAAGTTGTCATGGAAGTGCTTTTTCCCCCCTGTATTTCTTCACGGTTTGATAAGGTTTTCAATTAAATTATGTTTTTGTCAGGTCTTTAAAAGTTATTTTCAGAACAAAATGGAGAATGTGTTTATACAACCATATTGTAAAAATTTGAATAATGTTTACTTTAGGGGAAAAGCATAGTGATTTTGAATGCTATATTTTTCTGTACATAATTCTAAACAGCATTTGAAGGTCTTTTTGTTGTTCATTTTTGTTTTACTTAAGCCATGCCAGAATATTAATTCCTACTTATTTGTGAGAGTAATCAGCTCACCTATAATTTTATTCATCTCAGTTTATACTGAGATTTTCTTTCACTTATGAGCAACTAATAAAACAAGGACCCAATCCTGCAAATTCTTGTGCAGCACAATATTTTAATTCTGAGGGTTCCGAAACTACAGATGCAAAATCTGTGCAAAAATGTATATTTACTGAAAATATAGGAAAGAAAATTGCCAGAAAATTGAATTAATGGAGATAGAATGTAATGTACTGCTATTTTCTGATGCAAAATATTTTAAAAGCAATAGAAGTGTGGTTTTCAGAATAAAAGCTTGAATTCATTTTTTTAATTTCCTGGCTCCTAAACTTTTCCCAGTCTTAGAATTATTCAGATTCATAAAAATTCTTACTGGAAATTCTGGCTCTCTTTTTAACAGTAATATTTTTCCTGTTGTATTCTTTGAATAACTTTATTCTAAATTAATATAGCCTAACATGATTAGGCTTTTGGACATTAACCCAGTGCTTAGCAAACTATTAAATTTCAAGCCCTGTACATAGTAGTGTTGCATGCTGGATTATAAACTAGTCTGTAGTGTTGTCTGTTGCACCCTGCTCTGCTTCATAATTAGTTGCTTTTGGGAGGGGTAGAAAAATGAGCCTCAAAAGACCCAAAGTGTTCTGAGCTGATGGTGCCAATACTGCTCTCTGTAAACCTGCACCGTGGTTGGTCTGTGATAATGACATTGCATACTGAAGGAAAAGGTATCATCGATGCTTTCTGTTTTAGTTAGAGGTTTGTGTTAAGCATGCTTCAAGAAAGCAGAGCTGGAATTGTAGCTTTCTGCAGTTTTGAGCTGGCAAAGAGCATGCAACAGGGGATGCTGTTCACTGTATTTTGTCAACTTTTCCAATTCTTGCATTCTATTTTTAATTGAAGAGAATCTCTTTTTTTTCATAGAAAAAGACTACCATCAATGAAGGTAGAATAAGCATCTCCTTTCAGCATCTCTCTTTACTTTTATTGTATCTTTATATTAGCCTTTTCTTAGGCTGCCTGGCTAGTAAGTCAAAGAATTCATCTAAGACATCGCTAAAATGTTTTATGAGTATTGGGGTGGTCTTTTAAAACTTTTTTACATACACCTTTTTGCCTCTAGAAAGGGATAATGCATTTTCATTATTAGTGTTTGAACAGCTCAGTTCCTTTCCTTTTGTATCATTAAAGTAATAATTTTTTCTTTAAGGCTGCATTATGTTACAGGCATCAGGCCAAATAAATAAATGAATAGCAGTGACCATTCCTGAGTACAAATTGCATCAAAACAAACAGGTTAGATTATTTCCAAGGTGCTAACACTTTCTGAAGTAAGTTAAATTCTCCATGGCTTTTTTTTCCTTAGTAATAGCACGTTATATGAGTATAACCATACAAATGCAGGTTAATAATAAAACGTTATTGCACTGAAGAATTTGTAACGTGACAGTATACTTGGTAGTCTTGAACTGAAGATTTATAATCTGAGTTCCAAATTACTGGTAGTCGACCTGTTTTATATACACCTGTACAAAGAGAATATATCTGAATATATAATTAAATATATCTGAATAATTAAAAATCATCAGAGATGCTGCGTATTTTAAATTACTTCTGGGTTTGCATAGCTCAGTGTGAAGATTGTAACAGTCTAACATCCGAGGAGCTCCTCACTCTGATGTGTAATTTCTGTTCTATTTACAGTATGTAGAACATACCATAGATAAATTTTCAAGCCTTTTTGATGTTGACTTATAAACTGGTGCTGTGTCAATAGGATGGCATCTAGTTATAGGGATATTAACCAGATGTTAATTCTGCTGCTAGTTGTAAGCGATAAGTGAACCCAATATGACAGTGAAAAAGAGAATAGTCATTAAATACCTTCATCATGTATTGTGATGTCCTGTGCATTTGATGGTGTAATTGATAAATCTTCTTTATGGTGATCCCTACTTTTGAAATGGACTTAATAAAGAAAAGAAGGAAGGAGAAAAAAAAAACAGCAGAACCCCCCAAAACCAAACAAAAGAACCCCCACCTGTGTGTTAAGAGAATGGATTTTGTTTTTTTGAATGTGAGATCAGAGAAATGACATTCTGCCTGAATTTGTTATTAAATAGCAAAAAAAAAACCCAGATGTTATCTGTGCATTGACGAATTGTGTTTTGGAACTGAGTAGGGAATGTATGATAAAATGTAAAAGTCATTGTGACCTGTAACATAATGCAGCTTTAATACACTGGCTTATCCTTGACTTAAGTTCAGACTTCATCTCATGCTTCCCAGCCTTCTGTCAAAATACTGTACTGTAACTGCAACTGTGCAAGTTCTGGAGTTAATGGCAAGGCTTTTGGAATACTGTATCTGATCTCTGCCTTACAGCACAAGCAACGTTGCCCTGTGCTGGAGGACCAGCTGGTGGATCTTGTGGTGTATGCCATGGAACGGTCTGAGACTGAAGAGAAGTTTGATGATGGTGGAACCAGTCAGCTTCTGTGGCAGCATCTCTCCAGCCAGCTCATTTTCTTTGTGCTCTTTCAGTTTGCAAGTTTTCCTCATATGGTCCTGTCACTCCATCAAAAGGTAAATCATTTGTATCGCTCCCACATGGTAAGAGGGATTTAAAAAACAAAACCAGTATTCTTTCTAAAAAGTGTTACTCATCCTTGCAAGAAGTACCTTATGTGTAAGAATTGATTAAAATTTTAATCACTGTTCTCTCTAGAAGTAAGTCAAATTTTCAAGTTACGGTGCTGTGAGCTAGGTCTGGTTTTAGTTTATTCTATTACAGGTTGTTGCATTATATTTGGATTCAAAGTGTGCTAATAACTAGAATAAAGAGATAAGATGGCATAATTCAAGATCCAAGTACTGTGCTGTTGCATCCGGTTTACAAATGAGTTTTGAACAGAGTGAATGCTCTGTTCTGTTTGTGGACTAATAAAACATGCCATGCAGATAGATATAGGAACTTGCTGTCTAATCAATCTACTCAAAGCAATCAAAGGTTGTTTGCCCAATTACAATGATACTGGCACTCACAGTCCCAAGTTATTATTAGTTTCCAGTAATAATTACATTTAAACTGATACTAGTATTTGCCTTTTTCTCTGGTGCTCGGTGCCTCTCTGAATTCTAAGGATGGTGATGCCAGTACTCCATAAGAAGGGAAAGGAGGGGTTACATTCAGTCAGCAATATCCTGAACTCTTTGCTGAGAGAACTGTATGCTGTTAGTAGTAGGGAAGGGCTGTTCTTTCTCCTCACTATACAATCAGCTTGTGAGTATTTAGATGCAGTTTCTAACATGCACAAGACATTGCTCTGTCTCCATTTGCCCACAGTTCCATGTTGCATAAAAATTTACTGTGTATGTTGTGTTTTAGTTGTGATGGATTTTAGTTCTCTGCTCTCTTTGTTTTCCCTAAAATTAGTTTTACCAGTGCTATATTCCTGTAATTACTGTTAATAAACCATTGAAACAATAGGCATTATACAACACAATTGCACAAATCTAGTATAAAGTACAGCAAGCAGGGTAAGAGTAGAATATTAGTTATTAGGGAATTGCTGTTACAGATAAAGAAGTTAATTAACAGCAAAAAAAAAGTCAGGGTGAGTCCAGATGAAGCAAATACAAGTTATTCTGGGTCACAGACTTCCTTTGTAGGAGTTTATAAAACCTGTGGCCTGATGCTGGCAACGGCAATACTATATTTCATTACAGGGCTACAAGGTGACAATTTAAAACCAATATTTAAGTGTTGCTAATTTTTCAAAGCAGTGATCCTCAGGAGTTAAATGCATTTTAAATCTTAGCATTAATTGTTGTGGCCCTCACAGAGTCTGTGTGTTACAACTAATGTACCTATTTGCATTCTTTCTGGAAACACAGTGTATGCTTCTGTGTAAGTCCTGCTATAAAATTCTCTGCCGGAACTGTTTTAATCTGCCCTTCTACGTTTATAAGAATCTTTGCAGTGATTTTCTTCTGCATGCAGTATTTGTCTGTTACTGCGTGTTCTTGACAGTTGGCAGGCCGTGGTCTCATTAAGGGGAGAGACCACCTGATGTGGGTGCTACTCCAGTTCATCTCTGGCAGCATCCAGAAGAATGCACTGGCTGACTTCCTTCCAGTTATGAAGCTTTTTGACCTCCTGTATCCTGAGAAAGAAGTAAGTCTCTGATATGAAAAGTTGTATTTTCAGTTCAACTTGGGACCTTCGTATGTCAATATTACTGTCATTCTTGAGTCATTCTTAGAACAGTGAGCTTCATAGCTGGAGGGAGATATTTCATAAGTAAATGATTTTTTGAGGATTATCTATCCATGTAACCATGTTTGCTTTTAGGAGCAAGAAGGACTTCTGTTAACTCCTCTCTTCCTTGACTTTGGTTTGACTATGGTTTTGAGGAGTTTGTTAATGAGGAGACTGTAAAGGAGTAATGTGTAATTCTGTTGTTACATCTGGGCTGTAACAGAAAAGTACATTGAAAGACACTTTCAGGTGCAATGAATTGAATGGTTACTTAAAATTAATTCTGTGAGGGCAGATCAAATACTATTCATGCTTTGTACATTCTTCAAGAGTTAAAAGTCCTGAGGAAGGGGCACTTCGAGGAAGTTATTAAACTTCAGTTGTGGCAGCACTGTCATTGTGAAGTCCTGATTGCTTATTCTTTTCTTAGTGCTGTTTCCTTTGGGTAAATGGATATGATAATACAAATGTATGATGTATCAAACTTATATGTAATAATTCTTCCCCCTGCTACATTAGTTTTGTCCCACAGAAATTCTTCAGTAAAATTTGTGTTAGGAGTTTTCAGTTATTTTTGTCAGCATAAAATATGGGAGAAGCAATAGGATTATTTACTTCAGCTGTAGTGATGGCTCCAAGTTATACTTCCTGAAAGTCTTTGTTTGACTAGTGTTTTCTAAGTGCTAATGATACTGAATCCTGAGAGGCATTTCTTAGGATTCAGTTTTACAAGGACTTAAAATGTTATTTCAGGCTGTTGCTCTTAAGAGGCTCTGGCTTGCTATCCTGTTGATTATATCCTGATGCTGTCTCACTTGCATTGTCAGTGGTGCTTGTGCAGCAGTAACTGTATCAAAGGGAAAGAAATGCGAATGTTGGCAAAAGGAGAGAGCCAGAGTTCCTTTTCCAATGGCAATAGTATACTTAAGACTGGATCAAAACTTTTTAATTTTTAGGTTTTATCTGTACCTTTTCATGAGAAGTGTATTAATGTTTAAGGATTAACTGCGATGCTGAACAATTCAGATTTTTCAGATAAATCTTTTGAACCACTGAGTACTTACTATAGAAGTGCATAGCAGGTTTCTGAATAATGTGTAAGTGCGAGGATGAGAGGAAAATCATGTGCTTTGTAACTATGTTTGGCAATTGTATACTCTTAAGCGTGAATTTCCTTTTGCCAAGGTCTTAGATAGTTTATTTGGTTTGAGTGTTTTTCAGAATAATTACTGAAGTGTAGGCCTCGTCCAGAGCTCTTGATTTAAAATTACATATACTGATGAGGGTAGAAATCTGTTCTTTAAAAATGTTCCTTAATGGTGTTGCAAGTCAGAAAAAAGAAAAACCTGACCTTGTGAATACTGGCTATCTAAGTTGGTTTTCTGCACTTTAATCCGTATGGTATGTCACATTCATGTGTTCTTTCTTTAGTATATTCCTGTACCTGATATTAACAAACCGCAGTCAACTCATGCTTTTGCAATGACCTGCATTTGGATTCATCTGAACCGGAAGGCCCATAGTGACAACTCCAAGTTACAGATTCCCATTCCTCATTCTCTTAAACTTCACCATGAGTGAGTTTTTCTATGTTTTGATTTATGTTTAGGGATAATGAAATATGCAGTTCTAAGTATATATTCAGAATGTATTATGTGATGGGATGCTGTATAAACGTTATCAACAGAGTGAGTTCAAAGTCATTCAAAAAGACAGAGCTCAAACTCAAAATATTTCATAGGAAGTGAACTGCTGTTATTCAGCTAATGGAAACGATATCTTTTATCTCCAAATAATAAGTCTTTATTACTGATAAAGAATCTGAAAGTAAATTGGCAATTTTTGTTTTGTTATGCTGTGGTTTGGAAAGTATGGATAAGCAGTACATTGGGTTAAGTTTTTGTCTAGAAAGGTGATTTTTAAGTGTATTTTTTTCCAAGTTATTTCTCTAATGTAGAAAAATCGTAACACAGTGAAACTGTGGCATAAGATGTAGTTATTTTGATGTGGTGCAATTAATATCTATTTTGATTTTTTCTACTATTTTATAATGGATTTTTTGACTGAGATTATTGTGGCTGTATTCCTGGAATGCATATGTATTCTTCTTTTTGCTTAATGTTTAATCTTTTTGGCACACAGGTTTTTGCAACAGAGTTTAAGGAATAAAAGCTTACAGATGAATGACTACAAAATTGCTTTGTTGTGCAATGCTTATTCAACCAATTCAGAGTGTTTCACTTTGCCAATGGGTGTACTAGTGGAGACTATTTATGGAAACGGCAACATGAGAACGCCTCTTCCAGGGACTAATTGCATGGCATCAGGGTCTATTACCCCGTTACCAATGAACCTCTTGGACTCACTCACAGTTCATGCCAAAATGAGGTATAGTATATGCAGCTAGCTTAGCTTTTTTTTTTTTTACCTGTAAATCAGTGTGTAGCTAATTATCATCAGAAAGATTTTCTGTGGCTGGACATGACGCATAGATCTGTTAGTTTACTTTAAAAATGTGGTAAATTTCAAGTCCACATTTTTGACTGACAAACGCTTTCTCTCTTTCCTCAGTCTGATTCATAGCATAGCTACAAGGGTAATTAAGCTGGCTCATGCAAAATCTAGTGTGGCCTTGGCTCCTGCTCTTGTGGAAACCTATAGTCGCCTGTTGGTTTATATGGAAATAGAATCCTTGGGCATCAAAGGCTTTATCAGTAAGAATGAAAACCTTTTTTTTACCCCTGCTTCTGTCTGTTAAGTAGTATTTTCTTTTAATGGTAGCTAGAGACCAGGTAAAACTGAAAATATAATGATGCAGCATGTGTAAATTATTTTAATATAAAAGAAATTGTAACAGTTGTCCTAGTGCTGCAGTAAATTCCAGATGAGTTGTGCCACTGTCCTTTTATGCCATCACTTGTATGGCCAGGATCTTCCTAGTTGTGCTGCATTGTGCAAAAACATGCTTAATGGAAAAGCACAAGCAAAGATACTTTATGAGACATATAGGGTACTTACTTGCTCTTGTTAAAATAATTTGCATGTCTGCTGCATATATTCATTCAAAAGATTTTTAAGCTCTATGCATTTACGACATTTTCAGAAAGCACTTGCACATGTGCTCTTCGGAGGTAATACGTTTTTCAAATCAAATTCTGACTTGCAGACTAATAAAACCAGTGTACTCTGTAGTTGTATTTTAAGGTGTGATCAGTTGTAAAACTTATTTTACAAACTTCTTTTTCATAAGGTCAGCTCCTGCCAACAGTGTTCAAATCTCACGCATGGGGAATCTTGCACACTCTACTAGAAATGTTTAGCTATCGGATGCATCACATCCAGCCTCATTACAGAGTCCAGCTCCTCAGCCATCTTCATTCCTTGGCTGCTGTGCCACAGACTAATCAGAACCAGCTTCATCTCTGGTGAGTGACATTTGCCATATTTGACCTTACTCTCAGATTGCTTCTTGTCGAGAGCTGCATGAGAACTGTTTAAATGGTGCTTCCCAGTCTTAGTTCTGTGATTAAGTTGTTTTGAGTATATCTCAGCAGGGTGTGTTTCAGCCATACAGCTGGATGCTAGCAGTAGTACTTTGCAGAGTTGCATGAGGCAGCATCTTGCACACACCTGGCAGCAGTGTCATGAGTCAACACACAGGATGTGCACCAGAACTGTCATATCCAGAAGTGCTTTCTGCACAATAGATAAAGGACAGTGCCTGCTACTTGTAATCAGTGATTGGCTTGTATGTCAGTGGGACTGTGCTTGCTTTCTTCTGTAGAGGACATTTAATTCCATTACAAGAGTTCAGTTGGTTCCACTTAATTCTTTCTTATGTGAGGTTAATTTTCAGTCAGATGAGAGAATTGATGTTCACCCTGCAGCTGTGAAGGAGTTTGTGCAAAGCTGTGGTGACTGTACGTGAGTCTGAGTGGAGAAAAAAGCATCACTTCCATCATAGGGTGTGTTTTACCAGCATAAAACAGTGGCTAATTCAAATACAAGAAAGGTGAAATAGCTGGTTAGAGACGGTCTGGAGAGGTTATGCAGATAATTCCAGGCAAAAGCTTTGAGTTTACCTTACAGTTAACAATGTTGAAGAGCATGAGATTCAGCTTCTGTGTAGAATCTGGGGCTTGTTGTAGAAAAGTTGGGGGAAATAATGTCCATTCACTCTTGGAGAACAATAAATCTTGTGGGAGTATGTGAGACAGAGTAACTTCATTAATACCAGTTCATATAGAGAATGTCTAATTATACAGTAAATTCATAGATTCATAGAATGGTTTGGGTTGGAAGGGCCCTTAGAGGTCATCTAGTTACAACTCTTTGGCCATGGGCAGGGACACCTTCCACTGGACCAGGCTTCTCAGTTTCTTAATACAAATTGCCCAGTTGTTTATCCTTTACCAAGCATAAAGAAAACACAGTAAGCTTCTCCTTAAATTAAGGCCTTGCTCTCTTTATTGACCTCAGTCTTGTTTTGTAGTCTTAAGTCTGTAAAATACAGATGTTAGTCACTTTTAGTGAGCACTGCATGCTACTAGAATGGAGTAAACTAAATTATGGCTTTGGCATTTCAAAGACACAATGTTACAAAAGTCTTTCCAATGACTTCAAACTACCTGGTGTGGGAAGTGCTTCCAAATACAGCACTAGAAATTAATTAAAGTGCTTTTAATCAGAAGTTGTACTTCCTTAACTTCCTCATTTCTTTAATAAGGACAATTTAGTGCTGTCTACTTGAAGGTGGTAGTTAGCTTTGAAGCTTCCGATGTATTATTCATGCCTTTTTATTTTGGTTTTGCATATATTTATTTATCTGTGTATCCTTCTTTAGATGAAGATGTGCAATAGATAACAATGGGGGGCTCTCAACTGGAGAGACTTCAGGCTCTTTTTCAGGGTCTCTGCACTTGGCATTTCTGCTAAATCTACTTTTGAGTGCTTTATTTGAAAATAAGATACTGAAATAATTGGTAACAAATTTATTAAACAGTAGAAAAGGTGAACTTTCTCAAAAGGTTAAGAGCATCATTTTCAAAACATATGTTGTTATACTATTTGAAGTAGTAAATGGAGGAAAAATAGGTATTTTTGGAACCTTAGAAGCAGCAGTATAAGCATTATTTCCTAACTGGACTGTTTCCTTGTTTCAGTGTTGAGAGTACAGCTCTAAGGCTAATCACAGCTTTGGGCAGCTCGGAAGTCCAGCCTCAGTTCACACGGTTCCTCAATGATCCCAAAACAGTTCTTTCAGCAGAATCAGAAGAACTCAACAGGGCTTTGATCTTAACTCTGGCAAGGGCAACACATGTGACAGGTAATAGCAGTATGTCCCAGTAAAAGCTATAGTCAAATTGTTTCTCTAAAATACTGTTCCAAAGAATGTCATGGAAGTCATAAAATATATCCCACGCACTTCTGATTTTGAAAAAATTGTATTTTTAATTTCCAGCTACTTTTATTTAGGCAAAACGCTATTATTGAAGCAGTAGTAAAATGAGATATTCTTTTAAAATTTATACAGAGGCACAGTGTGACTAGAGTTTGGAGGTTTTTTTTAGTGTCTTACTCTGAGTTTCATTATTTTAAATTTAAATGTTTGGATTGATTACTGATACACACTATTAAAAAAAAATCCATGAAATATTCACAGCAACACTGCTCCTCATGTGGAAGCTGCCCCCTGTACAGCTTGCATTTATGAAAAAGTAGTCTGCATTTTGGGTTTCTCTTTTTGGGAAGGGAGAAGAGGAAGCTTTCATTGTGTCTTTTAATGTTTTAACAGTGTGTAGTGACATGGATCAGGTCTTTAGTTTTGAGGGGGATGTTTTCTCTCTCCTTTTTTATGGTTCTAGTCTGCAGACTTGCTGGAGAGTTAGAACAACTGATTCACAGAGACTACTGGAGGTGTTTTGAAAGGGAACGGACTTCTTTGTGTTGGTTTCTTATTTTTTTTTTTTTTAACCATATCTCAACTTTTGATGAAATCAACCCAGTGGTTGGGGGAATGAGGCTTCTGTTTCATTTCTACAGCTTAGTTGGGACAGGTACTTCTGAACAGCCTTTTTAAAGCAAATAAAATGGCATCTGGCAATTTAATCATCATTATCTTCCTCAGGATTTTTTTTTGGAAGTCTAATCAGTTAATCAGCAGAAGCTTGTTTTAGTGACATTACAGGAAATTAAATATAAGATAGAAATAAAGCAATCATTATTTTAATAACTCAAAACTTATAAATAATTTTCTTATTGTTAATAGCATAAAAAGAGTAATATCCAGCTTGTTCTGTAGAGCAAATAAGAGTCAAAGAAAGGGGCTGGGAGAAGTTGGATGAAAAGGAAACTGTGTTGAACTAGAAAAGCCTTGACGCATATGATGACAAAAGGAATACCAATAAATGGTTTTGTGTGAAATTCTAATACCATCAATCCATTTTCTAGACTTTTTCACAGGCTCTGATTCAATTCAGGGAACTTGGTGCAAGGACATACTGCAGACTATCATGAGTTTTACTCCACATAACTGGGCATCACATACACTAAGCTGTTTTCCAGCTCCTCTGCAGGTAATAGTTTAAACCTGAAGGTCTTACAATTGGAAATGCAGTGAATTTACTCTCTTAACAAGGTCTTCGCCTTTTGTGGGTTGGTGAGATTCTTCCCCTGTCTAGACTGCATTAATCTTAATTCCATAAAGAATGCAGGATGATAATAACATTGCTGTTTCTTTAGAAATGTGTTAGCTACATTCCCCTGGAGTATTCTAATGCTAAACTTGGTCAACTGATACTTCTGGTGCAAAGTAAACCATATGGTTTAAAAATTAAAAAATAAAATAAAAAGTTGGAAAAGCCATTTTTCCTTGTGGCAATTTGTCATGTAGCTTTGTTATTGACAAAACAATCACTGTGGTGTCATGGTGAAGTAGCAACCCTCCCTAGGAGGTTGTATGGTATAAGGTAGTAGGAACCCATGTGGTGCTAAATCAGGCAAAATTTCCCAATTCAAATGTTTTACTCTAGGCTCTCAGTCACAGCAAAGCCTGGTTTTTTTCAGGTGTTCTTCAAGCAGAACAATGTGCCTCAGGAAAGTCGTTTTAACCTGAAGAAGAATGTGGAAGAAGAATACCGGAAGTGGAAGTCTATGACCAGTGAGAACGAAATAATCACACACTTCTCTGCACAAGGTTCCTCCCCGCTTTTCCTTTGTCTCCTGTGGAAGATGTTGTTAGACACTGACCACATTAATCAAATTGGTTACAGGTGAGCTTAAAAAAAAAGTTCTATTTCAAAATTATTGCAGCAGCATTCTCAGTTCTGAGGACATAGGCCTTGTGCGTTACCAGCTTGTTCTTTTAATTAATTCAGAGCATGGAAAAAGAGAGTGGAGCTGGGTACTAACCAGCATGCCATAATACTTGTGCAATGTTAAAGATTGGTTCCACCATGCAGTGGTCAGCAATGCATATTTTTCCTGGTGGGAAACAAGGTTGTGAGGTGTTTGAATTAAGCAGTTTACTTGTAATAGCAGTGTTTCAGGCAATCTGAAAAAGTAAACAGAAAATATAAAGCATTCATTTACTTAGCCTTTATACATGAATAAAGGGCAAATATTTCTTTAAAAAACAAACGTTGTATTAAGATGAAAATGAAAATTCAGTACAGAAATAATAATCCTCTGATTTTTTTATTTGTTCTTGGTAGAAATAGCATCAGTTCCAATTGTGAAAAATAGATTAATTTGTTTTCAGTCCTTCCTAGATCTGTTGAAACAGTATTTATGATAGCATGTGTTACTTCTGTGTGCAGTGAGGAAATAATTTATAATGCTGTGGCTGTATTAAATCACATAGCAGAGGAAAATTAACGTTGAATTGCAGAAGGTTGTCCTCAGAGGTGTAGAACTGAACTTGTGTGAACAAAGCATGAGTTCTGGGCAGGATACTGCTGATGAAATTGGTGAACTTGAAGCATTTCTTCTGATCAGTGTTTGAACTTAGGAATTCTGTTGCTCTTAAGTTAGGTTTGTTTGCTTTGCTTTGGTGTTGTGTCCTTCAGTTAATTTAATAAAAGGGAGGGAGTTTTGTCTTTTTTAATTTTTTGTTTAAGACAATTGTGTTAAAACCTGCTAATTCATATCAAATAGACCAGTTTAAAATGTATTAGGAACTGTAACAATTTCTTGTTGCCTTTTTTTTCCCTTTTCTTTCTTTCCTGCTCCAGAGTGTTAGAAAGAATTGGGGCCAGAGCTCTGGTGGCACATGTCAGGACATTTGCTGATTTCTTGGTGTATGAATTCTCTACATCTGCAGGAGGACAGCAGCTCAATAAATGTATTGAGATTCTCAATGACATGGTGTGGAAATACAATATTGTAACACTGGATAGGTTGATCCTCTGTTTGGTAAGTATCACTTCAGAAGATAAGATGACAGTTCATGCAGAGTCTGCTTTCTGAGTCACTTTTGTAATAGCAATCTCTTAAAAATGCATTGGCTTTAAATAGTGGCTATTTGCTAAGACAATAATCAAGTAAGATAATAGATTACTTCTCGAGCAATATTAAGTTCCAAGTCCTACAGGTCTCTGAGTCTTCAGGGAAGTATTTCTTGATTATTTAATGGCAACCATTGAACTGGTATTATGAAGTCTTGTGATTAGTGGTTTCGGTCTCTGACCACAGAGCTGTGCAGTTATTTAGGCTCTCCAGAGGGATCTGGACAGGCTGGATCAATGGACTGAGGCCAGTTGTCTGAAGTTCAGCAAGGCAAAGTGCCAGGTTTGCACCTGAGTCACAGCAACTCTGTGCAGTGCCACATGCTGGGCACTTCTGGGCCCCTTACTGCAAGAAAGACATTGAGGGTGTCCAGAGAAGGGCAGTGGAGCTGGTGAAGGGTCTGGACCACCAGTCTTATGAGGAGCAGCTGAGGGAGGTGGGATTGTTTAACCTGGAGAAAAGGAGGCTCAGAGGAGACCTTATCACTCACTCCAGCTGCCGGAAAGGAGGGTGTAGCCAAGTGGGAGTCAGCCTCTTCTCCCATAGGCAGTGACAAGCAATAGGACAAGAGGAAACAGCATGAAATTGTGCTGGATTGGATATTAGGAAAAATACTTCCCCTGAAAGAGTTGTCAAGTGTTCGGACAGGCTGCCTAGGGGTGTGGTTGAGTCACCATCTCTGGAGGTATTCAAAAGATGTGTAGGCGTGGCACTTTGGGACATGATTTAGCGGCAGTGCTCAGTTAATGATTGGACTCAATGATCTTAAAGGTCTTTTCTACCCTAAATGATTCTATGGTTGTGTGATTCCTGCAACCTTAAAAGGTAGAAAGGATATGGCGTGCTATGATTCACAAGGATATGGAAAATCTTATACCCATTAGTGTATGCTTTCTTTGCTTAGAAATCAGCTTGTTTCATCATAATAAGTAAGACAGAAATGGCATTCTCTTGCTTTTCATGTTATCCTGTAAAATAATACAGTATTCACCTAGAGAGAACTATATTTGCATTCAGTAATTGTCCTTTATATATAATTTAAAATCTCATCTTAATGGAAAGCTGGTTGTTTGAATTCTAATTTGGTTTTCAGACAGAAGTCCAAACACGTCAGAGTGGCCAGAGGTTAGAAGCAATCTTAACTTCATTGTCACTAATTGGTTGTTTTCAATAAGACTACTGACAGATAAAAGAGAGCTAGAACTTCTGGAGAATGTCCTGTGACTGGGGAGTTTGTAAGACCTGCCTGTGAAATAAAGAATGGGATAGGGATTGAATCTGCCTCTTTTTTATGTCTTCACTTGAAAAACAGAGTTGAAAGACCAGTGTGAATTTGTGTGCAGATGTAGCAAATTTGGCTGCCGTGTTTTTAGGCTATAGAGCAGACAGCTGTGTCAATTGTAATTTCATGTATCTGATCTCTTTTGTTTAAGGCTATGCGTAGTCATGAAGGAAATGAAGCTCAAGTCTGTTACTTCATAATCCAATTGCTCTTACTGAAGCCTAATGATTTCAGAAATAGAGTGAGTGATTTTGTGAAGGAGAATTCTCCGGAACATTGGCTGCAGAATGACTGGCATACAAAGCATATGAGCTACCACAAGGTATCAAAGCTAATAACATTCTTTTATTGTAATACTTTCTGTGGAGTTCAGATAAGTCATCATTTACAGGACAGCTTTATCCATTTTTTGAGTTATCTAATAAATTATAATTTGGGGGGGGCTAGTATGAAAATAATAAATCACTTTATGTAATAACTTTGAAATTATAATTCAGTAATATTTAAAGATAGAAGTAGCTTAAGAATTAGTTGGATGTTCATTCTTGCTCTTCTAAATCAAATAATTTTAAAATCTTGTTTTCACTCAAATTAATTTAGAACAGAGTTTTTGTGCATCAGGCAGAAGGTATTTCTTTCTGGTGTTTTATGACTAAACCAATAGTTAAATCTATGTTTTCTTCTAAATTTTAAGATTTCTTCCATCTTCTGTGTGGCAAGAACATGATAGCCTGATATGTTAGGGAAGAGAATTGCTGAGATTTTAATGCTCCTGTAAACATACTGGTTTCTGCTGGCTAGAAAAGGATGTGCCAATGAGCTGTTCTATCAAAAAATAATCACTGAGGTGGAACAGATACAAGCAGACTCTTATGCAGCTCAATGCATGGCATCTAGTACTGATCCAGAAGCTGTTTGGTTTATATTAGCCCTCTGGCTTGGCTTTATAATGTTTTGACAGTGCCTAAAAGTGTAAGGGTAGCAGGGAAACAAATTAGTCTGGGAAGTGCTCTGACATGGCTGCACAGTCACTAGACCCAACCTGGCATATAAAGATTTCAGTCACAGGTAACACATAAGTTCAGCCCTCAGCAATGCCCATCTGTTATTTGAGTACACTACAGTTCTTTCCCAGGGAATTTTTTAATTCTAGTATTATATTTTAGTATATGATGCAAAAACTTCCAGTAGTGCTGATTTCCCCTGGGTTTTCTCTTAAAATACTTGACAAAGGAAGCTTAAGCACTGGCTGCTTTCAGCTTTGCTTTGGAATGCTTAATATTCTCTTACGCACATTTTGAGTGGCGGTGAAACTTTGTTTTGGGTTTTTTTGAAAAAGTTACCTACTAGTCTAATAAATAAAGTCAGAGATGAATTTTCTTCAGCGAGCGTTATAGTGATGTCATCTCACTGAATTCAAATGTGATAAAGAAGATGATGAAGTGTCTTTTTAAAACAATGTAGATGCTGAATGGTTAATCCATTGCTTATAAAGAAAGAGATTTTGATTTTGTTGGATTTCTTTCCCTTCAGAAATACCCTGAAAAGCTGTATTTTGAAGGCTTGGCAGAGCAAGTGAATCCCCCAGTTCAGATCCAGCCCCAGTACTTGCCAATTTATTTTGGAAATGTGTGCCTGCGCTTTCTGCCAGTGTTTGACATTGTAATTCATAGATTTCTGGAATTGCTGCCAGTGTCCAAATCACTAGAAACTTTATTGGATCATCTGGGAGGTTTATACAAATTCCACGGTAAGTTATCTGTGAATATGGATGGATATATTCCTGTTGTGATCATTCTGTATTCTTCGTCTCCTTCATTCATAATGCTCATGTGTTAGCACAGCAGTGTTTTATTCCTTTCCTATTCTCTAAACCATGTGTACATTTACACAGAGCAGTGCATTTCCTGTTTAGTGAATTTCAGCTTACTAACAGTGAAATTGCTTTTATTTGGGTATCTCCTGCTATTTCATGCTTTTTTCACACCTTTCCCTTCCATTCCCTTCTAGAAGTAAATACGTGGAGCTGTGTCCTAACAAACTTTGTCATCAGGACTGAAACAACTGAAAGCAGTTCCTCTGTCTGTCATTACTAGGATTCAAATAACTTGACCTGATATTTTAATAGTTTTAGAACTGCACTTTTATAATCATTTTTTTATAGATGTAATTGCTATGTTATGTTCAGACAATTTACAATACTCTTTCTTTATTATGACTTCATACCTGGATTCTTCTTACTTAATACCTTCTGTATGAAGAGATTATTTAGTCAATTTACTTACAAATATATTAATATTATGGTTAAGATGTGTACTGTTAGTAATACTGACCTTCTTTGTTCCACTTCTTTTGTTCTGCACACACATTAAATATGCACAAGACAAAGGAAAATCAGTTTTGTAGAGTATATTGAAATAAAGAATGTGAATCAATTCCATATGTGCTGTTTTTAAATACATGCAACTTGGTCGTACAGAGCTCTTGATTTTAGCTTTGTTTGCCACCATAAGCATAACAGTGGTGCTGGAAGTTATGTCTGTTTTTTGTTGTTTTCCTTTTCGCCTTGGCAGACCGACCAGTGACCTACCTGTACAACACTCTTCACTATTATGAGGGGCATCTCAGAGAGCGCACAAACCTCAAGAGAAAACTTGTTCATGCCATAATTGGCTCTCTCAAAGATAATCGCCCACTAGGCTGGTGTCTGAGTGATACTTACCTCAAATGTGCCATGAATCCCCGAGAGGAGAATCCATGGGTTCCTGATGATGCTTACTATTGCAAGCTCATTGGAAGACTAGTGGACAATATCCTTCTAAAAGTTTTCTTTAAGTAAGCTGTGACAATGTCCTACAGCTTCATTTTATCAAAATATGGAGTTCAATTTCTTTATTATTCTCTAAACAGGGACTGTGCTGCCCTAGTAAACATCTTAAAAGATATGGTAAAATGAAGTACAGTACAGCTGTATATAAATGTTTAAGCATCACTTAGAAATACAATTACTGATGTTTATGCTTTCTGAGTTGAATTCTGATTGTCAGGAAAAAAAAAGCTTGATGCAAAGTGTGAGTATTTAAATAATTTTTTGAAAATGAGATTACTGTTTTCTAATGCCATTTATTAGTATTACTGAGAATAAAATATTGAGAGCAGTGCCACATTTAGGATGTGGGAATAGCTGGCAAGTTAGAGATTAGGAATGTCCTTGGACTTCTGCTTCTTTCTGGAGCAGCTTTACAAGAGTTGACCAATTTTCAGGCTGTTACAAGTTCCTTCACTCCTCTTTCTGGAGCAGCTTTACAAGAGTTGACCAATTTTCAGGCTGTTACGAGTTCCTTCACTCCTTTTCCTGAACTTCCCTTCTATTACTGTGTAAGTTGAAAGAAGTTTATTGGCCTTCTCTAAAGAAAGCTAAAATTGTGTAAACCCCTGCCTTTATGCAAATACTAACTCTGGAGACCTTTTCTGTATGTATTTCAAATAAGTTAGTCTTGTTTGGGAAGGTGGAATATTTTCAGAGACTAAGCAGGTGCTCCTTTTGCATAAACTGTCACCCTAGAAGTCTGCTAGAAGTTCTTACAGAGAGGCAAATGAATGGTTTTTGACTATGCGAGTAGAAAATTCCTGTTATTTATATTTTCTCATCTTGGAAGCAGTGAATGAGATGGTTGGTGTTGTTTTTCCTACCACTTAATCAGGGAAGTTTATCCTTTACGTGGCCTTGTGTGTGTAATATATTTTTAGCTATGTATTCATGCAGTCCTTCAGTGATTGGGTTATCAACATCTTTTATTCATAGTTCTGTATATCTTTTTTTTAATGAAATGTCATTGTTCTACTTGTTTTCAATAACTTCCAGTTCAATTTAGTATGTGGTATATGCATCAATTTTCAGTCAGTGTGCTGCTTATACTTCTCTGTGTTGGGGCAGCTTTTTTTTCCTTAACCATTGCCACCTATGGCAGGCAAATCACCTGGTCCATTTCCAAACTGTGACTGGAGATTCAATGAGTTTCCTAACCCAGCTGCCCACGCTCTGCACGTTACCTGTGTTGAGCTCATGGCCCTGGCTGTCCCCGGGAAGGAGGTGGGCAATGCTCTGCTGAATGTTGTGCTGAAGAGGTATGTTGGCTTTCTGAAATGGTTTTTTGCAATATATCATACATGATTAGAGATTGCTAAGGTAGTCTGTGGTACTAGTTTTCTTATTTTTTAAAAAAAAATTAAGTGTATGTAGGTAACGTTTTATATATAAAGTATTTCTGGACAACAAAGAAAGTGATACGGATCAAGCAGAAAAATCATTTATTAGATTCCTGTGTTGTAGTGGATTGTGTGTGCTTCAGGAACGGTTGACTTGGCATGATGCCCATAAAAGTTAGAGAGAAGGTCTTACACAGGCAAAGATTTTATCCATTGGATTCAGCAAGAAAGCATGGAGAAGGTTTGTTCTTTCAGCTATGTTTAGAGGAGGACATTTACTCAGTTGATACCACAGCATCGTTGAATGCAAAGAAGGGGACAGAAATCATTGACAGGACTCTGAATCTTCCTGATGCCGATGTAGATTAGAGGTACTTCGAAACAGTGGTGTGCCAAGGCTGACCTTTTTTCATGATACATTAAATTTGACCCATAGCTCTGCTTCTTGCTCAACCTCTGAAAAAAACTGCAGTGAGAGACAGGACCTGATATTCTTGTAGTCATTCAGTTGACATCACTGAGCAGTGACAAACTGGAATTACTCAGTTTTGGACTTATTGAGCTTAGTAATATATTAATGTTAATTCTGTTTGGGGCATATGGAGAGAAGGAGTCAGTAAAGGGACAAACAACCCTTAAGCACTAAAGCTTAAGGAAAAAAGTTTGAAGCCTTTGAAGGAAACCTGCTACTAATGCAAAAGACACCTGAATAAAGTTGTGCATGCAACTTCCCAGTAGCATTTATACCAATTTTTGGCTCTTCTATGTACCTGTATGTGTTTTTGTAGTTCTCTCAACTTGAGAAACGTTCTTGACATAAGTACACCTGGTCTATAGATGCACAAGAAGCACAAATTACAGTTGTATAACTGAGCTTTAGTTTTCTTTTTCTTTGTCTCTAGTCAGCCCCTGGTGCCAAGAGAGAATATCACAGCTTGGATGAATGCAATTGGACTGATTATCACAGCCTTACCAGTGAGTCACTATGTTGTATTTTAAAATAAAAAAAACCCTATTCTTCAATGAAAGGTTTATCATCTTTCTAGAGTACATTGTTAAAACTTATAGCCAACATTTATAGATTCCACAGCAAGCTATTCAGAAGGCTATGTACATGTTTGAGAAAAATGTACTCCTCCAGCATGGAAGAATTGACCAGGTGTTTTGTTTTTCTATTATGTTTTGAGTCTAGGATGAAAAGAAGTAAATCACTCCTGTTTGAATATATAGTTAAGTGCCATGGGTGTAGTATTGAGAACTGGAGCTATGTAATAGGAAGATCTATAAGCGTTCTCATTCAAAGTTATTTTTTGATTAATGCTTGCACTTTCACATCCTGTAGTTCTTAAATCATGTAAATGAGATGTGACTAAGATTGCAAAAGGAAATGTGTACAGACTGCAGCTTGTGTATCAGTAGCAACTTTGATCTTCTGAATATCAGGACTCTTGGAACCTGACGAAGAATACCTGAGTAATTTTGATCTTGCCGTACGTGATGCCTATATGTGTCACAGCTGTCCTTCGCTTGTGACCTCTCTTCCCCAATAAAATAATTTCTCTTCTTGGAGGGAAGCCAACATGCGTTTAATCCCTATTATTTTTATAATGTTTCTTATTCTTCCTGTTCCCTCTCCTTGAATCTTCATCTACATTCTTTGTCATTTGTGCCTTTTTTATTTCCTGTTTCTTTCTTGGTTTTTTGGTCTGTTTGTGCCTTCACGCAGAAGACTAGAAAATTCTCAGACCTCTTCCACTAAGGCTTTTTGCCTCATCTTTGCTTCTTTTGGAGACGTTTGTATTAGATGGTTAAATAATTAAATTAATGAAATATGTCTTGGTAATACTACACCCTAAATTTTCGTCTTTGTCAGACATGGTTATAAACTACCATTTCATTTATAACAGTTTTATATACACACATATATATGTATGTATGTATTTATATATACACATTTTAGAAATGCAATAATAGTAGAAAGAGCTAAGGAAGCATTGTCTTAGGTGATGTTCTTTTTATAAACCATTTTGACTTCTTGGGTTTGATTTTTGCTTTTTCCAGGAGCCATACTGGATTGTTCTCCATGACTGCATTGTGAATGTCATCAACAGCCCCAGCTTGACATCAGAGACAGAGTGGGTTGGTTACCCATTCCAGCTGTTTGACTTCACAGCATGTCACCAGTCTTACTCTGAGATGAGTTGTAGCTACACTTTGGCTTTGGCACATGCTGTCTGGCATCATTCCAGCATTGGACAGCTTTCTCTCATTCCTAAGTAGGTGTAATGATATTTCATAATGTAATTTGTCCTTTGAATTCCATACATACTGTAGATAACAAAGCTCTGCCTGTAGCACTTATACCAGCAAATAAATATGTGCAGGGGAGCTCCAAAACTTGCCAGATGGATCACAAGTTTTTTTCCAGCTCCCTCTTCCACTGACATAACTCTTGTCTGTCGGCTTTAGGGCTGCCATGTGGTGATAATGATACTTTTTTTTAATCTTGGTTAGCTTTTATGCTTTTATTAATTTAATTTTTTCTTAAAGCATGGACTGTAGCATGTTCCTAAAGTATCAACTGTAACAGTAAATGTTGCTTTTAATTCTAGAGCTTACCTGAAATAACTAATATTTGAAATAGTTCATATTTGCAGAGGCACACTGGTTTTTCTAAAATAAAGTCTAAATCTGTGAGAGAGAATGTGATGCTTTGGATAGAATTTGCTACAGGTGAAAGAAATGAAAACCCCAAATAACCAAATAGTTGATGTAGTAAATATCTTGACAAACTACAGGTTCCTCACAGAAGCATTGATACCCATAGTGAAAACAGAGTTCCAGTTGCTCTATGTTTACCACCTCGTTGGTCCTTTCCTGCAACGGTTCCAGCAGGAGAGGACACGATGCATGATAGAGGTAAAGTCTGGCTCGTGGTTTGCTTTATACTGATTAGATTATTTTAGCCTTGCAGTTAAATTACAAAGCAGAATGAGATAAAAATTTTTAATAAACAGAATTAAATTCAATACCATTAAACAGTAATTTCAAGGATCTGAATTGTTGAGTTGGTATTCAGCCTACCCAGTTAACTGAAATCTTGTTGGATAAAACACCTAGTACTTTTTTTCAAGCAAGAAAAGAAATACAACCCCAGAAATATCAAGCAAGAGATGCTTTCTTTGGCTTTCAAACTGCATGCGAAATATACTTCAGACCTGCTGCTTGGCAAGGAGTAGGCAAGAGGTGAATTGGTGAGGATGGAGGAACATAAGCTGTTTCTTACATTCATGTCAGTGTGGATAAGGATAGGGGATGAAAAAGAGATGGAGCTGGCCAGTAGGCAGATGAGCTGAAAAATGTCAGAAGTCAGAGACCCTGCTAGAAAAAAGAGCTCTAGTTAAGCATAGTGGGATGACTTAGACCCGTCCATTTGTGCCTGTAAAGAGGTAAATTTTTAGGAATCACAACTACTTAAAAAGCAGTGCATACTTACTATATTGTTTAACTGTATTTCTGATCTAAAGCATTTTAAAACCTGTTTTTGTTTGGGTTGCTCTTTGTGTCCGTGGAAACAGATTGGAGTGGCGTTTTATGAAATGCTCCTGAATGCAGATCGGTACAGCTCCCACCTGAACTACATGGATCCCATATGTGATTTCTTGTATCATATGAAATACATGTTTACAGGTGACAGTGTGAAAGACCAAGTAAGTAAACAGTAGATACTGATATTTGAGTTGTCGGTCTTCCCATATAGTAATTTAATCTTTTTGTGAACTATTTTCATAGCTAGCAACACAACATATTGCTTAACAATTGTTTAGTCTCTATCTACAATTAGGAAGTTGGTGTGCTTCTACACATTTAAAAGCTTCAGATGCAGTAGACTCGGTATCTCAGATTGCAAGATTCATTTATGTAGTCTGAAATTTAAGATACAGCTTCAGGGTGCTTTAAATACTATTATTAGAACTATCGCTAGAAATAAAGGTGTTAGATGTTTTATAACTTTTACTCATTTCAATCTATATCTTTAAGATTTTATCTAATTTTTGATTCATTAATGTAACTTGACATGTGATAAAAGGAAGACTTCATCCCTGTTCAATGAAAAATCTTTCATCCATTTTATGTTTAGTTTATAACAGTATGTAGTTTTAAGAGTGTCGGTTGTGTGACTTGTTTTACAAAGCTTTGGTGTACAACTGTTACAACAGGGAGGGTTTTTTAATGTTAGTTATAAGAAGAGGCCCCAAAATTTGCATGATTAATAAAATATTAACATAAATACTCCTATTTATGCTATCTTTTTCCATTTTTTTGTTGTGCTAATGTGATGTTTGTGTACAATAGTGACATACGTAAAAATACTCCTGTTTTTTACTGAATGCATTTTTTTCTTTTTTTAAAACAGGTTGAGAAGATAATTTGTAATTTAAGACCGGCTTTGAAGCTTCGGCTGCGCTTCATAACACACATCAGCAAAATGGAGCCAGCTGCAGTTTCACAGCAGCCTCTCAGCAACGGGTCCCCAGCACAACAGCCCAGCCAAGTGCCCGTCAACGTGGCTTTGCCAGCAACCCAGTGAAATGGACTGTTGAGCTGACCTTGGGGTGGAGGCTTCCTCCTGTTACTGATCAAGGTGAAGCAGCATCTGATCTGAAATCTGGGATGCTTTATGAAAGGAAAGAGAACCATGTACACATCTCTGCTTTGATTTCTTTTGCATCATAAAGCTAATTAGCTCTGCGCATGCCAGGCTTCTCAGCTATTTATACTTAGATGCTAGATGAGGGATATGTTGCCTTTCTCTGAAAGCACTGAGTAAAGGTCCTCTGCAAGCAAATACATGAATTTCTGAAGAGTTTACCATGTTTTGGTCCCTATCCTGGGTTGAGTCATCTGGATTTTTCCTTTTTTTCTGCCTGTGATATGAAAGGACTCTCGGTGTGTGTAAAACAGCCTTTTAAAATTTGGGTTCTGCCTTATTAAAAATTTCTATTTTTTCATTCAACAGAAGAATTTAAATTCTCTTTGTCTTTTGGGAAGCAGTTTAAGTCCTTATACAGAAACACTCCTAGACAGAGAGATTGCATGAATTTTATTGAGTTAATTAGACATCTTTCCAAAGACTAAGAATGAACCTTTGAAAATTTTTGTAAATTGTGTGTGTACAGATTTCATTAAACACACCTCAATGGGTTTTATATAGTGTCAGTTACTAGACTGTTGGATTATACCCTGGAGGTTTTCTCGAATGAATCTGTTGGAAGTCTGCATATTCACTTCAAGCTGTGCTGATTCATATTTGATTCTTCCTACTTGGGAGATGCTGTAGTTTTTATTAAGTCAATCACATTAATTTTTGTGATCTTACTGTATTTTGGATTTGTGTAATATTCTGCTTTAGGGTTTATGTGTACTGGGTTCAGCAGGTTTTGATAACAGAATTGAAAGGCTCAATGTTTTGTAAATACTCATCTTTTTGGACAGATTTTTAATTAAAAAAACCTCCAGTTTAAAAGTCTGTATTAGTATTCTTAAGTTTATTTGTTTGCCATACCTATTGCCTTAAAAATAAAGATTGACCATAGCAAGGATACTTCTATATCCCAAGTTCTCTATCAGCTTTACATTAACGGCAGTTTTAACATGGTACTAATAGAGTCCAGATTAGTAAGCTCAGGTCTGATCTGATTTATATCTCTAAAAATTTAGCAGTTATAGAAAGAAGTTACTGACTCAGGGGGTGGAAGCTTTTTTGTCTGCTTTTTTGCTCTTCTTGTACTTGGATCCTAAATTCTGCCAAGTGTCATTTGTGTAACAGAACTGTGAGTGCTCTTTAATGAACTTGTAGTCTGACAGAAAACCACATTTGTCTATTTATGCTGTATCCTGGCAGTCGGTCACAAGTGCTGTTCCCCACGACTCAGTGTTGGGGCTAGTCCTGCTTAATATCTTTATCAGGAATCTGGTCAAAGGGTCAAGGCCACCCTCAGTCAAGTCGCAGATGACACCAAGTTAGGTGAGAGTGTTGACCTTCTGGAGGGAAGGAAGGCTCTGCAGGGGTATCTGGACAGGCTGGATCCATTGTCTGAAGCCAACTGTATGATGTTCAGCAAGGCCAAGTGCCACATACTGCACTTGAGTCACAACAACCCCGTGTAGTGCTACAGGCTGGGGGCAGAGTGGCTGGAAAGCCACCCTGCAGAAAAGGACCTGGGGGTGCTTGTGACAGTGGCTGAACATGAGCCATCAGTGTGTACAGGTGGCCAAGAAAGCCAATGACATCCTGACCTGGATCAGGAGTAGGGTGGCCAGCAGGACTTGGCAGGATACCAGGGTACTACTGAGCAGTACTCAGGACTGGTGAGGCCACACCTCGAATCCTGTGTTTAGTTCTGGGCCCCTCACTACAAGAAGGACATTGAGAGGCTGCAGCATGTCCAGAGAAGGGCAACAAGCTGGTAAAGGGTCTGGAGCACAAGTCTTAGGAAGAGTGGCTGAGGGAGCTGGGGTTGTTTAGCTTGGAGGAAAGGAGACTCAGGAGACCTCATAGCTCTCTACAACCCCCTGAAAGAAGGTTATAGCATAGTGGGGATCAGTCTCTTCTCGCAAGTAACAAGTGACAGGACAAGAGGAAATGCCCTCAAGTTGTGCCAGGAGAGGTCTAGATTTGATAACCAGGAAAAGTTCCTTCACTGGACGGTTGTTCATGCATTGAAATACACTGCCCAAGTGGAATCACCATCACTGGAAATGTGCAATAAGCACATGGATGTGGCACTTGGGGATATGGTTTAGTGGTGAACACAGAGATGCTTAGTCAAAGGCTGGACTTGATGATCTTAAAGGTCTTTTCACCCCTTAATGATTCTATGATTCTGTGTTAGTTTTTAAACATCTTGTATTCCATTCCAGAGTCAAGTCATTGTAGTGCCATTGCGCTTGGTTTTGATAACAAGACAAACAAATAATAGTTGGTCAAATAGTTGGTCTCCAAAAATCCAGTGAACTGTTCTGTACAGGCCTTCCTATTGGCTTTCTGGGCAGACCCAAGAAGCAAAACTCTGGTTGTGGATTTGCAGACTTTTGTTGGCCGTGGGACTTCTCTTCCTAAGCACTTTTGGCACATGTGAATAGAAAAGACTGTAGAAACAATTGTGGTTTATGGCTATTCTTGCATGCATGTTCTAAGCAAGCATCTTTCTGAATTGTCTTATTTCATACTGAAATCATTTTGGTGCTTTATGTGGCACCTGGAGTATCCCTTTTAATATTTAAATTAGCACCTGTTTTCAGTCACAGGGATTTCAGAGGAAGTATTGAGGAAGCCTGATAACTTCAGCAGCAAATTATCAGAGCTGTTGGAATTCTTTAAAGCTCGTTCATTCTGCCCTTTGTTTTTGTCACACATACAGTTATGTTAAGAAGCTGACTGGAACACTGGTCTGGCATGATAAGGAGGGGATTTGCCAACTGGGCTACCACTGGCAAATCATTGAAAAACCTATGTTTTATCAATACTGGACCAGATCTGAACTTCTGACCCAGAGCTTAAAGGCTGTGCATCCCACTAATGGTGCTATGAGTTGGGACTGTTGCTCACCTAGTGGGATTAGGGATTTACATGTTCTAAGTGTTGCAAAATGCAAAAGGAGACCGTTTCTTCTGCCCACCATGCACACTCTTTCTCTGCAAAACTCACCAAGTTTCTGAAGGTGTTAACCCTCCCTAGCTGGAGTAAGCTATCTCTTTTGCAATAATCTACATTTGCATTTTCAGCAGCAGTACTGGTCTGAAAATCAATTATTATTGATGCTTGCTTTGAGTTAAACATTTTTCCCTTTAAAATCCAGCTAGCCAAATTCACTTTCTAAAGTGCTAGCACAGCAAGACAAAATTCTAGTGTAATTTCAGACATATGTTTGTAATTGATTACTGCTGTCATATGGCTAAGTTTTGAAATTGAAAATTTGTCAGTCAAAATTTGTCAGTCTGCTGGAACTAAAAGTGGTTGTGAGTAGTGAGGAGTAATGCAAGTCTGAGGTTTGGGGTTTGACTTTTAGTTTTTGTTTTGTATTCCAATTTGCAGTTAGCCAAAATGGAAGAAATACAATAGTACCAGGCTTCCTCCATCTCATCTGACTCTCATAGAAAGTGTTGATTAAGTAGGACTTGAACAGTCTATTATAATGTGACTGGCTGAGTCAACAGATTCCTAAACCCAAAAAAGGAAAATTAGGTTAGGGAAAATTTGAATTCCCTTTTTAGCCACCAGATGGAGATTTCTTCAAAAAATTTAATCTGGTCTTCAGCTGTTTCTGAGTATAATGCAACATTCTGGACACTCACATCTTCCTTGGATCTACCAACATTTTTATCCAGGATTTGACAACTTAAAGGCCACATTACACTGTTGTCCTTGATGTCTGAAATATGTTTTGTTTGTCTTCCTCAAAAGTTTGATGAAGGACTCCATAGAGCTACGGGATTTGCAAAATCTTCCAAACAAATACAAAGATTTTTAGTCTTTCAGAATTGTCTAATTTTTTCTTTTTTTTTTTTTAAAAAACAATCATTTCATGCATGCAACAGCTACCAGAGTTGATGACAGATTTTTGTCCTTTATTACCTAAAAAAAAAAAAAAAAAAAAAAAAAACAAACAAG
>VZRN01000256.1:2338878-2375923 GCA_013397935.1 Dasyornis broadbenti
TTCTTTTACAAAAAAAAAAAAAAAAAAAAAAAAAGCAATAGATAAGAACCACATATTTGAGTCTGATTTTTAGCATGAAGGCTTTTTAGGACATAAATGGATACCTGTGGCTTGGCAGGCTGTACCTGAAATCATGCAGCCTTTTCTGAAGATGAACCAAATAAGGATAATACCTCTGCAACTCTAAAAGGTGGTGAATATTTTTGGCTTTCCCTGTGCCTTTGTTCCTTCAGCAAATACAAGCACAGTAGGGATGAATTTCTCTTTCTGGTTCAGGATCCAGAAACCCAACATGGAGAGGTTCCCATCCAACCCCCCTTATTCTCTTGTGCTGTTGCTGTTATCCATGATCAGAGAGATACCACTGTATTTCTCCATCCATTCTTATAATAACTTCAGTTAAAAGAAAGGTCTTTGTTCAAGGGGGTGGTCTTTCTTTTCTTTATTTTTTTTTTTTCCCTTTTTTGTTCCCTCCCCCATATATCTGTTCTGTATAAGCTCTCATGAGCTGTGTTGCTGTTCAGGTCTGGTCCTTCACCTCATTAGTGTGTCACACAGAGATCATTCTAGGAGTTGGTGGTGTGCATCTGATGTCAGATTCAATAGGAGTGAGTTGTTTCAAAGGTAAGTGGGCACCTTCTAATATTTTTATCCTGAAATGTGAGGGAATCCTGTGTCCTGGTGAGAGGAATGTGGTTGGTTCCTCTCAGCCAACAAAGGCAGAGGATCTATAGTTCTGTCCCAGGCCTCTTTCAGCCCTGAGCAGGCCCAGGCTGCTCTACAGTTTAATTTTTAATTAAAAAGCTGAAAAGTCCCTGCACCTAATTGCCCCCACATCAGTGCTGCATGGGAAATTCTTAAGCAACCCAGACACCTTTGAAGCAAAATGCTGAGCTACATGCAGAAGGAAAGATGGAGGGATGCCATGCAGGCACAGGGGAAAAAACCCAACATGACTGAATAGTTCCTAGGTATATAATTTACATGTTGTGTGAGCCTCTGATCGTATTGTTGTTCTAAAAATAAATTGAAATTTTGATGTTCCAGATTTAAGGTGGGACTCCATTATTGATTTAGCTCAGCTCAGCCTGCATGAAATTAGCCTGCAGATCCAGAAGAGCCCTTCTCACAGTCACTGTCTCACAGGTGCAATTTCTTCATCACATGTACAAACCAAGTTCCATATGCTTCATATTTTTATGGTCCTGCTGATGGGGTATAGGGCATGTTAAATACTGCAAAACAAGTAAGGAGAGGGCACACAAGTGTCAGTTATGTCTCACATCATTATAAACAGATGTCTGGTGGCTACAAACAGTAGAAAATGAGCAGACAGAAAGCAGTCTGACTGTTCTGTGTAACATTTGTACTGAGGTACAAGTGGCCTGTTCCACACTGATTTGAAGACCGTATCTGTCATGAGATCAACTGCAGGTATATTTAAAATTAGTAAGGTTCTACTGCAAGTTGTATAAAATACTATTAGCATGTTCTGTGTGAAATGACAGCATTGCGTTATCTGCATGATTTGAGAGGAGTTGAGAAGTTCAGTGTCAATTCCCACTGCAACTATGACTCAGGCATGCCATTATTTAGTAAATATGTCAAAGTAAAGAGCACAAAACAAGGTCCTGAATGAGCCAGTCCCTGCACTGGAGAGCTTCCAGCCTATAAATTACAGTGTGCAGAAAGAGAAAAATCACATAGTTGAGGGAGAAAAAATTCATTGAGTTTTCTTATTAGAATATCAGTTTTCCTGTGAGTGCTCCAAAAGCAAGATCTATGTGTGATCTCTTTGAATGAATTTATGGAGGTGTTTGGCAAATGAAGAAGGGCCTTAAGAGGTGAGGATGAGATGAACATGGGAATGAAAAACTGTTAATGTTCTCTGAAGGGTTGTGAGGTTGAGCTCTCTAAGAAAATCCTCACAAGCTCTTTCCTTCCTTTACGCTGTTTCTGCTAAGATATAATTTAGTAGAAATGAGTCTTGAGTGTATCTTATCACGTCAGTATCTTTTCTGTTGTATTTTCATATTATCAAACCCCAGCTGAACCAGCCTTTAAGGGCCCTTCCAGGAGTAATTCCCCATTTTTTTGCTGTCTTTCTTTAAAAGGGCAGATAAAATCATTAGAGGAGTATAGACTGACTCCAGCATGATAGCAGAGCAGATTGTCACCTGCCTTCAGCAGGCAGAGCCTCCTAAGCAGCAGCAGTGCTCTGACTATGGATAGAAAGAGGAAAGACAGAGAATGTGTCCTCCCTACCACTGCAGAATTAGCATTGTTCTGTGAGTGAAAGCCATGTTAAGCTACATGATAAAGAGTTCAGCAGCAACACCGTCTTCTACTCTCCCTTCCCACCTATTCGATTTGTTTGGCTCCCCAGTGACTCCTCCCTAATTGTAGAACCACCCTGTGAAAATAAAAATTACTTTTCTCTTTTGGGAGTGAATCCTGTCTGGGATCTGGTGTGGGAGAGGCTGGATGAGCACCAGGGCCTGGGGGAAGATCAGCGTCATGAGCATCTCCCAGCATCCATCCTGCACGGGGTACAACTTGGGGTGTAGGTGCTGGTGGAGGACTACATCCTGAGTGTGGACCAGGAAAGTTTGGGCTACTAAGTAGCTTTAGAAGAGACAGGGGAAGCCCTGTGAGGTTGGAAAGAAAAGTGTCGGTGCAGTGCTGATGTAACTAAGCCAGAGCACAGACTGGTGCTGGTGGAATTGCAAAGGACCAACCTACGCTGGTAACGGGTCCCTTGGCCTGTGTGCTCCCACGCTTTTGGAAGTGCAGGTCACACATCAGCCATGTCACCTCCTCTTCTTTGATGGCTTTGTGCCTGTTTTCCTTATGAGAGCTTGCCTGGTGAATCAGATTTTTCCAGAGAAATTCTAGGAGCAGCTGAAAACAGAATCTTTACAGTCTCTTTCCTACCTGTGATCTCAGACTGAAACTTGCGATGCCTTGGAAGAATCATGGCCTGCCCGAGTACAGGACAGGATGAATTTCACCTCTCCTGTTCCCTCCTAGCTGTTGGCCCATGCCCTGCTTGTCCCTCAGAGGGGCCTGGCTGTAGGTGCAGGGAAGAGGATGCTGAGGGCTCACATGTTGCAGGTCAAGCTGCATTTCAACCATGCACAACAAAGCCTTTCTGAGCCTTCCACCTCTAGAATTAAAGGCACAACAGAGGGAAGCCTGAACAGCATCCAAATGTTGCCTGGAGTTCTGTGGGCCTCACATTTGACATGTCAGAAGCACTGTATGGGCTGTACCTAGCTGAGGAAACAGCCTCAAATAAAATTATCTTATTATGTTGTGGCACACAGCTGCTTATCTCCACTCTTCAAGTGGAGAATTTTAAACTCTCTTTATTCACTAGGATGAGTAAAACTCCCACACTACAGATGGGAGAGAACAGCCACCATAGTAATTTCATTTTAACTTCCCATTTTTTCTTAATAAAATGGCATATTCTAATGTTTAGATTCAGTTTTACATATTTTAGTAGCTGGTTTTGAGTTCTGCAAGGTTTGAGGTTTGGAGAAATAAGCCAAAAGAGAGGAATGGGATGAGACACTGCCGAGGGGCACAATTGTCCTGAACTCTGGGCAAAATTAACCTCATTTTCCCCAGTCAACCCCTGCGTTAAGTTCAATGCAAAGACAATCCTGAAAGTTAAAAAAAATGTCAATCCTGAAAGAAATATTTACAAAAACTCCTTCTCCTCCCACTATAAAAAACAAATGGTTAAGAATTTTCCATATTTTCCATGAAGCTCTGGGGGTTTTTTGTGCAGAAGGAATGAATAGCCTTGAAGAAAGGTCACCGCCAGTGGCAACTTCATCATTTGCAGCCTCGCATGCTCTGAGCAAGTGTCTCTAGATTGGCCTGAGAAAAGCTGGAGATGCTGTTTGCCTGCCCCTTGGAAAGAGAAGTTCCAATTACTCCGACTCACTTCAACTTGACACTCATTATGACACCTGCAACAGAGGTGAAGTTCCTATAAGGAGGAATTTGTTTTGCTTTCCATCCACAGGAAAAACAAAAGTACAAACCCATCAGCAGCTGTTACTGCTTTCTTGTCCTTGAGCTTTTTTTGCAAGGCAGAAATTGTTCTACAGTTTTCTTAGACTGTCTTTTTGCAGTCTGTCATATGATTGAAATGTCACTTTAGCAGTTTTTAAGAAATACATGTTTCTATGACATACAATGCTGGGCATCACCTCTTGAGTATCTTTGAAGGAAAAAAGCTTTCACAGAATGTGATTCATGTTGCTATTTATAATAGAGGTCAATTTTTTTTTTCCCTTTTCCTTTTTTTTTCCTCAATAGCCTCATTTTACAGCAGACATAGGCATTTGCTTTAATAAGATGGGTAACCCTTGACAGATAACGAATCTGTCACCTCTGCATTCTGGCAACTATTTCAGGTTCCCTTTGAGATTTCCTTGGGCTTTTTTTCTTTTTTTTTTTTTTTTTTTTTTTTTTTTTTCCTCATTCAGCATTTTTTGTAGGAAAAGACTCACAAAATCAAGGCCAGAGTACTTTAATGATTCCCAGCAGCATCACTACGTATCACAGTAGAACTCCTGTGCTTCAGTGTTTGTGAGAAGTTTTGCCCCATCTGTGGGGCACAACTGGGCAAGCACACACAGGGAGGGCTCTGCAGGGTGGGGACCTGTGGCACTTTTCCATGCCTGCCTTCCCAGGCTCCCCTGCATTTGGATCCTGCACCCCTGAGCTTTCTGCTCTCTCATCCAGTGAGCAACTGGAGCGACTCCAGACCAGCCCATGAAGGATGGCCCTGCCATGCATCAGCCGCTGCAATGCAGTTTCTTGGTTTTCCACAGCCTCCGTGCTGGCCTTATCCCATTTCTTTCTCTTTTCCATGCTCCCACTCTCACTACTGTCATCACAGCTTTCCTCTGCAGAACCTCAGTGGCCACCAACCACACCTTCCACTGGATTGAGCCTCCCCCAGCTCTGAGCTGCTAACCCCCTGTGAGCATGGGAAGCAGCCAAGAGCTGAGTATGTGTATCGCAAATAGTAGTAATCGTTTGGTGAAGACGTGGGACTTTCTGTCTCTAAAATGGGGCAAGAGAAATTATAACAATCAAGAAAATCATAGACACATTAACGACAATTTCTCATTATTTTCAGAGAAAATATAAAAATCCCTTGAGAATTCTGGAAACATGCAAGGACCCATATTTGCCATGCAACTTTAATAGAAATTATTTATTTAGTGGGGCTTTTTTCCTCTCTCAGTCACTGTAACATGTGAGTAGCATCAGGATATTTGCCTCCTGCAAAGGAATGTCACCATTTAATTTTATTTTCAATAGCTTTCTGAGAGATGTGCTATCACATGAGCTGTGGCCACGGTCCAACTTCCCAGCCTGCAAAGAGTTTTATTGAGCGTGTTGATGATGCTCTCGCCTCTCTCAGAGGCAGTTTGGGCCACCTCTTTCTTCTCTTCAAAATGAGCACTCTCACCAAAACGAAAATAACAGAGTGCTATAATTACATTCTCTTTTTCTCTCAGTGCGTGGAATTAACACTCGAGAAGATGTTGGCTTGAGCACATTTCCAGCCAGTGTGCAAGCAGAGCCTGCAGCACTGCAAGCTGTGAAACAGATTTATGTATGAAAATTCCTGGTCTGGGCCTGTTTTAAGTTGGAAACTGTATGCAGGGTGTTCACTTTGTCCTGCACAGGAAGCTTTTCTAGTGTGGTATCCCAAAATACCAGTACAGCCCTTAGGATAGTCCTTGCTCTAGGCACCTCCCCAATGTTTTGACTCACTCAATAAAGTCTTGAAGCAAAGAAATTGATTGTCTGCTCCTTTGGGTCCTCTGTCAAACTTCAGTGAAGCCCAGGGAAACCTTGTCATCGCCTCACTGGGATCTGGATCTGGGATTTGCCCCTCTCAGACAGGCACACAGAGCCCATCCACCAGGTTTGCCTGCTGGGGCTGCTTGGCAGCTACCTGCAATTGAGTGAGGGCCCAAAGCAGGTTATGTGGCATAAATGATTGATTTAAAGCTTCCCAAGTGTGCGTTATATCAGCCTTAAACATTTAACCTGTGTTTCTATATACTTATTTTTTTTCAGATTAAGGTGTTAGGACATACAGTATTCAGCTAACTCAAGGAAAATGCAGGATGGATTGTTGTATGAATTAAAAACAGAGATAGTCCCCTAGAGCACATGCAATTAACACAGCATCCTGTGTCAACCCTGTCAGGGCAAAGAAAACACTTTGAAGTGGATGGGGGACCATAAAAATCCAATTTCTATGATCTGTCAGCAAACTATTTCTCCTACTCCAGTAGATGATACGCTAACAAAGCTTGTTTTAGCAAACATTTCAGCTTGCTTAATAAATTATAAAAGGCAGCTTGCAAATGGCACATTTCATTTGCAGTGACATAAATCCCAAACAGATTTTTCGGTAGTGTTACGAATTATATAAAGTGATTTATAGGTTTCCTTGGCATCAGTTGTCTTATCTTTTTCCCTGAAATAAGACAAACTAAAAGACAGAAAAGTAGGACAGTATTGAAAAAGCATCAGGATGAAACATTACATTACAGAGTGGGAGTATTTGAGAAATTAAACTATAAAATGCTAACAAACAACCAAAGATCAGGGCTGAGGGCTGGGAAGGAACTGCAGGTTTATTCTCCTTCTCTGACACAGTCTTCCCAAATGATCTTAGAAAAAGATCTGGAAATCACTGTTAAAACTTGGCAAATGATGCTTCCCTACCTCCTGGTTGGGCCATGGAGGCTGTAAAGTACTCATGCACATAGCAGTAATTACGGCCATGTGATGGCCTTAGGGAAATAACAGGAAAAATAATGAAATAACTGCTGAGTACATCCTTCCTCTTGAGCCTGGCACAGTCCTCTTTGGCTTCTGCAGAGGTTCTCAAACTTGTGCTCCTGTGCTGTCACCACTGTCACTGTCAGCTGCTGCTCTGGTTTCTGCCTGTTACAGAAAATTTTCAGTTCTTTGGTCAACATATGTAGTATCTGAAGTCATGGCTTAAGTGCCCCACACTGAATCTACCACAATTCAGTAGGTCTAAATCTAGAATGACCATCAAGATGGAGGTGGGTTTTGTTTTCTTCTGGGGAAGAGGGGTAGAAAAAGAAGTTTCAGACAGAGATACAAGCATTCAAATGACAGGATTATATATTTTCCATAGATTTTTTTTTTTTTTTTTTTTATGAGTGGTTCTACACACCCCTTGTTCATCTGAGTGAGTGCCATTTCCTGCTGAAATCACTGTCTGCAATCCTATTTATCACCCCAGGACATGTCCCACCCTCTCCAGCCTGAGGTCATGACAAGGAACCTCACTCAGCAAGAGAAGATTCATGAAGATTCAGTCATTCTTGAGCTTTTCGTCCTGCAGCCAGGTGACAGAAAGAAGACAAAAAATTAACAATGGTATGTAACGGGAAGACTGATGACTACCTCTCTACATCCAAACAATTAAATTCATCCCTGTAGTAACTTAGCCAAGCCCCTCCATTTGAAACCATCAGTAAGAATTTGTCCAGAGCAGAATGGAGTGCTTGCTTATAGCAAAGCTTGTGCCACTCAGCCAGGCTGCTGTGTTAGAGTGGTGCAACTCCACAGCTCCCGCAGTGCTTGATATATGATGCCCCTTGTTAAGCTCTTCTACGTTGCAGCCACCTTGCTCTCCTCATCCTTCTGCTGTACTTGTCCTTCCATGTGCTGCGCCAAGGTGCTTTCAAGCTTCTGTAACCTCCTTGTTTACAAAGTGGTAAAGCAACAGCACAGCTGGAAATGAGGAAGAATTGCACTCTCCTAATGTGCTCAGCTGTGTATCAAGCTGTTTTTCCTGAACAGCACCTCTGTGGTGCTACTGCCAGGAATCCAGAACAGGATGAACAAGCAGGCAGATATGAACTGTGAGCATGGGCAGGCTGTGATTTTACACCATTCTGTAATCCCTGTGTGCTGTCGGGCATGGGGACAGTGTGATGGCCCTGGCTGCTGCCAAATGAGTGGTGACTGGACAGCATGGATGTCTACTATCGTTTCGACACAATAACATGGATTTTTTTTGTGGATAGTAATAGTCCTTGTTTTCTCATTATGTGTGATGGTAAGGAAGTGATTCATGGGAGAATCTCTCCACCTGAACCTAAGAGGTAGCAGGGATCATTCTTTAGGTTGCACTGTCCCTGTTTCTCAAGCCAGTGTGTTTTCTGGGCAAGTATTTCCCAGCTCAGCCGTGGGAAAAGAAAAAACAAATCTAATACCTAATCACCTCTTCAACTGAAAACTGGGATGAGGCCACTTACCTTCCCCTTTCTCCTTCTCTGTCTCTGTTTCTTTTCCCTTACCCTTTACACAGCTAGAGTTTGTGTTTTTCCCACATGCAAACGTGCAAGGCTACAGTGACTTGAAAAGCAACTCTTTTGATCACATGTAGAGCTGAGACTTGATTTCCCCAGTGTTTGCAAAGTGTCTTCTCATCTCACTGTTACCAGTTCAGTCCCTGTTACCAGTACCAGATCTGTTCAGAAACAGATATCAAAGAGAATTTGTTGTCAGAAACTCTGGTGCAGAGAAACTTTCTCTTCTATCAGCTGTCCTCCTCCTCCTTTCCTCTTCTCCCTTTCATAAAAAAGACATTTCCATTACGTCTCTGAACATTCAGAAGAAGAGGTCATTTGCAGAGCACTGTAGAGCCTTGCCGAAGTTACAGCTTCCAATCCAGCAGCTGCTCATATCAGCAGGTAGTGGAGGGAAAAGAGTTTTGAGTGGTGTCATACAAACTTTCTGTGGAGGTTCAGGAGTGTTTGAAGGAAGACAGACAATATACTGATGCTTTAGAAGCCCCAGTAGTAACACAGAAATACTATGTTCAGCTTTGGTATTCCCCTCAGTTTACAAGTGAGATATTAAACTATCTTTCAACTGCAACTGATGCTCATACTAAATGACCCTTTTACATTGGCCAAATTCCCAACATATTTAGTGTTTTGTCCATTGTGGCTCATCATGTACAAGGTCTAAAGTTCTGTGGGACAGAAATTCTCTTTCTTATTGCATCTGTTCTCTGTAACTTGTAAAGCAGAGATTTAATTCCTCTCAACAGGGCTTTTAGGCAGAGCTATGCTGCATCATTAAGTGCTTGAAAACCCCAGACCTTCAAAGATGTACAATCTGCAGATTCTGACATTTCTCTTTCCTTGAGATGTTGGCACAGCACCTCTCAAAAGCTTTGCTTGTCTTGCTGACAATACTATGAAATAGTCCTCTGCTGTTCATGCTTTCAGCTAAGATCCTTGAAACCAAGTCAATAAATTGTACTTTAGAAGGTCCTTTTACACGTCCCTGGAGAGGGGGAACTAAATCCAGGTATTTATGCTGGCGTAGCAACCTTCATCATTATAATAATGCTGCCACTTCACCATAAAAAAATCCTGATTTCCAGGGGAACTGGATTTTGCCTCACTGAGAATATTTTAGAAGAATGAAACTGGGTAGATGCTCCATTTCAGAAAGCATGCTCTTTCAAGGTGTTGTATCCTTGTCATATAAAGTCGCAGCAAATTATAGATGTCAATTTAGTCATATTTTCATTTTATATATTCCAAAGATCACGCATCCAGTCTTGGGCATTCACCTTTACACCAGGTAGTGCTGTGGCCATAAAACACCTTGATGTGATAGTGCTTCAAAACCATGTGGAACTGATTTTAGCACAGTAGAAATGTTGCAAGTGTTCAGCAGTATGCAGATTTGTAATTTTGTGCATTGCAGTAAATGAGAAATTTTTCTTAATAACTCACAAAAGTTGCAAATGAAAACCTGGAGTTTACTCAAGCAGTCCAGTTCTCCCAGTTTTCCACCAGAAAGGAGGAAAGTCAGACACATGTGTTGAACAGCAGTCAAATGTAAATCTCACATTAAGGTAGGGAAGTATATGACATACAAGATTTTATACTCTTCAGTTGCTTTTCTTGGGTTTATTTTAGCAATAAAGATCAGAGATGTTCCCTCATTATTTCTCAGCTAGAGAAAGACTATTACAATTTTTCCAGCTCCTAAAACAATGTGTTAGCACAGTGGGGGATTCATGAGTGCTTTGATTAGGACATAAAATCACAAGGAAATGAAAAGGAAAGCAGAAGGTGGTTCTTTGTCAGTGTTCTTTAAAACAAAACAGAAAGGAAGATGAGATGTACTGCTGTGTCTTCTTGCTCTGCAGAGAGTTTCCCTGTGGTGGCTGGGGGTCAGGAGAGAAAGGTGAGTAGAGCAAACCTTGCAGAGTGCTGGAGATGCTCTGGGTTAGTCTGCTGTTCACCTGAACACTGTCTGGTCTGCCTAAAGAATTTCTCAGGCTGAATGGGCTGTTAGCAGGCAGGACCTTTTCTCTGAGTGGCACAGGCAGAGGGATAGGCAAAGCCCACCAGTCTCCCCAGGCTAAGACAAACATGGTGAGACAGCTCCAGGAGACTCAGGATGAGGGGGCCACCCCAGGGTAGCTTAAAAAGAGCCAAGTTTGGTGCTGGTGGCCCACGCTGCTGTTCCTTGCAGCTTAAACATCATGTCACAAGTGGCAGAGCAGGGGGGGCAAACCTGCAGTGCAGCAAACACTGCGGCCATGTCCAGTCACATCCCTGTGACCTGCCACGCTTTGGGCTGGTTGAACACTGCAGGGCACATTTCCTAGTCCTGCCCATGCTCAGCATGGCCAAACTATGGGAGCTTAACCCAGCACATCTTACATCTTCCT
The DNA here is from genome assembly GCA_013397935.1 of Dasyornis broadbenti. Taxonomy (NCBI): domain Eukaryota; kingdom Metazoa; phylum Chordata; class Aves; order Passeriformes; family Dasyornithidae; genus Dasyornis; species Dasyornis broadbenti. Next base: position 2,349,665 of record VZRN01000256.1, read on the forward strand.
TATATGAACCAGGAACCTTTACCTTTTGCCCTGACAAATGCAGTATGGCTTCAGCTGAAGCCTTCTCTGCTACGCTGCCACTGCACATTTCCCATCTCTGTAAATACTTCACTTCCCTTGTCAATGGAGAAGCTGTGGAAGGCAAATTACGGAAATACTTTTGGAGGGCAAGAGAAATTTCTGGCCCATGTGGTAATACAGCAGGTCACAAGCCAGAGCCAGAATTGCAAAAGTCATCTCTGGAAGGGTTTTTTTTTCTCTACCGACAGATGGACCAAAGTCAGAGTTTTTAATGTAGGCTTTTATCAGACGGGGGAAAAAATAATGATGAGTAGAGCTGAAACCTTGTTAAAATATTTTAACAATAATTACGTATTTAATATGCACTATTTAGTAACTCAATGCATGCCAATAATTTAATAAATATATAAAAATATAATCTACAGTTTAAGAATTTGCCACTGAAAGTGGTGTTCCTAGGGTCCTGATGCCTTGACGGGCTTATCTAAAATGGAGGCTAGACAAAGTTAAGAGAATAAAAAGCAGTTCAATTTATTGAAGGGCGTTCAAGGTGCATTTAGGGCAGACAAAGCCCATTCAAGAGGCTACACCTGAAATGGACACCGAGTCACGAGTTTTTCACGCTTTATAAGTTCTGTCCATTTACATATCGAGCTTTAATCCTCCAATTACAGCTTCAGGTAATGATGTCATTACGCCAAGTTTTCTCCCCCCAGTTCACTGTTGTTTACATATCCTGAGGCCCTGAGGCAGCAAAGTGTCCTTGGATCCTGAGCTTTAGAGAAATTGTTTTGTCTAAAAATGCTGGGAACAGGAGTTTTAGCACCCTGTATGGAGTCCAGAGCCACATACTAAAGCTACAGATACACGAAAAATATAGAAGTTAAAATCCTAAGGCATCGGTCCTGTACAGTAATGATTAATGAATTTTTGTCTAATTCCTCTAAATCTGTTTGTGCATCACACATATACAATTTTATATAGCCCTCAGTGCTACAACATGCTAGTACATCAGAAAACTTATATATACATAAATATATGTGCGTATGTGTGTGTCAGTTCTACTTGTACTCTCTTCCACCCACAGCATAGATCTGTAAAATCCTTCAACACACAAAAAAGGGCACATAGAAAAAAAAATAGTAAGAAAATGTCAAAGTGCTTCATGTTAATGCTGTTGGATTACAGTGGTTTGATGTTTCATTCAAAGCAACAGTTTTTGACATAGAAAGGAAGCAAAATTAAAGAACAAATTTGAAAGGAGTTTAATTGGGCACAACATATTTTGTTTTATCTGAATGAATTGTCATCTTAGGTTGTTTTCATCTGAGAGGGAAACACTTGTTTTGGTGTAATTAGAGCTGTTTGTTTCCAAAAGTGGGGGAGGACAGTCGTCTCTACAGTTCACTTGCGGACCTAAATCCCTGCATTTATGTACCTGACCCACTTTCACTCTGTGTCCTTTCTGAAAAAAAATCCAAAAAAGCCTGGTTTGGGTCTCCTGGCCCTCTGGATCTCAATACTTCCCAGTGGCTCATCCCTTCACTTTGACTCTGTCACATGAGTCCTTCCTCTCACCAGCCCTAAACCAATGTGCCATTAAAATGTGTCAAGTATCCTTGGCCCAATCAATGGTGACTGTCTATGCAGCTTGAGAGCACCCTGGAGAGTTTATTTGAACACGTTTGTTTGCACAAAACTCATTCTTTAACAGTGCTTTCTGTGCATTTTCCCTCATTAGGATCAGTCCCTCCTAAATCTGCCTGACAAGGTCATTTTGCCTTACAGCGTTCTCGATCATGAAACATTTTTTCAGTAGGGGCCTTTGTTTGGCTTTTAACATGGAGAAGTAGAACAGCAGCACTGCTGCCAATTCAGCTTTAAAAAAATATAAATAAGAACTGCCTTATTTTTATCCTTAAATAATTTCAAACACAGAGCAAATTATGTAACAAGCAGCTACCTAGTGAGCTAATTAGAGGTGAATTTTCCAGTTTGAATTCATCAGCAGTCTTATCACCAGAAGCAAAAGTCAGGAAAAAAACTTTTATATTATTGTTCTAATACTCACAGATTATGCCTTAAGTGAGAGAGAGACAGAGAGATTGCCTGCCTGACCGACGGTTTGCACCACAGTCTGATGGTGAAGGAAAACTGTGAGGCTTTTATGGCTGCTTGGGAGATGACAGCAGATGCTCTGATGGTGTCATTCCTGTTTGAGCTGGAACATGCAATCATTTCAAGCACAGCTACAGAGGGGCAGAGTTCCACTTATTTGTTTACAAGGTCCAGCAAAGGCAGGTGGCACTGGAAGTGTGAGTGTGGAAACATAATACATCCCAGGGAAATGAAGATTTAGTGGCCCAAATGCTCCCGTAGATACTGCATCTGAATAAAGAAAAATTAATTGATGACAAATGTGTCCCACACAATCCTCATAATAGCTCTTCTTTCTAAATAGATTCTACAATATTCTAAAGTGATCTCATAATGTGTAAGACTTGCTTTGTTCCAAGGAGCATATACACATATTTTTAAAGACCATTCAAAATGTTCTGCTTGTTCAAGAGGATGCTCTATCAACAACCCCCTTGGTTGCGTTATTTTTTTATTTTGCAAGTTTCAATAAGAACAAAGGCTAGTTGTGAGAATGTTTTTCTGTGGAAGTTCAGACAGAATTGAGTGATAAATAGTGTTTCCTTACAAACAATAACCGTAAATATATTTGTTTACTCAGTACCCTTGAGATTGGTGAGATCAGGTGTAAATTGCCTTCTTTCCTGAAGAACTTTAGTTCTCTGGTTCTTCTGGTTCATGGGAGTCTTTCCACTGGCTCTGGTAGGAGATAATGATTAGAATGAAAAACATTCTCAAAAGTTTCTCCAGTCCATCGTCCTTACTCATGGGAGATCTGTCTTGCTGCCTCAGCTTGGGGTCAGAGAAGGGAATTTCAATGGGAGAACACGTGTGAGAAGTCCAGCACTAAGTGTCCAAAATACAGCAGTAGAAGATAAAATAAAAAATGAAATCTGAAATAAGCAACCAGTAATGAGCAGTACTCAGTACCCAGAATGGTAAATTCATGAGGGCAAAGTAAAAAGAGGCTGAAATTAATCCAGCCTGGTATAAGATGCAAAATTAATTTGTCAAGCTATAAATACTTTTCTTATTTTAGAGTTCAATGTTAAAAGACTCAGAAAACACAAGAAAAGGAAAGCATCACCACTGTCATCATTTATACCCGGTGTGCTTTGTGAGTACATTGGAAACACACTTCTCTGAAATTTTTGTGTATGTCTTTCTTACAGGAGAAAAAGTTGTTTTGGTTTTTTTTTTTTTTTGTGTTAGGAGTGTATGTATACATGGGTGTGTTTCTCAAACTGTGTTTATGCTCTCGTTCCAGAGGAACAGCAGCTTGGAGTCCTTCCTCTGAGGCACCTCTGGGGTTGCAAAGGCACTGATTGCTGCCCTGAACCTCCCAAGCATCCCTCTTCCTTACCCTCCCAGCTAATCCTTTCCCTTGAAGGGCACAGCACAGAGCCTGAGGAGCACCAGAGCAGGGCTACGGTTAACACTTAATTTCATTTGCTCCCTGAAGCAGGGTGTCTCTGTACTTTCAGCACTGACTGAGAGTCCTGCTAGCAATGATTTCTTGCCAATCTACCTACAGAAGTAATAACAAGAAAACCAAACAGCAAAATTCATTCCACTCCTCACTACTGCCAAGTGTCCTCACCATATTCTGCCAGTGTTACCCAAGTCTCTTGTAATCTGAAACCAGTATTCTTCTCATTCTTATAAAAGATAAATTCTTGTAAAAAAGGATACCTAAACTATAGTAAAAAACTGAGAGTATCAAGTTCTGTATCCCGAGTTCCAGCTATCAAAATTTGACAATATCAATATGTAAATGCACAATTCTTTAAAAGTTTCTACTTTTGCCTGTTTCCTTGCATGCTTTATATAATCTTTGGATAAGTTATTCAACTGAAAACTTTTAATTTCCGTTTTATAGAGGGGTTGTCTGCTTTCTCTTTGTGTAACTGTTTCACTCTACAGATGAGAAGAAAATGCAGAGGAATTTATTCTTTACAGAGAACAAATATTAATAGTTTGTGATGAGTTTGGTATGATGGTTGCTACAGAAAAGTATCTGGTAAAAGCTACCTTACAACACACCTTTTGCTGAGGATGTTTTCACCACTTAACATTCACAGTGTGAATTATTCTCAATGGGATACAGGGAGGTTGGTTTCCTTTTGACACCGGCAGTGACTGCTAACACACTGATTAACTAAAAGCAATGACATCGTTGCTGAGTGAATCATTAGCATCCTCAGTGAAAAGCATTAATGAGGAGGGGAAGAAAACCAATTGCTTAGAAAAAAGCACAAAGCACATGATGGAGTATTTTAATTCGTTCAAAAATAGTTTCTGCTCCTCTGCTCCTATAATTAAGGCTTTATTAATTTAGAATGGGAACAGATGAGAACATGAAGCTTTGTGTGTCTGCATCAGCTCAGGCACAGCTCATAAGCCTGAAGAGAGACCACCAGGAACCATAAGCTTCCTTCGTGGTACAGGCTGTGGGAGAAATGAATACCAGCCCTCTCTGATGTCTACTTCTGTATAAGATTTTTGCAGCATGTCTGTATGGAAAATGTGCAGACCTGAAAAGTGTGACTGTTTAATCATGTTCAGTATAATTTATTTTCTGTAGGCTTCCAACAAGAACCTACAAGTAGCATGCAAAAGAGGCAAAATCCAATGCCTCTGCGTGTAAATGGGAATGGGCATTGGAATATAACCAGGAGTTCATCCATAATGTGGTAATGTTCCAACACCAGCTTTAGTGTATCTGTGTGGAAATTACCCAGAAACTCCTCCGACAAAAAGCCATTGAGAGTTATGACAAACTCATGTATTGGAATTATTGAGATCTCTATCAGGCTCCAAGACTGGACCTTGGAAATCTAGACTTGGAAATCTATTTTTTTTTTTTTTAACCTCCAAAAAGTCTAGATCAACATTTCAAGATTATCTGCAGGAGTACTATGCAGAAGTTCAGAAATAAATGTTTTTTTGATTGATTCCACTGAACATATTCAAAGAAAATAAAGCATAACCTTGTCTAGATCATCCACTTGTATATGTGGACACTGAAAGTGACATGCATGTTCAACATATCAAGGAATCATAGAATCATAGAATGGTTTGGATTAGACAGGACCTTAAAGATCACCTAGTTTCAACCCCCCTGCCAAGGGCAGAGACACTTTCCACTAGACCAGATTACTCAGGGATCGTAACACTTCGTGACCAAAGAACAAAGACTTATCCCTGACAGGCTCTGAGTGGCTTGAAACACAGAGTCAGAAAAATCACAGAATAATTTAGGTGGGAAGGGATCTTCTAAGGTCCCATCTACTCTGACCTTCTGCTTGAGGTCTAGTCACATCACCTTTTTCAAGGGTTGTGTCCAGACAGGTCATCCAAGGATGGAGATTCTCCAACCTCCCTGGGCCCCGTTCTAGTATTGGACCACTCTGATGCCAAAAAAGCTTTTACTGATAACTAACAGGAATTTGTCATGTTTTCGGTCTTCTCGGATCCTCTGATCGGCAATGGCAGACAGCCAGAACATCTCCCTTGAGTCTTCTCTTCTTCATAGGCTCTTTAAAAAGTACAGTGAACTTGACTCCTACAGATCTGCACTGCTTCCTAATATCAGGCAGAGTTCCTTGTTTTGGGTAGCCAGACTGTGACATTAGTCATTTCTACCCACTTTTCTCCTCTGTTTGTTCCAGGTACCCTGTCTCTCTCAAAAATGCTATTTTAAGGGAATCATGACTTTTTATCTAGTTTCTGGCATACCTCCCTCTACCCACAGGAAAGCACAGCAGCCACTGAGGCAGGCACAGAAAAGCTGTGGCAAGTATTCTCACCCTGTATCCCCCGGTGTGATGGTGTTCCACTCCTCTGCACAGGGGGTTAACAGCTGCAGAAAGTCTCCTGTGAACTTTCAGAAGTGGGATTTGAATCCAGCACTTTAGGTCCAGATTTAAGAAGCTGAAAATCTCTGTGTATTAACTACCATACTATATGGTATGTGTTGTGTACTATCCAGATGTATTGAAATCTCAGCACTGAGATAGTACAATACTATTTGAGGGTACAACACAAAATAAAAATGGGAACAACAGGCTGGATGGATGGAGGCTTGCATCTGTGGAACCCACTCTTTATTTTGTATTCTCTTTACTAAACAACAGCTGGAAAAAAGGTTGGATAGCCCAACTATTTCCTCACTGATCTTTAGTAGAAATACGCTTTTACATTCACTATTATAGAATCATAGAATCTAAGGTTGGAAAAGACCTGCAAGATCATCAAGTCCAACCTTTGACCCAGGTTTAATACTTTAATACCGATTTCAAGGAGATTTGCAGGTGAGTCCAGGCAGAGATCTTTTTAGGGCCTGTGTAGGCTTGGTCTTCAAAGGGAGTAGGGTAACATGGCAAATAGGATTCATGCAGACTCCCCAGGTGGGGCCTTTAAGAAGCATTGCTGCTGCCAGAATCCAGACAGACAATCCAAGCATGTCTTTGATGCTTCAGGTCCAGGCCCACACAGCTGAACTGGATGTCTGGTCCATGTGAGCTCAGAAGCAAGTGGGAAATCTCTAGGCTTCACTGCATAGGATAAGTTTTCCTCAGGATCTTGTTCTCAGTGCTAGTGTTGCAGTTACATGACAAGTAGCTAAACCTAGTGAAATTGGACTAGGTGAACTCCAGCCTAAATTTTCCTGTGATTCTGCGAATTGCCTAAGTGTTAAGACTTCTCCCTTCCATCTAAGGTTTTCCAGAACAATGATTCAAGGATGTTGAAGGAATGTTTTAGGTCTAACCTTTCCTGATGTTCTTGATGCTTTCACACTTTTAAGAACAGCTCTGGGTAATAACTCAGGTGGAGGTTGGCACCTACAATATTCCTGGACAACGGAACATTGCACTATCTCATTTTTAGTCATGCTTCTCTCTAGACCATTAAAGTCCTGATTAAATTCACTGAGCTAATGAAATATCTAAGACCTAGTCCAAGATAATACAGTAAGGAAGAGGTAAAATAGCTAATGAGTGATATTTACAGTTCCTCTTCCCATCCGAAATGTTACAGTTCAAACCAGAAGGCTTGAGGGGCTCTCTGATAAACTGCAGAGAGCTCCTCACTGAGCTGATATACCCAACTATGTTGGAGATGCGGATCTAACACGATGCAAACAACAGAATATAATCTTGGTTTCCTGTCTCAGGTGAGACTTCTAATACGTGATTAAGACAGAAAATAGGACAGGATCCCAGCTGTGCAATTGCTTTTCTTCACCAGATATGACAGAGTGGTTATACAAACCCCAGCAGGTCTCAGAGCAGGAGCAAGGAGGAAAGGCATCTCCCTGAGAACTGGATTTGGGGGCTTTGATTCCCCAAGCAGGAAGCCAAGGAGCTTGTTAGAGGGAGTACCAAAACCCAGGAATGGGAGACATTTGGAAGGCTGCAGTGATCAAGGTTTTGGAGACGATATACATTTTGGAGACAAGATTTCAAATCTATGAAATCAGACTCCTTATTTGGAATTGACCCTGTTTATTTTATAAATCAATACGTAAATAAACAGAATATTTTTCTTAAATTGTACTGCATAGCACATAGGGCTTCAGGGAAGGAAAGAATCTATTTCACAGTCTTTGAATCTTGCATAATTTTAGTTAAATCATATTTAAAGTCCATTAATCATTTAATTGCGTGTTTGTCTTGTAACTGATGGATATTTTCCAAAATGTAGTACTTTTTGAATATTTTTGATACCAAATCCCTCCATCTCAAAGACTAAAAGAAAATATTTTAAAGAGTGAAAGAAAAAGAAACTTATCACTTCTCCGTCTGAACAGGAAAAGTAGTTCATATTGATTAACATTTTCTTCTGAAAGTAGTGCAGGCTTCTTGTTACCAGGAACCCCGGGAACCCTGTGCATTTGCACTTCAGTTTAGCAAACAGAAGCCTTGCTGTTCCCTTTGTTTAGAAAGGTTTAGATCAGCATTAGAAAGCTGATAAAAGACTTTGCTCTAAATTTTTAGAAGAGTCTACCATAGGTCACATTGCTATGTTGTCATGGTGATGAGAAGTGCAGATGTCAAGTGGAGACTAGAAAGTGGTGGTACATACGATGGTTTGGTTATTAAAAGACTTGATTAAAGCAGCTTTCAGAGGGCTCAGATGTTCTTTCTTCCAACAGATTACTCAGACTTCAGTAGCTGGAGGGCCAATCCAGACACCACCACACCCAGCAACCCTCAGGCTTTTGGTTGCAGTGGACTGTGGATATGGCCATTAGTAAGGTATTGATTTGAAACAAATGCATTAGTTTCCTTTTTGCATAGAGACAAATCCCTCCTGCAGACTGAGGTCCTACAGCTGCTTGAAGCACCTGTAAATTTAATAAAGATTATTTTTAAATAGTTGAGTTTGATATATAGTGTGCTACTCTTGGCAAAACCTCTAAGGGTATTTCAGAATTAAATTAGAATTGCAATTACAATTTACTTAACCCAAGTGTGGAGGAAAAACGTAAGTTCACATACAAATTGACAACATACAGTACAAAATATGGTGAGTGGCAATTTAAAAAGCAGCCTTGACTCTACTGAAGGTGAGGGATACCTGCTGCAGTGGAGTAGTGACAGTGATCAGGGTCCTTAACAAGGATGACTGTACTCAAGTCATTCTTCTCTTTCTGTTCTGCCTTTGTTCACATTTTTAGTACCTTCTTGATATTTCCTTTGTGCTCACACCACAGAGGGATACTCTCACACATGAGCTTGATGTATGTTTTTGGTTTGGGTCAGGAAAACACAGGCATGTGACATGGGAGGAGAGGCTGAGGGAGATGGGCTTGTTCTGCCAGGAGAGGAGATGGCTTTGGAGGGAGATAACAATGTCCTTCAACCAACCACCTTATGGGCAGTGTGAGTTACAACACAGCCATACGCCTCTTAGAGGTGCATACCGGAAGGACAGGAGACAACAAACACAAGATGCAACAAGAAAAGTTATGACTGAACATAGGGAGAAAGAAGTTTCATAGCAAGATTGGTCAGGCCCCAGGACAGGTGCCAGTGAGGCTGTGCATCCTTTGAGGTATTGAAACTTGGATGGATGCAACCCTGAGATGTCTGCTCTAGCATTAAAGATAGCCTTTCTCTGAATGGAAATTAGGAACAAATGACTTCCAAATTTAGTTATTTTATGACTCTGTGTATTTCTGATTTAAATTAGAGATACAAATCAGTGTTGTGATAAGAAAACCCAGGCTTCTCCTGTGTAATGCAATTGCCGAACAAACATCCTGTTTTGCCTTTCTGTTTAGATTTAGTAATATTTTTAAACCTTTTTATGTTGACTGGTCAGTAACTCTAAGACCACACTTCACAGAATTATCAGTGAGTTTGTCTTTAAGTATTTCAGCCTGTTCTCCTCCTTAGGTCTGTGAAACGGTTGCTGCTCAGCCAGAGACCACTGCAATCTGCAACATTTCTGCTATAGATAAGGCCAGGGATTTCTGTGGGGTACCACTAGAAGACAAATTCATTTGCACAGCTCAAAACCAGCAGTGGGAAAATGGTGGAAAACATACTCCTCATTCCCACCCCTTTCTCTACTCCCCAGCTGTTGACTACTTTCTTTTCCTAATGCGATCCACCTTGCCAAAAGGCCAAAACCTAGAGACTGCTCCAAAATCAGCAGCAGGTATATCTATCTGCATGGCACACAGCTGCTATGATTCTTCAAGCAAGGGTGCCAGTCTTTCCCACCCTGCAGCCTGTATTCCCTGCCCACACAAACCATGTTTTCATCCCTTGGCATCAGCTGAAACATCTCCTATCCCCTGACTGCAGCCACCATGAGCCTTCTCACATTCTGAAGCACCCTTTCCGACTCCTGGAGGTAGTTTTCTAGGTACAAAAAATTTTTCTGGCATCATCTGCTTCAAGAACAGTTAGGATTTTGGGGTACTCTCAGTGTAGCATGGATCACAGACATCTTACAGGCAAGGATAGGGATGTGTGTAGCCACTTTAGTATGACCTGTACTTTTGAGCTCCAACCTGCTGAGAGTTCTTTGGGTTTTGTTTCTTTTTGCCCTACCCAAGTGAAGAGTCCCCAGACGTGGCACAAGTATATCTGCATGGCTCGTTGTGTGAACAGTGATGATGCCATCATCAGACCTTATGCATTGATAGACAATCAGTGTAGTGGTAAGAGAGAGAGGAGTCAAGACTAGAGTGATTTAGCTGAAGTACAAGTAAATGTCTAAATGTCTAATTAATTTTAAAATTTTACAGTCCTTACAGTTTCCCAGAGTTTTCAGGTCCAGTGCTCTTTGGCTGAGAGTGCATCCAATTAGATGGCAGTTCAAAATGGTGTTTTCTGGTCACAGACATTTCCTTCCTCCAACAATTATATTATTTTATGTGGGCTGTTTTGTCCTGCTGCAACACATAGCATGGAGATCTGAGCTTCTTTTCAGAGATGTGTTTCCAAAAAATGTGATGGTCACTGAGAACGGAAGAGAGGAAGCGTGTATTTCTCAACAGAAATCTTGGAGGTGAAGACTGAGGTCGAAAAGCTCTCCAGACTATATGAAGACCATATGAGCCAAAGGAACATGTTCTGCATTATTCTGTGTGGTTGTGAGAAAAATGAGTGGCCCAAGCCTTCCCAGAAGTCCACAGACATACCTGCAGGGACAGCCCAGATGCACCAAAAGGTGCACCAAAAGGAACGGAAAAGGGCTTTAGAGGTCAGAGTCAATGAATGGAAATCTCATACAGCAATTCAAGTATGTTGACCTCTGCCACATTATTTCCAGATAAGTAGAAATCTGACTCATTTCCAAGATACAAAATTAATTTAAGAGAATAGCAAAGGGAGTTTTCAAAAAGCAACTTGACTTTAAGTGCTCTGAGGATATTATTTAAAATGTAGTTAGCTGACAGTCTGAATGAACTTCTCTGTATATACGATGACATTTTGCTTCATTCAAACGCTACCTTTGGTACCCAGGATTTGTGCCTAGCCCTTTCAGATGGCATTTGTTCAAAAGTCTGAAATGAAACAATGATCACAGGGATTTCACTTTAAATCATTTCACTGTGTAGGGAATAGTAGTAAAGCTGTAATTATTCATTGGGTGATGCTCAGCTTCTGAAATGAAGAGAAACGTCCAACTGAGAGTACAGACACTGCAGTGGAATTAGCAATGATGCATTGTGACCTCCATTTTCTCTAATTGTCACAGCTGCCATCACAATTAGGATCATTATTCCATCAGGAGGTAATGCTCCCGATATAGAAGGAAAGGGGGAATGTTTGTCTAATCATTTGGTGATGACTCGTTCAGAGGTCACAAGTTCTGTTGAAGCTTTGATGCTTCTGCTGCTGGATGAAAATTGTTATTCTATCACCTTGTGTCTGTTAATGGTTTGTATGAAACAGTTGGTGTTCAAAATCTGTTCTAAAATTGATTTTTGGATCCATATTTTAGGATTCAACACCTTAGTTAGAGGGATTGGCAGAAAGGAAAGCAAAGACCTGCTAAGGGCCATACTCTCCAGGTACAAAGGACCTTCACTGATGTCGATTGAAATTTCAAAGACCAAGTCCTTTAACTTCGTTAAGACTTTTGTTCTTAAAAAACAGCCTGACTTTTACGCTAAATGAAACACAAGAAGAAGAAATCAATACTTCAGAGAAAGTATTCTACACTGAATAGTAGCATCCAGCTCACCCATAATAATGTGTTTCGTGAAAAACAAAAGATAAATCTCAATACTGCCCTGGAAAACAGATTAATGTCAAATTCATGGGTAACTGAACTGCCAACTTCAGTTGTACACAATCTCATTTTGAAATGCGTATTTCTACTTTTTTTCAATTTTAAATTGACCATGTCACAAGGGGAGGATGCTAAAGCAAAGTATCTGTTGAACCTATCAATCACCATCCTCTTAGTGGTAATAGAGGGTGATAGACCTTCTGACTAGGTCTCTTCTGACCTAGTATAGACACATTCCCACATACATTAATCGCAGCCTCTTCCACAGTGATATAATAGTGAAGGCATTTCCCTCATTTTCCACACTGGTTTCAACGGTGTTAATTTTCTTTACACAGTAACCAATTTACTCCCTTCACTGACTTGTTCATGGCTATCACGTTTAAGAAGAGTGGCAACATTAGCAGCTGGGTGCAGTACACGCCCATGTCTGACTGGTCTTTGGATGCACATTTCACAAAATCTTCACTGGCAGTGCACAGAAAGGAGAACATGTTTCCTGTAAGTTTTTTTCTGCTGTGATGTAGCTTCACTCAGTAACAGTGAAGGGCAGCACTAACTCCTCAGAAACAGATGACCATTTGCTTTAGCTTTATGATCAATCTTTCAGTGCACCTGCCAGTGGAACGGATGGGAAGTAATCTTGCAGAAGAAATTTCAGCAGAGACCTTCTGTGCCTGTAAATAAGGACATACATTACAGATATGAGTGGGAAATATTAACATATCAATTTCAGAGCTTCACAATCCTTGTTTGATGTTTTAATGTTGATCTTTTGTCTCCTTGAGACAGTTCACTACTTGCCTTCTCTGTAGTGAATGTTGTGAGCAAATTGCTGCCTTTCTTCTAGCATGACTTGTGTCAGATCCTTTCTGCTTCTTTTATTATCTAGGACAAACAATTTGAATTGCTTCCAACTTTCTTTGTAGGTTGTGCTTTCTAGACAGCTGATAATTCCTGTTGCTCTTTGGCTGACTTTCTTCCATTGTTCTGTTTCTTCCCTGAAGTACCAAAACTGGACTTGGTTCTACAGTCAGATCTCACCAGTACTGAGTGACAGAGACAAACAAAGGAATTATGCATTATTACAGGTAACAGATACTCCCTTTTTTACATTCTGGGATGATGTTCCGTTTTTTTTTCTAAGGATGATGATTATTTTTAACTTGCTCTCAGGCTGTGATCAGCTCTAGGATGTTGTGTTTTCTTCAGGGCAACCGCTAACCATCGTCCCCTACTCTGTACTTGGACAATTGCTTTCTTGTGTATAAATTTTCACTTGTTAAGTTGGAGTTGGTTCTGATTTTCTAGCAAGTATCTCAAATTTGTAGAGTTCTTTTGCTCCGCTTGTACATCAGGGTGTTTCAGCTCTCCCTGGGCTGGGGTTGCTACCTCTATCCAATCACAGAGTCATGAGTTCTACTCACCTGAATTTTCGTGTCGGGGTGGAGAGCATGTGAATGCCTTGCAGGTATCTGGAAGCTACAGATGCAGCTGAGTTTTTTGGGAAGAGGTCTGCTTAGCTTTCCACAAGTGAAGAAAATTGGTGCAGATTCCAGTATAGAAAGGTCAGCTTCAACAGGACAAAGTTAGTCACCCTCCTTTCCCATGTTGGGGAAACCAGAATATCACAAATGTTTGTCCCTGTCTTCTGAGTGAAATCATCAAGATTGTGGGGCATTACTTTCTCTGAGATGGAACAGAGGTTGTTGCCAAGCCCCAGCTTGAGTTCTGGGTGCTGTTTCTAGCCATGAGCATCACCAGCAACACCAGGAAATATTATGTGTGGTTAAGGAAATGGTTAAATGCAAAGTGACTCGGAGGCCTTACCAAAGGAAGAACGCAATGCTCTTTCAGCATCCTAGGTTGCAAAGCACAGGTTATACATTCTTCTGCCGCCATGTATTACTATGGAAAACACCGAACTGCCACATCAGATATTTCTGTGGAGAACTGCAGGCCTTAATGCAGTTCATCAATTTTACAGAAAGCCATGTCAGAGGAGGCATCTACATCTGCATCATGACCTTCTGCAGATCACAGACCATTAAGAATCACTCTGTTTCCTTTCAAGGAGTTCCGACCTGATATTTCAGTCTTTCAAAAATCAAATGGTATGTGCTAAGCTGAGAGCCAGAAACACCAGATGGAACAAACGCCCAAAGGCTCCTACAGCTGCAGGGGTTTGCTGGATCCAGAGATCCCACAGACAGAGTGCCATGCTGCAGAGATTGTGTCAATCCAATCTAGAGAAAAATGTGACACTAGAGCCACTGGTAGCAGTTTGTAGTTAAGGACGGGTTTTGTGTACCGCTGCAGAGAGTTTGTCCACACAAAGACTTTCCCTAATAGTCAGTACATGTTTGTTGTCATCTTGACAGTAGAATTGCTGTGTGTGAGAAACACATCTTACCCAGCAGGACACGAGCAGGTAGGCCACAGGTAATTGCAGTCAGACAGCTCTGAAGAAGGTTGCTTCTCTGTCAGAAGTCAATAATTTCTCAAATTATTTTACCCTGCACTGATTTTAACAGAAATAATAGAAATTGTTTACCATAATTTTTTCTACCCTTTCAAAATGAGGTTTTGGTATAGTTTTTAAAATGTTACATTCTTGCTAGACAAATTAAAATTGGAATACTTTGTTGAAAACAAGACATAATCACTGATAACATTGGGATTTTTTTAATTAATGATTTTTCTAAATTTTGGTGATTTGAAGTTTATTTTGACCTCTGGTCAGTTTTGTGTTCTGATTTTGTGACAATCTTTTCGAAACGGGGAATTCATTTACAGTACATCATTGAACTGACCAGCCGATCAGGCTTTGTTCCTTGTTTGCATATAAAACTTAACTGGAAGCGTTTCGGTATTTTTTTAAAATTGGCATGAATTATAGTTCTGAAAGGTAGAACTCTGATATGATCCTACCGTTCATTCCTGGTATATTTGCAAATCTAACAAAACTCTGTCTTTGGGAATTCTTCAGTGTAATTTAAAAATTGCTTCCAAGTAAAAGAAGAAAATAATGTTACCATGTCATGTACTGATTTCATTTGGATCATGGTGTGAGTGAACAAGATGTCACAATATAATTTTGCTAAAATGTTTAGTGAAGTACCAGAAGCTAAGGAAGCATGCAGGTGGGGCTTTTTATGTGATTATGCTGTCTTTAGCAATGGTTGTGGTGTGGAGATTGGCACTTTCCATCGTGCAAGTAATACACACAGGCCAGATTTTTAAAATACAATCTCTGCATCTCTGGTTTGAGATCTGTTATTCCTTTTTCCAGAGCTCATAAAACCGTGCTTGGTGGGCTGGCCGGAGTTTAGAAGTTAATCTTTAATAAGGTTACATCTTTCAAAAAAGGAATCAAAATGGTGAGATTATCCTGAGTTTCCTTGTAAAGCGCCAGTTTTTTCAAAAGACGTGGTGATGTGAACATGCAGTTTGTGCTGAGTACAGAACGGAACACTCAGAGTGTCTTCTCATTTTTCTTTGTAGCTCTTCTTTTCCCTCTGAATCTATTTTAGGTACTTCAGTGCACAGTTCCCACCCTGTGACAGCAAGGGAGTCTTTATGTGGTGTAGGCTAGAACAGACTGCAGTGTGGGAGGATGGTGGATTACTGTAGCTTCATATTGCAAGCAAATTTAGCAAGTGCTTTAAAAAGCCAAACTATGAAATAACTTCAATAAACTCATGACCAAAAAAAGTCTAGAAATATAAATCTGAGGCTTATTTTATTCTAAGAGCATATTTAAGCAGAGAGCAAAGGACTGATGATAGGTGAAAGAGCACACTGCTACAACAGTAGGAAAGGTCAACCCCAATGAGTGATTTCCTGGCTGACTCACAATCCATTACATTAATAGTGCCATTGAATAATCTTTAACTAAATCCCCTTTGCCCTTTTCTTATTTTAAAATATTTCAAAAGTTTAATGAATTAGCTTAGCTAGAGATTAGCTCCGTTGGTTAGAGCATAGTTCTAATAACACCAAGGTTGTGGGTTTGGTTGCTGTATGAACCATTCACTTAAGAGTTGGACTTGATGTTCCTTCTGGGTCCCTTCCAACAGAATATTCTGTGATTTCAGTAAAATTCAGCAGGGTGAAGACAGGATTGAGACAATATGGGTATTGTGAATGTCAGAATTCTAGGAATGTCTTAAAGATTTGAGAGGGATGTAATCCTTTCTTCTCCCTGATACGATCCCACCATTTGTTAATACAGGTTATGTAAGTTCCCCATACAGTCTCCAGTGCCTGCTGGTTTATCTGTGAATGAGCAACTTCTACTGCAAGTGTCCAGTTTTAAGCCCCTCACTACAAGACAGACACTGAGGGGCTGGAGCAAGTCCAGAGAAGGGCAATGGGGCTGGTAAAGGGTCTGGAGCACGTCTTGTGAGGAGCGGCTGAGAGGGAGCTGGGAGTGTTCAGCCTGGAGAAAAGGAGGCTCAGGGGAGACCGTATCAGTCTACAACTGCCTGAATGGAGGTTGTCATGTGGTGAGGGTCGGTCTCTTCACCCAGGTCACAAGTGACAGGACAAGAGGAAATGGACTCAGATTGCACCAGAGGAGGTTTAGATTGGATATAAGGAAAAATGTGTTCACTGAAAGGGTTGTCAGGCATTGATACAGGCTGCCCAGGATGGCTGAGTCACCATCCCTGGAGGTGTTTAAAAGAAGACTTGATGTGGCACTTGGGGATATGGTTTGGTGGTGGGCTTGGCAGTGCTGGGTTAGTGGTTAAGCTCAGTTGGTCTTAGAAGTCTTTTCCGATGATTCCATAAAAGAGTAAGAAAAGCAATAACTGCCTTTGCCATTCAGTAGATGGTGCTCTTCCCTTCTGAAGTTACGGCCCAAGCTGCTGATGCATTAGGTGTCTCACTTCAGAAGTGACTTAGGTCTCCTGTTTTTCTGTCTTTTATGCCACCACTGCTTGCTGTGTGTTTTGCCAAGTCTGTTAACTCCTGTGCCTGGGCTAAGTCAGATTTTATCTTCTTTCCTTCACGTGTCTTCTCACCTGACAAGGACTAGCTAACAATGTATGAGTCTTGTGTCTACCAATATTTTGCTGTCAGTCCCCAGGAAAGAAACAATATGTGCCTGGTGAATGGACCTGGTATCTCTCCAGAAGTGAACCTGCTGGTTTTCCATTGGGGTGCAGCATTGTTCTGAAATATCTCTCCCACTCAGGCATCAACACAGACTTTTCTCAACTATCTGTCTCCTTAGAATCTACGTCTATACTGGTGGACTCCAAAGGGTCCAAAGGGTGAGTGCACATGTACCAGCACCCAACCTGATCAACATTATTCCTGTGTTGAAGCAAGAACTGGGCATACTTCAGCCTCCACCTGCCATGCTGCACCTTGGTTCCTATCAGAAGAAAAAATTACAATAGCTGTTCCTGCCATGTCCTTGATTTGGATTTGGTAGAAATGCTGAAGGCATGAAAGGGCACACATCTCCTGCTCAGGCTGGAGATAACCTGAGTGATGAGGTTTAAGGTTTTTAAGGAGCTTGAGAGAAAATGGGCATATGCTGAAAACAGTTTTCACTATGAGGAAAGTCATGCAGGCATTCAGGTTGCTCTGAGAGGCTGGACCAGAGACCTCCTGCAGTCACTTCCAGCCCAGTTGTCCTGTGATACTACAATTCCCTGTTACGTTAGTTTACTTTAAAAGCAGAAGCAATCCTGAAAGATTAAAAATTACTGTTGATATTAATGACCTAAGGCAGAATTTTATTTCAGTCTACTTTAAAGAGTCTGGAGATGCTCAAAGAAATGTTTACATGGGTGACCGGCTCATTTGCTCCCCTCTAGAGAAGAAAAAGCTTGGAGACTTGCATTTGGGCTGGGGATGAGCCCTATATGGGGAAGAGTGAACCTGAGTGACTTCCCTTGTTCACAGGCTGGGCCTGGCTTCATTTACTTGGTTGTCCTACTCAGAGATTTAAGGATCCACCAGCAAATTTCATGAAGTTGAAAGAGCAGTGCATCAGGGAAAGGAGAGAGATCAGTCTGGGCTGATGCCAACTTCAGCAGTAGATGCTGGGTTTTCCTTTGAGAAGACATTGCATAGCATTTATTGGAAGAAGATCCTGTCACAGAAATTGAAAATAGCTGTAAATATATAAAATACTAATAGGACATTTCAGCTGTGAGCAAATACTGCTAGCTGTTCATTTGGAAAAAAGGGCTGCACCTTGTAATAAGGAAAACATTCCTCATGTTCAAATTACAAGTAAAGTTTATTAAATAGGGAGACTCAAGTCTAATTTTAAAAACCCCAAATATCTTCCTGTCAGTATATTATAGATTAATATAAACTCTGTTTTGGCAGAGTAAAGGGTGCATTACAATTGATGATATACCACCATAAAGAGAGATGGATGGTTTAATAAGTACGAACTATGTGTTTTAACAGTGTTGCGGGCAAATTAAACTGGTGCTCATACTTACTAAAGTTAAAAATATATTAGGTCAACTTTATTTAAAGTTACTAAGAAAGAACATTTTTTTTTCTTCCAGCTGGATTTCCCATCTTGCTGGTGATTTCTGTCTGCCACAGAGTTTCTGCTAGCAGCACCTACTCCTAGCTGGACCTGTAGAAACGTTTCTGACATACTCTTACCTTCTGTCACAATTTCTTTGGGGTTTGCAGAACAAACCAAAGCAGGCCCCTCCAGTCTGCACTTCAGGAAACAAGCCAGAAAATCTATGACAATAATTCGGGAGTGATTGCCTTGCAAAAAATAATGATAGGATGAGATATCTGAACTCTTCTGTCTTTGAGGCACCGCACAACACTGAGATAGAGAAGAATCATGCTGAAGGAGGCATGCCTCCATCACCACTACAGTTGAAACTGGAACTATCCCATCTCAGTCTCTAAAATCATATTTACACTCTTATCACATCCCGCAGATAACAGAGAGTGGATCCACCTTTCTTGTAGCATAGCAGACTCTTAGTGAAAAGGCCACCATGCAAGAAGAGTTGTGGATCTAGTTTATAAGAGGACTAAACCAGCAGATCCCATGGATGCTGAAGTTCAGGCTCTCAGCATGGATGCTGTCAGGGTTTCATCCTTTAAATTAGTAAGGATTCAGAGAATGCTTGGAACAGCAAACACATTTTTTTTCCAAGCTGGTTTCCTCATCCTTATTCAGAGGTGAGCATTAAATATAGTTCTTAGTCTAGCAAAAATAGTACAATATAGTCATCAAAATCAATATTCATTACAAGATAGATATTTCATACTGAAAACAAATTGCAGAGTTGATTTTCAAATGATTCCTTAATTAATCAGCTTTTATTTTGATTTTCTCTTTGCCTCTTATTTGACATGTGGCCTACCATTCTTTGTTAGTTGGATTTAACTGAACAGGATTTTTATAAGCTCTGACTAATCTTTGTAGTATGGGAAAAAATTCTGCTGTGAACAAGGGGAAAGCAGGCAGCACTAATTATCTCCAGCACAGAAGAACTCTATGTCAAAAAAATCCAAGCCTTGAAATGCATTTTCCTGTCAAAGCTTGGTTTATTAATATGCTCATCAGTCATGTAAATATTCCAAGTATGTGTCATATAATGTGAATCGGAATGTGTTGGTGTCATGTGGATGAAATACACAATTCCTTTTTTTTTTTAATTAAGAGCCTTTTCAGAAGTGTATTTATGCTGTTGTGTGGTTCTTACTTCTCCTGCCAAGCCAGCAGGTGGGGGAGGGCTCCCTGTGCACTGCAAGGTTCTGGTCCTTCCAGCATGAAAACTCAAGCAACCAAAAATTTTTTTTGATCCTGAGCTTAAAGGCCTGATGTCATCTGTGTTGTCAAAAAGCCTTGACATTAAAATGTTTTCCCTCGTTTTCCTTCCCTTCCCTTGTCTTTTCATGTAAATGTTCAAAAATCAGACACCATAAACCATCTCAGAAGGCCGGTCATTTGAAATAACAATTTTCTCAATGTGTATATTCTGCCAGCTGGGTGCCCCCTCAGGCAGAGCCTTTGCTGAGGGCTGCACCAGGACCACCTACACAGTCCCTGCAGCAGATCAGGAACATGTGTCTTGCCTGCAGGCTTTCATCTCCTATTTCCCTCCCTACCCCAGCCAGGGAGGGCTGATGGAGCTGAGGGATGTAAGGGTGGCTAGCAAGCTGTCCCATCACTGGGTGGGCAGGTGTGCACGTGTCCGAGACACATCCCGTGCACACTGAAGGGGCTGGTGACCTCAAGGCTTTGGCAACAGGAAGGGCTCCCAGACATCTGGAAGTGAGTGCTCTCCCTTAGCTCTCATCTCATCTACTTGTATCTCCCCAGGCACACCCAGGACAGCATATACAGGAGAAACCTTCCCCTCCCCATGTAGAGAAGAGCAACCTGCCAGGCTCCCACCACCATCAGAAAGCACTTGGGCAGGTGAAAGGCACTGTTTCCTCTCTGAGGGATGAAGAAAATGAGTAGGACTGCTTGGTGGCTTTTTTAAGGACATTTTTTTTCATGTCCTGTCTTTGCCAGCCTCCATATATAATGGCTAACTAAATGCTCTGTGTTATGGCATCTGGTCAGCTGGAATAGAAAGGAGGGCTGATGCCACCACTTGCCTGGTGCCACCAAGATTCTCCCAGCTGGTCTTGCAGCAGTAGGTCAGCAAATGCATCTGGCAAAGGTGCCAAACAGGGAATGCAGGTGTGTGTAGCCCAAGTCATGTCTGACCCAGGGTAAAGGGGGCAGAAGTAGCAGCACATTTTACCCCTGATGCCTCCTGCTCCTGGAGCGCTTCTGTATACTTGGCAAGTGAACTTTGCAGAAGAATAAAAAGGGGCAAATGTGGTTTTCCCATACATGCTCTCATAACATCATTGAAAGCTATCTGGCAAGCTCAGGTCAGGATTCCTTGAAATTATGTGACCTTCTGTAGATCAGCTTTTGCAGAGATTTAGTAATAAGGTGATTAAATACATGCTCATATAAACAACCATAGTTCAGCCCAGTCTCTTCTGGTTTCTCACAGTGAAGGAGCAGCCAATACGGAAAATGCTCTGGAGATCTCCTTTTTAACAGCAGCACATCAAGCTAAAGCACCTTATTTCAACATAACATGCTCTGTCCAAATTTGTGTAATTTTGTCATTGGGAAGCAATCTATATCTATGATGAAAAATGGCAGCTTGTTAGTTTGGGCCTACATTTCTGTAAATTTATGATTTGTGTCTTCTAACTTGCAGATCCTTGGTTTTTAGCCTCCATACTCCAGCTAAAGTGGCCCTGGTAAAAAAACTGGGGATGTCCATCTGCATTGCTTTCTGTGCAAGGCCTTAAATCCAAAGCAGATGAATTTGTTGCCCTGACAATTTATTTCTGGCTTAGGGCTTTGCTTTTTCGTCCTCCTTGTTGTTATAGTTACTCACCAGAACACATATGTACTTCTTGCTCTGTCTGAAAAGGTATAATTTCCTGTCAAGGGCAGTGTCTATACTGAATGTGGAAGGGCTTCACATTTTTCTTTAAACACTGTTTTAAAATGTTAGCAGCCACAAAAGCCAAACGCTACAACGCCAATAGACATGTGTTGATACTCCCACAGACCGTCTGACTGATGTGCTTTCTAATGTTTTAGGTGTCTAATATGAAAAGCTAAGACAACTTACTTAAAATGCATAAAATTTCATTTCTCTGCTTTAAGCAAATTCTAATCCAGTAATATATAGGGCTTCATGTAGAGAACTGTTCTTCCATTACTCCTGGTTCTGAATATGTCATTTTCAAACTACTTGGTTGAAATCTTCTCCTGATAGCCAGGCTTTCAAGACAAAACAGCATCATCATTATTATTATTTTTAGCTCAATAAATTAGTTACAAGGGACATATAGATGTACTACCTCTTCCCTCCTAAATTCATGACTTGTCAGTATAGCATGAATCTGGCTGAACATTTTGTTTGAATTAAGAGACTGACATACCCATGCTGTGTATTTTTCACACTTGTCTTTCACATAGTCTTCAACAGGGCCTTCAACAATCCAGCCCTCCTTTCTCTGAATTCCCTGGATATGTACAGAAGGAAACCCTTTCTCTCACACTTAGACAAAACACTGGCAGTGTGGGTCAGGATCCTGGATTACTTCTTTCATTTATGTCAAACTTGCATTGAACTGAGACTAGTCGCATGACTGAGAGGTGAAAGCAGCGAATATTCTGCCAGCAACACAAATCTCAGCCACTGACAAATCTGAGCCCTGGGGTGAGTTATCCTGAAACAGCCCAGTGCCCCAGACAGGTCAAGGGTGTGACTCCCTGTGCACAGGGAGCAGGAGGTGACCCCATCACAAACTGGGCTGAGTCCTGGCTGTACCACAGTCAGGAGATGCTGTCAGGTGCTGCTTTGCTGTCCTTGCCACACAAAGCACGCTGATTTTATCATCACTTGGGCTGCCTTAACCTCTAATTACTCCCAGTAATGGGAAGTGGAAGGTACTTAGCATATTGGAGTAGAGTTCTCTGAGTCTGCGGTACTGAACAGCTGTAAACAGGAGAGGCCCTTAGGAACAATGACGTGACTCAAGTCTCTAGAAATAAAAGGAATTTATGTCTTTATTGATTATTGTCTTAATTTTTGTAATCAATAAACTAACTAAACAGAGCCAGTTTGATCTTCCAGGCTTTTATTTCTAATTAGAATTAATGAATAGCCAAGGGAACAAGACAGAGGAGTTATTGACTGAGTCATATAACAGATCTCTAAATAAACAGGCTACTTGCCTCCCTCTGGGAAAGAAGTCAGCAGCATGTCACTCATGGATGATGTTACTGACAGGTACAGGGATGGTTTTCTTATGTAATATTTAATCCTAAAAATGTTTCTTAAGGCACTGTCAGAGCAGAAGTTGAAATCTGTGCAATGTTATATTCCCTTTGAATTCAGAGTGAGAAAACTTTGCAACTATCTACATTCACAAATTGAAGCCTAGGAATGAGAGGCTTTGGTCAAGAAGGATATATAACTTTTCCACAGAAAGGTACATTGTTTCAGAATATCCCAGAGAAGCTTTGTTCTCATGACTGGTTTGGATGATAAAGAGACTGTTTTTGAAGTCAGGTTCTTTAATTTGTTGTTGGGATTTGGGTTGGGTTTTTTTTAATACCCTTTGTCTTATGCTCATCTTGCAGAATCCAGTCCCGTGTCCTACTGAGTTAAACTGCTGATCCTTCAGAAAGAGAAAATGGTATAAATAGCTGTCAAGAGGGCAAGATAGATAAGTGTGCTATCTGGAATCCCACAGATCCTAATGTCAGGCCAATCCTGCGGCACTGATTCAAGGGAAAAAAATTCCATTGATGTCAAAATGATTTTTTACTCAGTCAGGTCTTGTCTGACTGTATTTTCAAATCTATGAGATATGGATAATGCTCATAAAGGGACAAAAAAAAGCAAAACAATAGAGCCCACCCATCTTCAAAGACTGTGAAGTGATAATCAGTTTTACACTTCTCACTCAGACGAAATCCATGCAGGGTTTCATGCAAAGATGTCTTTAACTCTAATCTCTCATGACAAATTCCTAAACCAGGAGGACTGGGGCAGGAGTACAAGAGAGCCAAAGTCCTGCATCCCTGTCCTGCTCATCATTTGTGGCTGGATTGCCACCTGGCACCCCCAAGGTGATGCAACATATGTCAGAATACAATTTAAAATTCTGCCTCATCGCAGCAAAGATTATGGGTTGTGAGGCAAGAGAACCTTCTAGTACATGTTGGAGTTACCTGTGTTTCACATTCTCAACCAATTTTGGGTTTGATTTCAATGTACAATTCTACATCAGAAAGAGTGGAGTTCATAATGAATTGTTGATGATTAGCAGCATGGGAGTTTAGGCACAAGTTCTGCTTGCATTTTCTAATGAGTGCAACTGCTACTTAATGTAGTATTTCAAGTGAAATACTGGAAACCTCAATGGGTCACACAGCTTTTGCACAGCATTTCCTTGCCACAGACACGTTTTTTTGTTTGGTTGGTTTTTGGTTTTTGGGGTTTTTTTGTGAGAGTTTAATACATTTCTGTATGTTAATGATGCCTGAAGAGATCTTTTTGGATTTTATTCCTTCTATATTCCTCCTCCATCTGCCTTCTTCTCTGCATCTGCTGCTTGTTAATCTTTAGCTTCGCTGTTCCTCCTAGTTCTGGTAAGGAGAATTTGGAAGGGCACCTTCACATTGTCTTCTACTGCAGGTACAAGCATAGAGGAAATACAAACAGGCAAAAGGAAAGGGATATGGTGAAATCCTCAGATTGGAAGAGGAAATGCAAATAAAGTAAGAGGAGAAAAACTCATTCTCAGGTGGAGGAGTTTTAATAGAGCATAACACTGTAAGATACCATATGGTATTTTAAGCTACTTGTGTCTATTTAAAGATGTCTCACCCCCAAAGAATTGACAGAACAGCCATTCCTTAGTGCCTAAATGTCCCTCCTACTATTCAGCTATAGACATTTAAAGCTGACAATATGTTTTTACTGGATGTTATCATTAACCAAGACCTGGGTGCATTCATTACTCTTGGCTATGAGATACCAGCATGATACAGCCATGAAAGGGGTTACTAAAGCTAAAAAACCCTGAGTTTATACAACAGGAGTTCACCTGGAAAAGCCCATGAATCTCTTCCTGTCACTGAAGATATCCTTCTCCTCTAAGAGGGAAAGTCTTTTTCTCCTGCAAACACTTGCTAAAATGTATCTGTGAAGAATGGTCACAGAAGTGTCTCCGGGACTAATCTTCTTCCCCAGCTTTACCTGTAAATGCAGTGCCTCAGTGTAGCTACCTTCCTGTTTTGGAGTCTGCTGTCCTCCACTGAGGGACTGCAGAGTAACTGGAAGCAGTGATGACAGTGGCAGTGTCGACAATTTCACAGACTTCACCTGTAATTCCTTAAACAAAAATTTCACTATGAGGAAGTCAATACAATTTTCTCCTATCACACTTCTATTTGTCACAAACTCATGACTTGCCCTTGCACACCAGCAGTAAGTCACATTTATGGATTTAATGGTGCAACATGTATGGATGCCTGGCACAGTGACATGCCCAGAGTGCCCGGAAAGCGTCACATTCACCCACATGGCTGCACCGGCGCTGGGCTCGCTCTGTCCTTTCTTTCCTGGGTGGCAGGGAGCCATGCCCTACCACAAAGCCTCCTTTGTTGAAACATAAAGAACAAAACGTGCATGTTTAGTCTGATCAGTGCTGGAACAAATCGCTTGTACTTATCAGATTGCAAGGTCCTTTCTGGGAACAGAAATTTGGAGTCTGCAGAAAGCTGGAAAAAAAACACTCAAAGTAAAAGCAAGTCAGGCAAGCCAGAATACAGTGAGATATCTCCACCTTTCAGTCATGATGTTTCATGAGTTGCTCATTTGTGTAACTAAGTATTACAGAGCTATTGTGAGACACATCCAGAGTTCCGGACCGGAGGAGAGCGACTTTCTTATCATTAAATATTTACCTGAAATACTAATCCTTACTGCCTAAAAACATATTTTCCCCTGTTAGAAAGGCAGATATGAACTAAAAAATTAAGAATTGCAACCTGATACAAGACTAGTCCAATGTCTTCTATTGCACCACATATCCCTGAGAAATTGCCAAAGGGCGGTTTGTGGGTAATGACTCTCCAGGAAGTTTCTTTC
This sequence comes from Dasyornis broadbenti, assembly GCA_013397935.1. Classification (NCBI taxonomy): domain Eukaryota; kingdom Metazoa; phylum Chordata; class Aves; order Passeriformes; family Dasyornithidae; genus Dasyornis; species Dasyornis broadbenti. The sequence continues at coordinate 2,375,275 of VZRN01000256.1, forward strand.
CCTCACAGCACTTCAGCATGTATCATCAACACATCATAATGCTGATGACACATACTTCAAAATGCCCTAACATGTCAAACTGTGACAGAGACAAAAATCAAATACATGTCATCTGTGTAAATGGTTGTCCCTTATTTAAATTTTGTCTGATAGGGAATGACCAATATATGTATTAGTCCTGAACCTAACCAAAACAAAGCACTTAAGAAAAGGATCACCTGATGCAGTTGCTGAGATCTGTGGTTCAATGACCTTGCCAGTCTCCTTCAGTCTTGTATTATTTCCAGGTCTCTTCAAACAGCCTTTTGATTGTTACTAACCATCTCTAAGTAAGCTATTATATATTATTTCCCCCTAAGTTTTAAAAACACTGAGTTTGGTGCCAAAGGGCCCTCACAGAGAGAGATCAGGCAAATATGTTCCTTGTTGAGCTTCAGAAATAATCTGTTTATAGCCAGAACCTGTCCAAATAACATTTTGTTCTTCTGGGAGCATAGTTTATTTAGTGTAACAAAATCCCTAAAGCAGTGTCAAGGTTTCACAGCCTTCCTCTGCCTCTGTGTTTAGTGTTCTTAGGGCTTCCTTCCTTCCTTCCTTCCTTCCTTCCTTCCTTCCTTCCTTCCTTCCTTCCTTCCTTCCTTCCTTCCTT
>VZRN01000256.1:2376095-2450229 GCA_013397935.1 Dasyornis broadbenti
CCTCCCTCCAGAAATGGCATTTTCTGGGTCATTCACCCAACTCTAAGCTTGGCTTTTCTCTTTTCAGGTAAACCAAAAGATCCTAAATGCCTGACTCTGGTTTAGCTGGGAGTGACAGTCCATTTACTCATCCCATTTCACCCTAATTAACACTCGTATTTCTTAATGCAAACAGGTCACTGCATTAGGAGTACATATTTTGGCATTATCTGCAGTGTTCACAAAAAAACCTTTTCAGTAAATACCTCTAATTTTACTCTCCACATGACAGAAGAAAGAAGTAAAATAAACTAGCAGTTATTGTCTGTCCTTATTTCTTCTCTTTTTCTTATTGGTAGTTTTCTTTTGCCATAAGTCTTTATAATTTTTCCAGTGCAATTCACAGCCTCCCTTCAGCATAGCAAAAATGCTGTGTTTGGATATTTAGGGTATAATCACGGTTTCCACTGAAATGTGCATGAAGAGTGTGATTCCTAATGACTGGGTTAGCTCCCAGAGGCAGCAACTCTTCCAGCTGTGATGTCTGAAAGACACCTTACCTTTATACCATCCCCCCCAAAAATATTCTTTACTGGTTGTCCCACTATGCTAACTGGTTCTGTTCTGTTAGCTCCACAAATACAGCTAAGGGAAGTGATTAAACTGGACAGACATGGTTTTGTTTGGAAATCTCATTCTCAGCAGCTGGACAAATGGAAAATGAGATTTGTGAGCAGATAGTGGTCCTGCCTAGTACAGTCTGAAAGTTTTATTATTGATTTTTTTAGGATTTTATACCATGAATGTCTCAGTCAGATAGAATGAGGTACAGAACTAAAAGCTGCTTTGTGTGTAGTTGAAGATGTGTTTAAAAATACCAAAAAGTACAAATCTGATCAAATGCATTTCCACAATTCCCTCCTTTCTCCTCCATCTTTTTCCTTAAGGCTCTTCTTCTGTGAGTCACACTGGTGAAGCAGCATCAGTGATTCAATAGGGTTTTTATCCTTTCGTGGAACATACGAAAGAAATGTCATTTTGCATCTGCAGCTTAATTCTTAATTGTTTTCCTCTAACTTGTGTAAGATATAGTTTAAATACTTACCAATCCTTCACAATAAAAAGGTGTAACTGGACAAAAGCAGTGTTCCTTCCTGCTCCTGACCCTTTGGCTGTGCTTTCCTCATTGGCAGAGCAGGGTCAGGGCTGGAGGAAGAATTTAAGGAGGGCTCACAGCCCATGCAGGCCACTTGGTTTATGAAGGAGCCCCATGCAGCACTGGAGCTCCCCTTCTGTTTTTATCAGGACACGTATCTGCCTGGAATATTGGAGAAATAGGAAAAAACACATCACAGCACTGTAATCCAGACACTGCCCAATCCGCAGGCTCTGTATTGCAACAGATCCCAGCATACTGCAGCCTTTGCCAGCACCCCAGCTTCCAGAAAAGGGGAGGAAGGAATTGAGATGGGAACTCATCCAGGGATGCCAGGGTGTTGGGATGTTGCTAAAGAGCTGTGCCTTGGGTAGCTCCTCTCATCTTCATGTCCTTGCCATGGTCCCTTGACAGCATCCATGTGGGGCATGAGGGCTGTGGGACCCAGCCTGGGAACTTTAAGATGAGATATCTGAGATATTTATCAATCAAAATGTTGGCATCAATGATGGAGGCAGTGGGAGTGGTTGTGTTCGGTGTCTGAAAGCTAGGAAGGAAACAGAAGTGTTTGAGCAGTTCAATGGGAGAACCTGGAATGACAGTAAGAGCAGTATGCTGAAGTTGGAATTGGTGAAAAAAATGTGACCCCGGTAGCACTGTCTTCCTTTGAGAATTAGGAAGACTGGGATGGAAAAGCTGGCAAATTAAAAGGACAGAGTAAGTATGGTGAAGAAAGGAAGAAAAAATAATGAAATAATGAATCTGTGTAAAATTATTGAGAAAAACACTGAAAAATCTGGGCACAGTTAGTCTGTACAAGATCTACAGAGTAATGATAAAAGGTCAAAAAAAGGCTGACTGTGCTGATCAAGACAATATCAAGCCTGGTAATTTTGTCAATAGCGAAGATTCACGGCGCCAGAAGAAATTATATTTTCAGCTCCTGATAACTGATATTAATTTGTGTGTGTTAAGGTCTTCCTTGAAAAAAGCAGTTATTTCAGTATGTGTGAGCCAGCTGAGGTTAATGGTCCCTTTACAGCTGGAGGTAGTGGAGAAGGTGCTGAAAGAAAGTAAGGGCACAAGAAGGCAATGTCCAAGCTGGGACACGGGTTAAAGGGCAAGTGTTGAACAAAAGGAGATTCAGCAGTTCTCATATTTTAAAACCTTCTCCTGTTTTTCCCTGTGCTTTTGTGCTCATCGTGCCACTATTGCCCGTGGTGACGTGGGTGTCTGGGGTGAAGAGTGTCTGGCTTCTTCAGCTGCAGTGACAAATTCTGCTGCCTACTAACCTGATTCGTGCTTGAACCAGTAACCCAGAGCTGGGAGGCTGCCTAGCTCATTAAAAATTCCCTGAGCGAGTTTTCTGACCCAGTTCCGAAACAACAGAGAAAGCTTTTTAAGTTGGTTTTTGGAATTCATGTCATAAAAGATTCAGACAACATATGGATTATTTATTCACATAGGGGATTTAAAATTGCTGCTTTATTTAGAAAAAGTGCATCTGATTTTCAGCACTGTCTTTGTTTTACAACTATTAAGGCAGCTACTAAAGGAGCAGGTGGAAGGGGAAAGGAAGAAACTGAGACAAGGTCTTCGGCATGACTACAAGGACCCAACAAATCCAGTTCTACTGCCAAACTGTTTTAATGAAAGAGCTGAGTTTCCTTTCTGCATGCCTGTGAAGGGCAAAAGGGCACATTTATTATCTCAGCTACTTTATTTGATTCTTTCTATACAAAAGACTTACCCCATTCTCCGTGCATTTTGGATTCATCGGAAAAAATAATTGCACCCATATCTGCTCGTACAGCATGTCCTTCATTTCGGAGTCACACCAACAGCAGGTGTCACCAGGGACAGGTCCATTGAAGACATGCCAGCTGTCCTGATTCATACCAGCTCCGGCTCCACTCCACGCTCTGTTAATGAAAATGAATACAGGCTTGCAGCTTCACCAAAATTATTGTGCTTGGCTTCAGGCTCTAGCTAGGAGCCCCCTCCTGTTGCAATTGTGTTGTATGTCAAATCTCTTTTGAGGAAACCGAAGGTAAAAATAGAAAAGCAATGTTGTTGTTGTTGCTGCAGAAAAATCTCAGGCAGGCAACAGCCTCTCTCCATGACCTTCATGCAGAGAAAGTTTGGTTTTTTCAGAAAATCTCAGTAGAACTTGAACTCTTCAGAGGATGTAAAGTCTCTTTTCTAGAATCAGAGTAAGAAACAGAAGGACAAGAAGCTGTAGTTTCTATCCCTTCCAGCGCTGGTTACTGAAGAAGTGAAGTGGGACACAAAGGAACAGAGTATAGAGATGCACACAGGACTTTTACACCCCCACAAAAATGTTGGAAGCACAAAGGACAGGAGCTCAGGGAAGCAACAGTGATGAGCATGATGGAAGGAATTTGGATCCTGTACAGGGACCCCAAAAGAGATGCTACCATTGTGGGGCCTCCAGCCATTCTCCCTGCAGCTTCACAGCCGCCCTGAATACACTTCTCCTGCTCTCCTGGTATCAGGCCTGAGGTTCGCTTCATTCCTTTCCCTTCTGATAAGTCTTCTCTGACCTCAGAGACCAAAAAGTTCAGTTTCTGAAGTTTTTAGCCTAGGAAAAGCAAAGGAACTGTGTAGTGGACCAGAACCCAGCAGCTTCCCAGATGACAAAAAGGCTAATGTCTCCACACACTCATCTTGTAGCTCAAAAATTCCCAAAACAATCCAGCCAAGGCCACATTATATCTTGGATAAACATCTATTGCTGTACCCATGGAATAAAATCCCAGGTAATCAGCTGTATCTTGCCAATCTTTCCTGGCAAGACAAATAAAAGAGTCCGTGCAATTATAAACCCAGTAGCCTGAAACTAATCCCAGGTAAAATACTCTATGGCTGATCTGAGAGTCAAATAATAAAAAATTAAAAGGAAGTGATATATTTAATGCTGAACAAAGTACAACTATGAAAAAGTAGCTTGTTATCTGTAGATAATATTGTGAGATTGTAAAATCTAGCTGTGGCTGTTGTAATAGACTCAGCAGGGTGTATGATGTGGCAAGGCATGGCATTTTGATTAAGAGGCAGAGTGGATTAAAAACTTGCTGGTAGGTTTCAAAATGTAGTGGGAACTTTTGTTTTCATGGTTACATTTCTAGTGGTTCCCACAGAGATAAATTTTTTACATTATGCCATTTAAAAGTCTTCATTAACAACCTGGAGAAATGCAGTCTTATGCAAATATTAAAAGAAATAAAAGGTGCACTAATCAGTTATGAAGATATCAGGTCTCTGATACAAAGCTATATGAATCTGGCAGTAAATAAGATGCAAGTAAACAGTATTTATTTGAGGGTGGCTTGTAATGAAAATATATCTCTACAATGACTGCAAGCTGAGTTCTGGGGAGGGCTGTAGAGGAGATGGAGGCCCTGGCATATCCCCTGCAGAACATGAGCTTCAGAATGATGATGGCAAAACCACCTGCTCTCATCTTTGCTATGTCCTCATTATAGCAGCACAAAGCAAAAGGAACAGAGAGATTTGTGCCATACCCACAGGAAGGCTGCTGCTGAAATGTTTGTCTCATCTGATGCCTACAAATTCAAGGAAGAGGTTGATGAAACTGGAGAAGATTCAGGAAGGGGCCACAGAAATTATTGAGGGACTGAAAAACACACCTCTTGAGAAAGAAAACAAGGGATCTAACTTATTTAGTTTACTCAGATGTATGCTGGCCAGAGAGCTGTTTACTTTTTAAACATGGAGAACAGAGATATGAGAGTTAGTCTTCACACTGACAAATACAAAAGATGGGAAATCAAGCTGGCCAAATATAGGGTATTTTTCACATGCTTTCCTAGGGATAGCAAAGTCTATGCATCTTTCTGTTCCACCTTTTGTTTTAACTCTTCCTCTCCCACTCAGGCAAATTTAAAATATCTTTAGCGTGTTTATCCAGTTACAGCTAGCATTACTGGGGTGAGGCAGTGGGAAGACAGAAATGTCCAGGATATGACAAGTCCATAAGTGTCCTGACAATCAGCAACGGGGCAGAGTGGTGTGCTCAATCCTGCCCTTACCCAGAGGAGGGCAACTGTGATGTTGTGCCCTACTGTCCAGCACAGGTGAGAGCTGGTGAGTGCTCACACATACACACACGCTGCCCAGTTAGCCAGTTCATGCTGCATTGGGCTTGTTCTAGGTTTTTCCAGAAGCCTAGGTTTTTCCAAGAGTGTGACAAAGACTGAATCAGAGCAATCATGTGGTTTGTCTCTTACAGAAAATATAAGTAGATATCTGTGGTAGCCTTTCTGGCCTCACCGTCTCTGAATCCCTGACTGTTTGACTCATAGAAACAAAGACAGTGTCAGCACTAAAGAGCAGGTGATACGAGGGAAAGCGCAAAGTGTTGGGGAATATAGGATGTAAAGGAGGCTTAAACCAGGCATGAAACACTTGTGCTGCGGCACTGTCAGCCAAATCTGCAAGCAAATGTGATTCACAGCCCTCAGGCAGCGAGCCCAGGTGAACAGGTGCTTCAGCAACAGCAGCCTTTGAGCTGCCCTGTTTAACACAAACTTAGGTGTAACTACAGGAGCTGCAGTCACACCTTTCAGTGTCAAAGGGGCATGTCCTACCAGAGTCTTGTACAGTAAGAGAGCTGCTCTCCCTAGTGCACTTCATTTATTCTGGTTATTTCACTCGGACAGCAGTCCCCACAGGAGAAAGGAAGCACCCTGTCTGCTGGGGCTGTGGGGTGCGTTGGTGAGGAGCTGGCCCTCTGGGTGCTCCACAGCCAGACTCCTTTGAGAGAGGAAAATTGTCAGTTTGCACTGCCTCACTCACCAGGGAACGGCATCCAGCACTTGCTCAGAATGTGTTGAGAGGTAACTTAAAACTGTCGCTGACAGATTTATTCCATTTCCTTATCGGATAAGCACTTAGTAAATAGAGTTGAGGGTGCTTGAACCATTGTAGGTGCAGTGACAGACTGGCTTAACTGGAGTACACACATGTGACTTTGGTGCTCAGGCTGATTATAGCCATCCAAAACCCTGGCTTTGGAGCAATACATTACCTCATGTATTTTCTGTATATGATATGGGGAAGTTATAGTTTTGAGTGGGCCTGTTCCACCTTTGGTCTCCCAACTTGAACCATATATGGGAATTCAAAGTATCATCTGGTGCCATAGACAATGATGGAAAAAAACTGGACAATGCAAGTATTGCTGCTTCTGAGTTCTACACTTTTGCACTTTGTTGCCCAGTCTTGCAGGGCTCTATGAAGAAAAACAGTGTACACCCCAGCTGCCCAGTCACTGCTCCAGAAATGCAGTCCTGAAGAGGTTGGTGCAGGATGAGCCCAGTGCAGCAAGATATCAACCCAGGCTCAGGCTAAGACATAACTGTCCAATTTCGCACAGTGTAGCACCTCTGCTAAAAAGGCAGCTCTTATTGCCAGGTCCTGAGCTAAAAAACAGCTGAGCCCTGGAGACGGGCAGGGTTGTTTTGTGTGACCTATTTTCTTGAATATATTTTTTGCTATAAATGTACACAGATTAATAGGAATTAGGAACCTTGCAACAAGCTGTCTATTACACCAGAAACATAGGAAATTCACAGGGCCCTGGTGGGTGTAACAGTTTCCCCAAGTCACTGGAGCGACCAACTCAGCCCCACTAGCACAGGTATCTGCAGGCTGCTGGGACCTTTGGGATGAACTTGGGGTGCAAATTCTCCGTGTTGGTGCAATGCCTTCAATCCTCTGCTATTTCCTTGACACCCAGAGCCACAGTACAACCAAGGCTTGTTTCAAAAACTCATCAGCCTATGATGTGGGGCCCAGCAGATGCCTTACAGAAGACTTGTGGCTGCCCCTCTTGCTGCTGTTTCTTCTCTCATGCTACCCCTCTGTGGACACAAAACCGAAGGTGTTGCTGAGTCTTCCTGAAAAAAATGCAGTTCAAATGTCCTCATGTCAACCTAGTAAGCATAAAATAAAAAGAAGAGTCCAGTTTTTGTGCATGGAGAAGAGGATGTTCGTAATGCTTATTCAGGGAAGAAAGAAAATAACTCTGCAGGAGACACCTCTGAACACTGGAAATCTTTTAATAGCAGTCTATCTTCCTGAATCAACACAGTCAATCAATAGTGTTACAGAGTTAAATATCACACTAACTTCCTTCATATCTTCCTCCTTATGGTCCTAACCTTTACTTTTCCATCTGTGCTACCTGCCTCCTATGTTTGTTTCTTTTGCTGAGCCTGTTCTGCCTTCCCTACCCAATGCTGACATGTTCTCCATCAGTAAATATGAGTTGCTCTCTAGAAGTCAGTGATGAATTGGAGGGGGTGGGAAAAGCGGAAGCCAGATTTTCTGTGGTGGTTAAAACACACTAAATCTGACCCTGGGCTGACACCTTGGGGCTCCCTGGTCAAGGCTGTTGGCCAAGGAAAACTTGTGTGTAGAAAGGGAAAGGTTGTGGGTCAGCCCATCACTCACAGCTGGGCTGGCATCAGGCTATCTGTGAATTGCACAGAGCAGAAGACAGCACTGAAATTTTGTTCTACTTTTCTCTGGAAGCCAGAGAGAAGTGAAGACTTGCTTAAAAATCAGTCATGCTTCACCATGGACAGCCCCAAGGACACATCTCTTTCTGCCCTGACATGTGTATTAGTGAAGGATAGGACCAGAGCTCTCAGACCTTTGCCAAATTTGCATCTTATTAACAATGTGGCCTTGTTAAATTTCCTTAGCTCAAGCAAGACAATACCTGCAATTGGCCTCAGAAAGTCTTCGGAGAAGAGGCGTTGATAGGGTTTAAGCTGTACAATGTAAAGGAGTTGCTTTTCACTTTGGCAGCACGGACAGCACTGGTAGGTGTTCCACTCAGCACTCCTGCCAGCATTTAAGGATTCAGATACTCAATGGGGATTTATTATATAGTCAAAAGCAGAGACAAAATTAGCAAGGATAAAACAGAATTTACAACAGCTATGTGTAAAGCTCTATCAAACAGGCTTTTTGCTCAGAGCTTAACCTACAAATATGCCATGTAGTCCTCCTTTTCGTTGCAGAACAAGTGTGTGGTGTCTTTATAGTGGCAAGATCTAGCATAAGAATAAAGTCTTTTTTGCATTCATTTTCAGTCATAATGATACAAACATACAGAGATGTCTGTAACTGTGCTCTAAGTGAAGAGCTACAAAAACTGCCATGCACATTTTTTTTTCTATACTCCCAGAAGCTCTGAGTCAGTCACCACTGACTATGCACAGAAAGTCCCAGATAACCTTGTCAAAATTTCATTACAGGCACTGTGTAAAAATTGTGCATTAGTGGAGGAGTTCAGGTAGTATGTAGAAATACAATATTTGACATGTTTAAAAACTGCTAGTAAATGTAAAGGAGTTTCCCAGCCACCATTCATTAGTATAAAACATGGTTATATTTTCTCCTGCTATTACTATAATATTTTGCTTTTCTATTTTCATTTCGTCTAGTTGAACATAACACCAGTGTCAGTAAAACCAGTCTTCTCTTGCTATCCTAAGGGCTTGCAGTGAGCGTGGCCCCTGAGACCTGGCATATGGGTACATGAGAGTGACACTCCCCATGGGCTCCCCTGTCCCTGTGGGTGCTGCTCACCCCAACTCCCAGGGGCCACAGCAACTCCCAGGTTGCCCTGAGACCTCCCATAGTGAAGAGAGATGTGCAAAATCATGTCATGACAAAAAATGGGACGGCATTAACTCAGATCAAGGATCTTCATCCACAGGGGGAAAGCTGTGCAAGGAAAAAGACTTGCCCTGCCAGCTTCCCAAATGAGGCAAGCAGAGTCAGCCCCTAGCTTGGCTGCACTGGAGCAGTGTTAGGAGGCTGTGTGGGGGTTACCCTGGCCTGTAGCCAAAGGCACTCAGAAGTAGTCAGCCTTGCAGGCTGCTTTGATAATTTTCTCCTTTTTTGCTTTTCCTTGGTGCTAAGTACCATCCCTAAATAGCTTAATGAGGCAGAGTCCATAAACTCAGCTATTCATTTAGCTGAAAAATGTGCCAGCTTGACAAACCAATGGTATATTAATTGAGTAAGTTATTTGGATATCAAGGTATATGGATACATATATTTATTACTGAGCAAGAATTTAGAAAACTTCCATGGAAGTATTTATGCTCTGTTCATATATACTTCTGCTAGCTCATTATCTGCATAGAGATGTGTATATATTGCAGTTGATATCTTATGTATTTTGATATTTGTCCACACATATACCTATGGCTTCAGGGAAAAAAAATTCATCTTCTACAGTTTCTGGTTAATCTCAGGGGATTTTTGAGAACCAATGAGTTTCATGCCTTACAATGTCTGTGTTCATACCACTGCTTCAGGAGTGTAAACCCAACTCTGCCTTGGTACTTCCATAGGCTGTAAGAGATCCAGGATTTTTACTCCTTATTTTTAATTTTCCTCATCTTGAGACTTTGAATCAAAGACTAGAGAAACTAGTGGCGCTTTTTTCACAGTTCCAGTGTTTCATTAATGGTGGTTTCTTCTCTTACTATGTTCAGGACAAGTGACTGCCTCGGATAGCTCAGACACCTATTACAACATGCTATAGAAAACAACCTAGTACAAGCTACGGCTTTGACAGGGGAGCCCCGTGACTGCACTCCCATTGCTTGGGTCAAGGTTCTGCCCTGCCATCCCTGAAAGCTGATTTAAGAGTGGGCCACCGTCAAAAGGGGTGGTTTCATCTTTCTTCAGTCACCTCTCAGCCTGCCGCTGGCCCCATGTTGTTGTTGTGTCCCTCAAACTGGTACCAGAGCTCACGTGGCCGTGCCATGAGCTGCATCCCGCAGTTTATCTGGCTCAAAGCTGATCTTTACTTTTGTAACTGCCACTGGCAGGTTAGTTTTCAGCAGCTGACTGGACAAAGTAGGGCTGGGTCAAGAGAGGAATTAAAGCGAGTAAGGAGAAGGTAGTGAGGTCTACAGGACAACCATTTTAGTAAAAAGCCTCTCATGTACTGATTTTAAGTGACTAAGAGAAAATAACACCCTTTCAGAGCATGGCTTGCAATTAGTAGTGTTGTTAAAGGGCATTTCACCCTCTCTGTTAAGTTTGCACTTGCAAAATATGCTATTAAATAAACAATAAATGTACCATAAAATCATTGACTCTGTTTTTTTACACTTAACTGTTCTCTGATTCTCAAATAAACCACAAAAGAGAAGACAGTGAGGGAATTAAGGAAAGAAAGAGAAGATAACGGAATTTAAAAATGGGTCTTTGACCTGAAAAGCAGTGATGAGAAGAGAATTTTCTCTTTAGTTTATGGAAATTACAGTCTGCTGCCTAGATAGAGATAACTCTGCAATGCAACTTCATTCTTGCTGAGCTTTTCTTTCCTTTAATCCCGCTGACTAGAAACAGTCTATTTCTGTACTGTAAGCATCTTCTCCTTCAAACTGAAAAGCTTTAATTTAATTTTTCTAGACAGGAATCATCTTGAGATTCATATGTGTGACTACTGTTTTCTGGCTCCATAGAGAGAATAAAATTTATAGATCAGGTACTGCAGTTTGTCTGCATTTCATCTGTTGGGAAAGGCGAAATGAGAGGAATTCCTTGTGGAGATTCATCTAATAACAAAATTATAAATGAGATGCTTGCACGGCAGCAGCAGTTGTGAGATGAGGAATGCAATGTGGAGTACAAAAATGCATAGCTAGCTTATGAACTAGTCATAGCTGGCTTAATTTAACAGAAGTTGCTGGAATTGTATTTTCTTCCAGCTGAAAAGCAGAAAAATAAGGAGCTTTCATCAAAAACAGTGGAAGATGAATTTCACAGAGACTTAGATATTGGGCTGATGTGCATTGAAGAGGGGGGAAAAAGAAGACTGTAGATAGTTTTTCTCAATTGTAGGGAAATACTGACACAGACTGACACATCACAGACAACTGATTTAATCCCCTTAATATCTCTGTAGGAAAAGATGGAGAAATTGCTAACAGTGGTGAAAGGGCTGGCAAGAAAAAATGGCTGCAATTCTGCAAGAAGCACTTCATTATGCAGCCCTACAGCCATGGTCATCTGTACAATAAAAAACCAAGTTGATTGTTTTTGCACTGCCTCTATGGATTTGCAAAGATTCTGACCATGGCTCACAGGTCCCAGCTGGGCTTTCCCTGCTGCATCTCCAGTGGCTGCAGTCAATGTGAATCCATCCACCACAGAAAACAGCTCTGCTCCTCACTATGATATATTTGTCAATTTTTGGATATGATTTTTAGATATAATTTTTCTCAAATGTCTTTTAAGTTTTTACATGTGCTTTTTGTTGTTGTCTTTCCTGTGTTTCTCTCATAGGGGCAGAAAGTCCCTTTGATCTTGGCAGCACTTGGTGCAGAGCTTTCAGAAGGTGTAAATCATGGAAATAGTGGCCCAGTGCAACACCAGTTACGAGTATCATGGATTTGCCAGCAGCAGGTCACACACCTGTTTCTAGAACGTTTATTGTAAAATAACAGATGCTGGCCAAGCCATCACATTTTATGTGTGGTGTCACGGTTGCTTATGTGAGTGAGAAAGCAGAGCAGCCAGTAGGACATCCCACTTGTGGCTGCACCACAAAGCAGGGAAGCAAGACGGGGAAACTAAAGGGAACAGAAAATTATGTTCACTCTTGTAGTCTTTTGTAAATTTCCACATGCAGTAGAACAGAGGCCATTTGACAAGAAGTAGAATGGTATCTCTAGTCAGAGCAGCAAGCTGGGAGACAAAGACATGGCTTCCTATTTCATGTAAGCTCCTAGTGCATGGCTGAAGTGAGAAGCAGGATTTTAGGCCCTCCCTCCCCTAGCATTTATTGATGGGAAATTAGACCAATGATGTCAAAACTATTTTGCTTGGGCAGTAAAAGAATTTTGAGCACCTCCCCCCTCCTCCCCATTTTTATTTATTTAAAAATAAATGTAGGACTGTACTAATATCACAACAGAAACAAAACTAGCATGAGATAAAAGTTTTTTAAAAAGTGTATTTTATTTTAAAATTTCTTTAATTAATGCACAAAAGGTATTTTCTTTCTGTCCCCCTCCCCGCCCCCCAAGGCTTGTATTGTGCAGCCTTGATGTGTGCACCCCCTGCTTTGGAGAGCACCAGTTTAGGCAGCCCCCATCCCCAGGTGCCCTGAAACCTTCTCTGGAAAGCAACATCTCTCCCTTCCCCACAGGAGGCCATGAGTGTTTGCCTTGCATTTGGCCACCTCCTCCTCCCCACGCCCTTGGCTCAGAGCAGAGCTGTCTCCCCTCACGCACCTGCTAGAAAGCCACTGCCTTTAGACATTCCGTGCCCTGGGCACCTCTGTTAACCACTCTAATGTTGTTCATATCAGGTTAGTACAATCACTTAAGCAGCAGGTGCTGAGTTTTAATTATATCCACATCATGTTCAGCCTGCACAGCACACAGATGTGTTATTTTTCTGCTTGATATACACATCTGCTCAAATTATTCGAAAGCACTGGAGTCAGAGCCGTGTGAAAACAACAAAGCGAGCTCTTTTAAATCTTTGTAAAACTAATGTTCAGGCAATAAATTTTGGTTATAAAATTGCCAGACCTCTTCCTGATTCACTTTATCCTGTAAAAAAAGCAGACCCCACTTATCTTCTGGAAATATTTTCCATGTTCTACTCTAAGCCTAATGCCACTGCTACTAACAGCTCCACCACAATCTGCAGACACATTCCACAAAACCAAGCACCAGAAAAGCCTAGGCTAACACATTCATGTACCTTCTCTAGCCTCTCCAGACCTAACAAGAAGTTGGTCTGACCATCTTCCCAAGTTCTGGAAGAAGGTCCTATCCTTCACAGTGGGCAAAGTCTTTGACTGTCATCAACCCCAGCTTTCTTCTTCTTAGATCACTTTGCAGCCTTCTGCCATTCTTGCATCTTCCCACCCTAACCCTAGGACCAAACAGAACCTCAGTGATAGCCTGGGCAGACCTTGCAGCACCATTCACCCTTTTCTTTGCTTTCAGGGGACACTTGTGTAGGCTTCATGTGTAATCAGTTTTGTGTAGGCTTCATGTGTAATCAAACTCTGGTTATTCCCTCTGCAAGATGCTAAAGGTGTTTGGCTCTGCTCTATGCCAGGGCTGTCTCTCAGCTCTGGATGAGGCAGCCCTCACCACGGTTTGAGGATCCAGCAGGTGAGAAGCAGCTGATTATCTTCAGGGGCAGAGGCTTTTGATTTCTTTCTCAGGAGATTTTTGTGCTAAGTTATGGTGTCTGTGAGGGTTATAAAAAAATTCTCACAAGGCCTAGAAATGTTTCCTGCATGTAGTAGGATTTGACCACCACCAGGACTGTGGCTAAGGGTGATCACTGAGGGATTTTGTTGCCTGCACCTTGGAGTGGGCTTGTGGGCTGTCATTGAGATGAGGGCTAGGGTTTTACTTGGTATTTGAATCAAGTAAACCAAAGCTTGCAATCCGCCCTCCCCCCCCCGGCCCTGGAGACCTCACTCTGCAGGAGGCTGAGCCAGGAAGAAGACTGGCATGACTCCTGTCAAAGCCTTTTCTCACCTTTTGCAGTCTGAGTGCTGAGATATACCTCAGGGATGGTTCTGCAAGCTAATCACAAATTTAGGGTTGAACCCCATGGGGAAAGAGGACTAATGGCCTCACCAAATATCCACACCTGCAATCCCCATAGCTGCTGATGTCCTCTAAAATCCAATAACCAGCTGAGGATGTTTGCTCTGGTCTGTAGCAACTGAGAGGTTATGAAAGTGGCTGCCTTCAATTACAGCTCATCTTTTCTCTCTTTTCTCAAGTGTAATTCTCTGCCTGGATGGATTTAAGGGCAGGGTGCTGAAAAATCAATAGCCTCAGGAATGAAAGTCATTGTTGGCATTTATATAAATTGCAGTCTAGAGAAAGAAAGGCGCTGAAAGTATTAGTCAAGGTTTTTATTGTTTTCTTTTCTTGCTCTTCCTTAGTGTGTTACTCAGGCCAGGTTAGGATTTCTTCGGAACTGGAAGTTCAGAAGCCTGCATCCCTGGGAAGCCAGATTGCTCCTGGTTGGGACTGGCCAGGGGAAGATTCCCTGTATTACCTGTGGGAATCAGAATCCTTTGTCTGCTGGAGCAAAAACTAGTTCCCTCCTTAATTATTCAAAGTTAGTGTTGGAGTTATTTATGTTTTGCCCTGGAGTCAGGCAAACCTGGAAACATTGCAGAACACCGAAGTCCTCTCTCTATGACCTCTTTAAAGCAGTTTCTGCACCAAGGGAAAGCTAAAGG
The DNA here is from genome assembly GCA_013397935.1 of Dasyornis broadbenti. Classification (NCBI taxonomy): domain Eukaryota; kingdom Metazoa; phylum Chordata; class Aves; order Passeriformes; family Dasyornithidae; genus Dasyornis; species Dasyornis broadbenti. The sequence goes on from VZRN01000256.1 coordinate 2,390,537, forward strand.
CTGTGTTGGTCAGCCTATTAGTAAACAACAAGGCAAAGCAAGACTGCTGCTGTTGATGCTAAGGTTCAGAAAATATATCTTGAAACAATTTTCCAGGAAAGGTTTCATTTTTCCTTCTTGTGAAGTATTTACGACAGGAGTTAAATTTGTAAAAAGAAAAATGTTTGTCTTTGGCAGAGTTGTATTCACTTGGTATCTTAGAAAAGTAGTTTCAGGAGAAGACATTTAGGTAACGCACCAGTTTGACTATTTTCCTAGGTAATCACCTTAATTTCTTGATCATAATGGTAAAATTATAAACTTTGTCATTATTACATAAGGGACAGGCAAGATTCAGTCTCTAGTTTTAAAGCAGCCAGAAGAGAGTAACATTCTTTATGTTTAACAGCTTTCATGGATGCCCTTATTTTAATAGCTGTATCATTAAAGAGGGTATGTTTTAGGTGAAAATATCAAACTCTGAAATTCTGTCAGAATGTCCTGTTTGCCCTCTGTTTACAGCATTTTTATGGCATATGTTAATAATTCATGGAGAAAAAAATAATTATGGTTAAAATTCTACTACTTCCTGCATAAAAGCAGTTTATTGACCTTTCTAAAGACTTTGCTTTCCATTTTTTTATTAGCCTAACCATGTGTTCTGTTGGAAGTTGAGGTTCAGAAATTCCTGATGTGAAGCATAACCTCTTGTTTGTGAGACCTGAAGTGCCCTGAGTCCACTGAAAATTCAGGAGGGAGAAAAGAGAAATAACAAACTAATGGTGTATCATTTCTCAGGTGCACAGAGTATGCCACGACCAGCAAGTCAGGTAGTACACAGTAGAATATGATTTGCTATCAAGGATGTTTTGGGACTATTTCCATTATGCAGAGACCTGTCATCAGGAAAAAAAGGATGAACACTGACTGTGAATACTGTCAGGAGATATGTTCTCAACGGCACTTTACATCCAGAAATGCACAAATACTTCATGTGCTTCAGTTTGCACAGTACTACCTAGCTGCACATAAAGATGGGGAAATGAAGGAATCAAAGAGGCACTGCCTCAAGTCCCCTGTTCTGAATTCCAGTTTCTGCTCACCCCTCCAGAAGTCAAAAAGGCAAATGGAGAAGACAGCTTGTAGGCACACAAACAGCATCCTGGTTTTGACAACTGCCATGTGGTGCCAGACACTCAGCCTGATGCATTTTCAACCATCTGACGTGCGTGACACAATCCCAGTTCTGCAGTCCTGCTCCTGTGGTTACAGCACTAGTCCCTGGACCTTTTAAAGTAATGGGTTCTTTTTTGTGACAGCACATGGGAACAGAAGTACCAGAAATGTCAGTGAATTTTCTGACCACTTTTGGGGGTTTCTTTTCTCTTCTTTGCTCTGTCCTATGCCTTAAAAATGGAACAGTTTAAGGGCAAACTGCATGGAATTGGCGTCTAAGGAAAATATGTTGGGGTTTTTTCTAGAAAACTCCTAATTCTGCTTCCCCATTATCATGCAGCTCTGTTTGAATCTAGCTGCAGTAAACAAGAACTTACTGTAATGCAATCAATATTCTACTCAAACTGGGCCTGGAGGAAGAAAAGGGCCTGATGAGTCATTAACATCCATGGTGCCAGCAGAATTTATACTGTCTGACGATTCATCTTCTACGGTCTGCTCTCAGCATTGTTGTATTTCTTATCCTTCCTTCCATTTCCCATGTTATTGAAGCCTTTCTTGGAAGAGGTCCAGCTCTCCCCTGGAAAGTCAGCTTTGTGGTACCAGATTCACTAACACAGGCTCGGAGTGTTGTGGATTTGTTCCAAATGCAATGAAGCTTCTTCCACTGTTGCATTTATAACATATAGTGAGGGATGTTGGTTAGCAAGGACCCTGCTGGCCATTCTGGCTGCAAGCTGGTCACACCTGGAGAGTAAATAAAAACATTGTGGCCTCCCCAGCCTATAGGTACAGCTGGTTGTTTTCATCAATTCAGCATCTCCCATTAAAAAAAAAAAAAAAAAAATCACATGCAATGCCCCAGGGAATTCAGTGTCATTTGTAAATCTGGGGATTAGCCCACTGTAAATACACCAGACACAGCAGTCAAGCTAAATGTTGAAAGGCGATGCTGTCCCATCACTGCATTAATTCACCAAGCTCATCAGTATTTTAATCACAAGATCCAGGTGGCTTTTCAGACCCATGGTATTATTAAAGCTCAGTGGGATTCCTTATATCTATTGCCACTTTATTCAGGAAGAAATATTTTGTAGCAACAATAGGTTTATTTCGTACAGCTGTCAGATGTTGACAGTAATACATGCTGGTGTTTCTGAGGAGGAGCTATTCCTATTCTGGAGTGCAATGAGCATCTCAGATCTGCAGCCTGCAGTTCAGCAAGGCTGAGAATTAGATTCTGACATTAACAAACTAAAAATGATGTCATGTTTCTTGAGGCATGGATAAAAACACCATAGTTTACATTCAGCCTCCCTTTGTGTTGAATGTGCTGGCTGAAGTGGCTCAGGTTAGCACAGGAACATGAGGAGGAAAGGGACAGGGACAGGGACAGGGACAGGGACAGGGACAGGGACAGGGACAGGGACAGGGACAGGGACAGGTCTGTGTGCTCAGCTGCTCCCAGGTGCTGCCCAGTGCCTCAGCACCGCAGTATCCGATGGCAGATAAGTGCCAAGAGGCTGAGGAGGATGACAGAGAACATGAAAAAAGCTCTGGGATGTCAATATTATACAGTGGCTCAGCCAAGCCCTGGACTACAGAACCACAGGGGAAAGGTAACACACGTTAATTCAATGCTGTACATGGACAAAGCAATGGAAGCAGGCAGGGTGCAGCTGAGGGCAAATGATAAACAACACCACAAAATTTTGCCTAGTCCTCTTTGGATTCAAATCATCAATTAACCTGCTGAAGAGAAGGGTTGTGCACTCCTCGTCCTTGAAGATATTCACAAGTAGACTACAGAAGGCTCTGGACAATATGATCTAAGTCATGCTGTCCCAGGGACTCCTTCCACCTTAAATTATTCTATAACCCAATAGCTCAGGAAAATAAGTAGATAGCAGGTAAAACTACACAAAACATTTGTAAGGAGACATTGTTATAGTCTCTATGGTAATAAATACTGATGTGAACCCTGAAAGGAGACAATGTTCCTGCTTCCAGAAAGGAGATGTCAATTAGCAGCACCATAAAAAGGACAATTCTCAGTGTGGCATTTTAATAAGACGTGTCCCATACAGTACTTTTGACTGAGAGAATAAGCTTTTGTTCACACTGTTCTGTGTATATCTTCCATGGCTCTTCATTGAGGAGCAATATTGGGTACTATTAGATTAGATTAAGTAAATGTATTTTAGTAAAGTAAATGTACATTAAGTAAATTAGTATTTTAGCAAGACAATAGCAAATCAGTGGTTTTAGCATTTGAATTTGCTGGAATAGTCTTTTCTTAGAGGGGAAGCAAAAGCTTTACTGAGTGTAATTAATCAATAGAAGTGAACTGACTAAACTTTTTCACATGTTTTGACCAAAAAAGTCACGTTTTCCTTCTGTGCTGCTTAGGACAGTTCACAGCTTGGCTACAGTGTAGCAGCACCAGGCTCAGGATGATTCCTGAAGTGCTTTATTGTTAAGAGACAAAGGTTGTATTATAAACCTTAAGTATTCCATCTGCTCCTGCTCCTCCTCTTTTAGAATATGTGTGTACCTTTAGCCTTGGGGTAACTCTTTATCGAGCAGAATTTTTTATTGGCTTCGCAAGGAGGAAAATCACTGTGAGTTGATTGCATGGGGATGGGCTAAGCTGGCAAGCTTCACTGCTAGACACAGTGACTTTGGGGACAGACATAGAGGAACAGGCCCTGGGTAGCCAAGACCTATTGTGGGGCCTATTGCTGCTTCTGAAACTCAGATAAGCGATTATCAATTATCTTTGTACATAAGAGAAGAACTTTTTCCACCTAAGACATTTGCAGATCTACTTTAGTATAGTAAATCTCTTTGGTGGTTTCTCATATCAACAAGAGAAATTTATGCTTGACCTGCCTTAAAGCAACAAAAAACCTCCCCACACCTCCTCTCCTGTTTGGTTCCTGGTATTAAAGTATTTGGTTTTAAACAAGTTTAATATCCAGAAATCTCATCTCTTTCTTTATTGCCTTTTTTTTTTCCCCCTGCCATGGAATACATCAAATGATTGGAGTTTGTTTAGAAGCAGAGAAGCTGAAAATTGTTTATTTTATTTCTCTCTTCTCGCACCAAGAATTCCACCCACACCCTGCACCCCCTCAATCAAATTCTAAGCTCGTAATTGCTATTATAGTTATTTGTCTTAGGCTTTAAAATGGTGCAAGGCAAAATCAGTTAGAGCTGTACTCAAAATCTTCCTCTGATCCTCAGCATCACAGAGCTTCTAAGCAGAGATGGCTGCAGTGTGAAAGGACACAGATTAACAGTAACAGTGTGGTGCTTGCATGTAAGGGGAAGGAGAAGCCAAAAGGCAGCAATGACAGCTCAGCTTCCAGAAACACTAATGGAAGGTGTGGCAGTCAGGAAGCTTGCTCAAGCATCCATGCCCTGTAGGAGTGCCTCATAGTTATAGTATAGTTACAGTATAGAACTATTTATACAATTCCAGCTATGGCTTTGAATGCCATGCTTGTTTCTTCCTGCTTTCCTCTGCCATGTGGAAGGCCCTTAGAGTCATTCTGCATCTTTTTCATTGAAAGATCTGTGTCAGCAGCAGCTTCGCAAACTCAGAAAAAACAAGGCAGAGAAAGGGCGAGGGAAAGGAGAGGAATAAGTGGTGCATTATCATCACGGTAAAAATATCTAAAAGAAAACAACAGCAAAAGCAAAAGTTGTTTTAAAAAAATATTTGGTCAGATTTAAAAAAAAAAAAAAAAAAAAGGGGGAATTGAGATCCTGGTCTTGTTTCTGCCCCAATCTAGTCCCTCCAAGCATTAGAAAAACCTCCATGATTCTTGTGCCACACCTGCTTCTAGAGCAAGGCAGGATAGAGAACGGTAACACAGTGTTTATGCTCTGACATCTTCCTGCACTCTCACTTTATATCACTTCATATCAATTTAGAAAGTCCTACACTGCAATTAAATTTCTGTAGAAGATGAACCCATTCTGTCTGTTTCACAGTTGGGTACAACCTGCCACAAAAGCACAGGAGTTTAGAAATATCTGAGACCAGCGCTAAGTCACTTCATTGCATGGAGTTGGTTGAGATAAAAAATAAATACTTCACTCATCCTTTTCCACTGCTCTTTTTACTGGTATGAGAAGATGAATTAAAATATCAAGCTTGTTTTAGATTTGTGTTTATGTTAAAAAATCTTGCCAGTCTATTAACAACAGAGTGTTTGCTGTTTGCAGGCAAAATACTGATATAAAAAAGGAGGAAGTAGTAACATACAGAGGGAATACTTTACTCCACAGAAAACTGGTGACTTTCCATCTGGAAAATTTAGTAGAGTCATATTATAAAAAGAAATAGTTTACTCTTAGGCATGTTGATAAGACAAGGTTTGTAGGCAGACTTGACCTTTATGCTGAACCAATAGCTCATCTGGAAAAGAAATGAGGCTTTGGGCACATAGACCATCTTCTCTGAAAAACCTGGAGATCTGAGGATTTGAGATTTAATTTGTTGATATCTATTTTTTAGGAGACTTCTGTTGGACAAGCTTTCAAAATACCCCCTCTGCTTAAGATGCTTCAGTTTGAACATTCAAAAACTGAGTTGAAAAACTGGGTTGTAGAAGATGTAAAATAGGCACAGTCAAAGGGACCAGCCATCTAAATAGTTAAGCTAAATTGTATCTTCTTTGATTTCACGGTCCTTATTAATTTCTGATAGAGCTTGGCAAATATATCCGGGGGCACGGTTTGGGTTTTGAAGTGTAAATTGGCCCCTCCCTATCCTAGTTTAAAGCTCTGGTGTATCAATTTGCAGAAGCTAAGAGTAATTCTTTCACACTACTGTTGTAATATATTCCACAAATTGAATCCTCAGTGGCAGTGTTACTACCACTCACCAGCCAGTTAAACATTCAGCCTCTCCACCACTGGCCTGCAGAATTCATCCCCGCCATCTCCCCGCTGGAAGAAACTCCGATTCCTTTGAAGTCGGCTAAAGAACTTCAGAAATTCACCCTGAATTTCAGTGGAATCTGTGAAAGGTGAGATCAAAAACACCTAGAAAGAACCCTTCTGCCAAAGGGACTAATACAGAGTGTTGCTTTTGTAATTGCCACTTAATTAGACATGTAATGATTTCATGCCCAGAGAATCTGAAGGAAAAACTTATCAAATACACATGCAAGCACACACCTTCTTTGCTCTCTTCTGCTAAAACTGCTTGTTCTGACAGTATTTCTGAACAGCTGAAGGATTAATAATCACTAATCTAGATTATTGAAAGACAGGCACATATCTTTCGATTTGATCATAAGATAGGCACACATCCAGCAAGGCACATGCTCAGCTGCCAGCTCTGCTCTCCTTGGAGCAGCAGGACTTGCAATGCAGGGGGGCAAAGGGCGTTCAGGAGACTGAAGGGAATACTGAGTGTATCATATGGAGCACGGGAGCACTTTGATGTCCTTGGATAAAAGCAAAAAAAAATACTTTCTGACACATACAGGGGTAGGTCAAGGTGGGCTTAGTCTTGTTTCTCAGAAGATGTCTTGTTGCATTTTGATCTTCTGAAAACAACTTTTAAAATTCACAAGCGTTTCACAATGCAAACTGTCACTTGTGCTTTTCTTACTTGTGTTTTTCAGACTGAAACAGTGTCTTCTCTTACTTTTTCTTCCTGAATGAAACACAGAATAACCTACCATGAATGCATTTATAATAACTGGGGGGGGATCACAAAACCAGGCTCAGTAACCCTCTGATTAACTTCCTGTGGAAGCTAGGAGGAAAAGGGTGAGGGTACAGGGATGGATGCCTTTCCTGCTCCAGGAGTTAGGAAGCAAGGTGGAGTTAGAAAATGCTGAAAGCCTCACAGGCAGCATCTCCATTGAGGCTGGTGCCAGCACACAGCGAGTCCCTGAGGGCGGAGCAGAGTAAGGGAGAAGCGAGTCTGGCTGGCTGCTTTTGTCTCCTTGCAACCTAATTGCATGGAAATGTTTTGGGAACACACAGCTGCCGTTGCACATGGCGCTGGCCCATATTTGAAAGCAGACAGAAATGCCTGTTTAGCCAGCCCCAGGATTTCTGCGTGGCTCTGGGAAGATGTTCTTTTTCTAACCCAGGCAGACAAGCCCCTGGCAGTTTATCAATCCACAGCAGCCATCTGCTTCAATAAGGACCATTTGCACCCAAGGACAGGTGGGGCCCTAAGTCTGCATGGCAAAGATGATGTTTCCTCTCTGTCTCTTAAGACAGGGAGCTGCCAAGTGACACCTCTGCCATCGGCAGCTTTTTAATGAGGAGCAGTGGTTGCTGGAGGTGCTTGGGATCCCAGTTAAAACATGGCCTCTTCTGTCCCCAGACCAGCAGCCTTGCTCACCAGCAACACTTTGCTCTGAGGTACTACCTGCTGCCTTCTCCATTTGTCCATGCTGACCCCACCCCAGAAACACTCTCATTCCATCAGCACTGTGCTGCCTGAAGCGCCAGGCACCCACCAGCCCCATGGCATCCTGCAGCCCATCCATGGGAATGCTGCACCCACCCACCCCTGTGCCCTCGTCTGGGAGGGACACCTGGCCCTTGGCATCTCTTGCTCAGTGGTTCATGCCTTCTGAGGGAGAGACTACTTAGCTCACATCGCTCTTTTTGAGTCTGCTTGTATTTTGCTTGCTTTGAATCATCCCCATCATCTTCCCACCAAGGCACTTCGGCAACAGTGCCTTTTTCCCACAGCTCATCTGGGTAAAAGTCGGGAAGAAAACCAGCTGGGATTGTGGTGGTGAAAAAGTGGCCCTAATTTTCTCCAGCCTGCTAAGCCCACCGTGACTCAGGAGAGACAGAGCAGTAGCTGGCTACACGCAGATTTAATTGTGAGGCTTTTAAATGGATTTAAATGGGTTTAGCTATTCCAAAGCAGCTTTCAGATGTGTCTCTCAGCTGCAGAGTGTTTAGACCCCCATGGAGAATTTGACTTCTCACAAACTAGCTTTGTGGGTTTGTTTATGCAAGGATCTAGGCATTTTGGGTGTTAAAGAAGCTTTAAAACATTATTGGCTGCAAAGCAAAAGGACCTGGTTGCCCAGGGCAGAGGCAATAGCTGATCTGTCTGATAAGAATGGTTTATTCAAAATTAGGTCTGTCACACTTCAGGCTTACCACAAAAAGTGCTTTCCCTGATCACATCAGAAATTCAAAGTTATCCTATGCTCCAGGATAAAGACTATGCATAGAAATTAAGTACCTTTTACATGGAGGCAGAGAACGATTAGATCACAGCCTGTCTCAAGATATTAAATCAATTCAATGCCTGAAAATTTTCAGTAATGTCAAGACCTGCAGGGAAAATACCCTTCTTGAATTACAGCCACTGCTTAAGATGTGCACATGCTGCTCAGCCCCTATAAATTGCTCTTTCACACAGGCTGCACCATTTTCTCCCCAGGATAGCATCTCACTGGATTTGCCTGAGAGGATCAGGTTATCTGTGTATAACTGCAATAGTTTTTTTGTACCAAGCTTACTACTGAGCCACATGGAGCCTGGTGGCTGCGCTGACCTTTGGTACATTCATTATTGCTCACGACTGAGGCAAACCTGCAATTGTGCACGATGCCTTACAAACATTAATACCTCATTACTGTTCCAAGGAAGGACCATATCAGTTTAAAAAGTGCTGTGCCAGTATAATAGTTGGAACAAGGCTAATGAGCTATTCAATTGTGAACAGGGAGAAGTGTAAGGATGTAGGTGAGTTTATTGATCTGAGCTTGGCAGAGCTCAAGCTAATGCCTCTCTCACCTGGTATAGCCAGCAATAAGAGCCCATTGAACACTTGAAACAGCAGTCATGAAGTTGAAAGAGAATAGCATTAAATACCAAGCATTTTCCGCCTCTGTTATTCTTCCTGCAATAAAACATGGCTTTGCATGCAGGAGACTGCATGACAAATGAAGGCAGTGTGGACAGAAACAGTGATGCCAAGAGAGGCACTTTGCACACCATTAGCAGCTGAACAAATTTGTCAGAATTCTTGTGTTGCTTCAGTTGCTCAGGAGACCCAAACACCCACTCACTGGTGCTACCTGCTCTCCTCACACCGCACCTGCTCTCGCAGCAAAATATGTCTCTCCATCACCCACCCAGAGGCTGAGAGAAGGGCAAGAGGAAGAGGCTAAGAAGAAAACCTCTGCAATGGGAGAGGCTGAATCCAGGAGACTTAGCCTGCCACAGTCCACGGTGGTTGAAGAACTTTAACTATTTTGAACTTTTTTCTCTTTGGAATAATCTTGATATAAAAAACTGCTTGGAGCCACTGGTGCCTATTTGTTCTTCCCAATATAGTTTTCTGGAGCAGAACAATGAGTCCTGTTATGAGGCCTTTTCATCTTCTATCCAGAGTTCTAGTGTTTGTGGAGTTTACCTCAGGTTTCAGAAACATGCAGTTTTTCTGTGAATGTTGAACAAATTGTAGTGCACAATTGCCTACAAATTGCCATCAGAGGGATGTTGATTACAGTAAATAAGAACTGAAAAGATTGTACAGAAGGAACTTGAAAGCAACTAAAATGAAGCTCATTTATGTTTCCTCAGCCTGCCTTCAGTTGCTTTGTTGAGTATACACTACATTTTATAGCCTGATTGAAATTCAAATTACTTTCTGTGTGGGAAGGTCTATTGAGAACTAAGGATACCCTTCATCTCCAGATTTGGGGATCTTGTATTTAAAATGTAGTATTTAGCCAAAAGGCTGGTTGTTAAGCCCAGCTGCCTGACCTGAGCAAACAAAGGGAAAGCACTTCAGTTAAGGGAAACCTTCACCACAGGGTTTGGGCAGAGTGAGACCCTCGCCCCCACCCCATCTGTCCCTTCACAAAATTCTCTTAGCGCTGCTGGAATGGACTAGACAGACACCACAGCAAGGGAGCATGAGGGAAAGGCACAAGAAATTAGCCCCATGTTCAGCATGTGTAACTCAGCAGGCCTCCTGTCTGCAATTAGCTCTTTTATAGCATTGCCACTCCAGCACAGCAGAGCCTGCCTATGAACCAAGAGCCATTAACACATTTTTTTTCTCAGTTGCTTGCTGTGAAATTGCAGTGACACGGAATGAAGAAAAGAAAGGGCTGGTGTCACTGGTGAAAGCAATGTGATGCATCTTCAAAAGAGAATGAAATTTTGTGTTTCCAAAGGAGAGCAAGTGAGATATAAAATATCAATGGTTCCCACCACCTGATCCCACTTCCGTGGTCAGAGATGTCTGGAGTAAGTGGATGCTCTTTAATATTTACAGCATTATATGTGAGCGAAGAAAAAGCCCAGCAGCGCTTTTCACCGTGTCACACTCCTGGTTTGCAGCAAGGAAAAGTAAAGTTCTCCTTGCCTTCTGGAGCAAGGTTCCAGACTTGTGTCTGGAGCACAAGTCTGATGAAGAGCTTCTGAGGCAGCTGGGGTTGTTTGGACTGGAGAAAAGGAGGCTCAGGAGAGACTTTATCACTCTATACAACTACCTGAAAAGAGGCTGTGTACAGGGGGTTCTGTCTCTTTTCCCAAACAACAGGCAACAGGATGAGAAGAAATGGCCTCAAGCTGTGCCAGAGGAGGTGTAAATTGGGTATTACAAGAATATCTCCACTGAAAAGGTTGTCAAGAATTGGCACAGGCTGCCCAGGGAAGGGGTTGGGTCACTAGTCTTGTAGTTATTTACAAGATATGTAGTTGGGGCACCTGGGGACATGTATTAGTGTTGGACTTGGCAGTGCTGGGTTAACGGTTGGACTTGATTATCTTAAAGGTCTTTTCCAACCTAAAAAATTCTATGATTCCATATTTTTGTTTTCACAGCATGTTGGCAGTGTTCTTCTTCTGATGCAGACCGAAAAAAACCCAACCAACCCCCAACATTTTTTACAGGTGCTTGTCTAATGGTCTTCCTGTGTCTAGAAAACACTTCCAGCTAAACCTACACAGCAGATGTAGAAGAAACACCATGATTAGAGAGTGGTGGTGAGAGACTCAATCTTCTTAATTCAATTCTTTTCACTTGCTGAAAAAAAATGTTATATTATTATCCTCTTTCACTCTTTGATTTTAAGTGTTTGATGCAATAAATTAGCAGTAATTAGACTCTGTAGATTTGCTTTCTTCAAGAGCCCCTAATTAGCCATGTAGTACTCTGCACAACAAGCCTGGTCCCCGAATGCTGTGGGACATCGCTCTTCCGGGGCACTCTGCATCCTTACCACACAGGCTGCCATGCCTTCCCTTCAGGAACAGGGCACACCACAGGCTGCCTCTCCAGAGCCTGAACAGGGCTTTCTTCTTGTCAGAATTTACAGTTGTGTCCCTTGTCCCTGGTAAGGAGTTGGAGCTTCCCAGCTACGGCAGCTCCCCCTGGGGCCCTGCTCTCTTTCTACCGCCTCCTCCTCCTCATTCACAGCTGTCTGCAGCCACCTTGGTGGTGAGTAGAAATACTGAAAATGTGAGAAAATGTAAAACTGTAGCAGACATCCTTGAGCAAAAAGGCCTCTGAAAGCTGTAGATGTGACTTGACAACTGTTAAGTCTCTGTACTCAAAACTCCAATTTAAAGTGATGGGTTTTAAAACAGCTCTTGGTTCTGATTTTCAGGTTGGCCTGAGCTGTATCTTTTTCCTTTTGGGCATGATAAGGGCAAGAGCAATCTGGCGAATATGAACTTCAATCCTGACTCAGACTCCAGTAGAAATGAACCGATAAACAAAGCTGGAGACGTCCAAGGTGCCTGATTATAGATGTTCCTGACCTTTTTCTGAAATTGAAAATGTATATGAGTTATGGATTTTTTGGGTTTTTTGTATGATCACCTTCCTAAGGTGCCCTGGAATCCTGCAGCTTGTGAAAAAAAAGACCTTTGTCCCATGGGTAAGAAGATATTTTTTCAATCTCAGTTGCAGCTGTGATTTCTTCTGTGCTACTCCTACTGTCAGTGTCCTCCTCCAGCATACCTGAATGTTCCAAACTCCTGCTCAGTACACGCCCTTCTCTCTTGGGCACTTCTGCTGCTAAAGGGCAGAGAAGGCTGCACTACCCAGCATTAATGGTACTGCAAGTGCTGGGCAGCTGTTGCTGCTCCCCACCACGCCCAATGCCAGAGAAAAAGCAATGTTGCAGCCCAGGCTACCCTCACACCACCACATGTCATGCAGGAGGATGAAGCGATGCAGTGACACAAGGGGCTTGTGCAGCTGAAAGCCCCAGGCCTGCAGTGTGCAGAGAAACAGGGATAACACAACCAGACAGGTCTGTTCTGGGAAACACAACCTTAGCTTCCTGTTCCAGCAACACCTTGGCATAGTGCACCAAAGAAAGGTGGCAGAAATATCTGATCTAAAAGCAGGCTGGTCCTGAGCACAGGAAGGATGAGCAAACACAGAGGAAGCTTTGAAAGGAAGGACAATATGATGGATAGGAGCACTCCTTGAGTTACAAATGTGACCACCCATGTAGCCAAGATGTACAAGCAGCAACGATTTCAACCCAGATGGACAGAGCTGCGCAGCAGTGCTTTCTTGTGCTGCATCAATGAACTGGCAAGGCATCAGCTGGAGTCAGTCTGTGATAGCAAGGCCAGACCACCCCTGGCTACAGCAGCCATCATCTCATAAAAGGGCTCTTTCCACAATTTTTGCTTAGGGGATCAGCCTGTAATGCTAATAATTATGTCATCTGAGTATTGTTCTGTGATTTTAACAGTTTTTCAGGCATTAGGAAGAAAGATCCTCCCATTCTGCAGGCTCCATGAGAAAATTAGTGTGCTTTGGAAGAGGTATGCATTTGATGTACATAAATGGTGTATTCAGAACTTAAGACTTCCACACACCATTTGGTTTTGTAAATCATCATTATCAATATGCATAACAAAATATTCCTGTTGTGTGGTTACTGATGGGAAAGCTTTAAGATCTCATAATCCCAAGGTGAGAGCACAGATCTGCAGTTTAACTACATGTCTTTGGAAAGTAGTATTTGGAAATGCCCTCCAGTTCTTGAAAACCTTAATTGGTAACAAGTGACAGGAGGAGAAGAAATGGCCTCAAGTTGTACCAGGGGAGGTTTGGATTGAACATCAGGAGAAATTTCTTCACTGAAAAGGGGGTCAGGCATTGGAAAGACTGCCCAGGGAAGTGGTTGAGTCACCATCCCTGGAGATATTTGAAAGACATGTAGATGAGGCACTTAGGGACATGGTTTAGTGGTGGACTTGGCAGTGCTGGGTTAGTGTTTGGATTTGGTAATTTTAGAGGTCCTTTCCAAACTTAGCAATTCTATGATTCTACCATCAGTGAGCTGTTAGCTCATCTACAATTATTCAGGTAAGGATTTCATCATATATAATACTTTTATGCTAGTACAGCTATCCCACAGCATTGTTCTTGTTACTGCTTTGAGGAAATACAGATGAGACTCTTTCAGTCTAAGGATTCAGTTTTTCTCCTGCAAAGTATTAGGTGTGAAGACCAAATGGTGTTCATGGTTAAGTCTCAAAAGCCCAGCGCACACTGTGGTTATGGCATGACTGCATCTTTGCAACACACTCCTGGAGTGTGCAGGAAAAAGAGCTGACCAGCTATTTCCCAGCAGGAGGGGGCCATGGCATTGGGGCTGATCTAACAGGGGGGTGACAAGCCCATGGTGGTGGGCAGTGCCCCCAAAATTCTCAAAAGCAAACACAGCTGAATTTTCTTTCTTGGGTAAATAAAAGATTTGTCACCCAAACCTGGGGGCTTGGCCCCATAGCACTGCTTCCTTTACATCACATCCAGTCATGTGTGCTCTTCCCAGGAAAAAGAGAGATATTCCTTGGCTCCCAAGCTGAGGCATTCCAACACACTCAGCTGCCACAGCCTCCTCAGGGCTACCACCAAGGTGGTTTTCTTTAGAATAGGAGCCATTGAATTAGTAACAGCAGGAATCCTGTCAGAGCAAACTCTTAATTGATATGTTTATAGCACTGTAATGATGGCAGTGAGGCAGAAATAATCTGATCTATCCTTGACTAATTCAATCATCTGGAGCCTTTAGAAAACTGACCCAACTGATCTAATCATGTTGTGGGAGTAGACTAATGAACCATCAGAGGTTGCTTCATCTCTTTTTCTCACATTCCCAGTTTCTAAGAGAGATGTTGGATGTGGCCCTTTGCTCCTGTTCACGGCATCCCCTCTCCACTTGCCAAGACTGCAGGCATCCCTGCTCTACCTGCTGGATACGTGGGACTCCAGTATGTCTCTTCTCCAGCCTCTGAACCTTACATGCCTTTCCGAGGCACAAAAACTATTTACCTGGGTGAATGGACAGCATGGTAAGAGATCTCTAATAATAGGACTACTCTGAGGAAATTCCAAGCATTTTCTGTGCCTTTGGTGTCACCTGCTCTCAAAGACAGTTGGTAGCACTTCTGGGAAGATGAATTTTCTTTTCACATTCAGGATAGAAACATGTTAGTGAAGATTCGCAAAAATCTGACTGCTGTGTCTTTCGACTGTATGATACTCATAACAACTGAAAAAGTTTCCCTTCTTGAATATACACTCTTTATGTTAGTTGCACACACTACTCAGCTGTACAATTGTGGGATCATTGGGCAAGCCTTGCATAGATTTTCTAATATGTAAAATAAAGCAGGAGAAAAAAATCCAAAGGAATACATTTACACAGTGCCCCAGTAACTTCACTGTACTTGTAATATTTTCCTTCCTGTGCCTGAAGCAATGGTTTGGTGTAACAGAGATATGCGTGTTCAAAGATCTGTTTCCCCTCTGAAGTTGTTAAATATGACCTCAAAATAATCAATGGGACTGCAAAAAGCCTGATCGACTTTCACTACCAATAGGATCTCTTCATTTTATCAGTCCTCACATTTGGTTCAGATTCTTATTATTATGGAATAAATAGGCTGATTTAATGAATTATGAAATAACACATTCTGGTTTAGATCTAGTTTAAAGCAAAAAACCCTCAATATCAGTCTGGAGAAGAGACTGACGCAAAACTGAGACAGTGTATTGAGGGTTTGCATTAATGGATGAATATATACTCCTATTTTATGTTCATATGCCAGGCTGGTAGGACACAAGCCATCTCTGTGACTGAACAAATGAGCCATAAGATGAAATTTGTTTCCATGCTGTACTGGACCTTCCTCCCGGTCAGTTAAGCTGAATTTTTCAGAATGCTCTGTGTCCGAAAGCACACACTTCCTTCTGTGCTCTGCTGGGTGGTATCCATTGGTTATAAAGAATCTCGCTATTTTTAAAGTATATTTTTCTTTAAAAGAAAATGGATTATAAATAGTAGTAGCATCACTTCTGCTTGGCCTCCCACGCACTGGCTGTGTTGCTCAAAGTGACACAAATCCCAGTGATGGCACGCAACAAGATGAGTGATCTTAAAATTTCTGGCTATTGTTGATGTTTCCACCTAATATCAAAAACTAGAGGGACTAACTAACAAAAGTGGGCGCACATACCTGTGAATCCCATTGAAAACTAATCAGCCATTTCATTTCTACGCATAGTTTTAAAATTTTGCATGTTTATTCCATTTTTTGTTCTGTACTTGGAAATGTTTTAAGCTACTTGTATCCTATTAGGATGTCACTAGTAACTCCTAAGGAAGTTAAGAAAATTCAGGGAATAAATTAAAGTCAGTAGATACAACCAATCTATCCCCACATCCTAAAAGAGTTCACTGAGAAGGCTTTTCCGTATTAAGAGAACAGAAGTTTCAGATGCTGTGGAAGAGTGATAGTATAGTGCCAATAGTTTAAAAAATTCTAATTCATTGCAAATAAAGCAATGCAATATATAGAGAGAGCAGCCTGCCACAAGTCCTAGGAAAAGTAATAATTAAAAACAAAAATGGAGAATCACTTCTGATAGGATTTGTTCAGTACACTTCAGTTATCAGGTGATAACTGTGGTAATAATAGTGGCATGATTGCAGCATAAATGTATCTTTCCAAGTGGAAAATAAAAGATATAAAGGGCTTCCTTATCTATCAGAAAAAAACTAACCAAACAACCTCTTCCTGGAATGCAAATCCAAAGAAATCCAATCAGCAATTAGGATCATATTCTTACCAGCAAGAGCACTCAGTGGGACAAGCTGCTTACAGAAACGAAGAAATCTCTTGTTTTCCAGAGAAAGCTGGATGCATTTGTAGGAAAACAGGGCAGGAACCTAGAGTGCGTGTTGGCCATGCAAAATAAGAGGGACTGCATGGAGCAGGGAAACCGAGCCAGTGACAGCAGCCCTGTCACACCACACTGCTGGGCATGGGCAAGACACTCCTCCTTCTCTGGAGAGAGGAAAATCACTGTCCCTAAAATCTGATCTGCTGCCTTTCAGCACAGATACTTTAGTCCAGGTGGTGGCTGAAATGTAAATGCTTTGAGATGTCTGACAGGTGCTATTTTGGTGATCTGCAGCCTACTTCAGATAAACAATTTCCCTTTTCTCAGGGGCTGTGCACCCAAAGGCAGGACATGGACATCCTGGTACTCCTGACACCTACAACTGCCCACATGCCAGATTCATATACCCCACCTGTCCATGCAAAACTGAACTGGTTTTGTCTGGCTAATCCTTCCAGCATGTCAGTGGGAAAGGACTGAATGCACTGAGTGTTCTGGTCTTGTTTTCACTTGGTCATGGTCCATCTTCTGTGATTGTCCATGGGTTTCATTTGTTGCAGTGAATCTGAAACCTGGGCAATGCCTACGATTCTCTGCTCTTCTCTCCAGCACATTATACTTGCTGGCTTTGACCTCTTGCAGCAGGTTTTAAATCTGCTACAGTGTGGCTTCTGTAAATGTCCTTTTTATCCATCTATTACCTGCGTGCCAGCTGGTCTGTCTCGGTTCAGCACTCCTACAAAGCCAGTGCTTGTATGCTGTGACTGTAGCATTGTATTTTCACTGTTGTTTCAGCCTGATAGAAAACATTTCATGTCCAAGCTGCCTTTCAGCTCTGCCTCCCCAAAACGTGGTGATTTGTGTTCTTTGCTTGTATAGCTCTGGTTTTGTCACCTCACTTCCAACAGACTGCCATATGCTCTGGACAGAAGTGGAAAAACACAACTTGCACCATCTGCAGCTCCTGAGTGTCCAATGGCACCTTATCCCAGAGCCCAGTGGTTCATCCCCTGCCAAATAAGCCATGGCAATTTCTTCTCCTCAGTTTGCTGCTTCCCAAGCCAACCATGCGACACTGAACACTTGCCATGCTCAGCACCAGCTACCTGGCAAGCCAGGAGCCATGTTGCCCCTCATCCACAGGGGATTTGAGCACTTGCTTTGTGGAGTGCAGTGAGGACAAAAGAAAGTAGAGGAGCTCTGAGCAACCTAACTGTGGACAGGGGAGCTGAAGGAAAGGGTTTGTTTGTGCTGCAAAAACCTGAGCTCTCAGAGTGGTAAGGATCATGCCATTTTTTCTCAGTATGTAATTAAAACTTCCTCATTTGTGGAAGATACAGTAGAGAGAATTATATTTGTTTTAAAGACTGGAAATGCAGAGGACTGTGTGGCTCTACCCTGTCCTGCTTGCTGCCATCATCTGGATGCCTTTAAGTACGCCCAGGAGCAACCCCCAAGGCCCCAGAGACCACCAAGCACTTGGGTTCTTGGGCACGACTAGAATATCTTTCCAAATGATGGACAGCACTAAGGGGCTCTGCAGGGAGGTTCAGCAATGGAGGTGGTGAGTCTGCAACATGGGGCAGGCCTGGAGGGCCCTCAGCCAGCTCAGGAATTGCTGTGGCTCATGAGGCACTCAACTTCCCTGAACGAAGATGAAGAACTTGTCCCAAGACCAGCTCAATGACTTTGTTTCCACAGGCAAGAGCTTTGCACCAAATTAAACCATTTCTGACCAAGTCTGGACTGAAATGTGGGGTCCCAGCCAGGGGGAAGGGTCTCCTGCCTCCAGGAAGCCTGCTGGGAAGCCTACTGCCCTCCCAGCATGGTGGTCAAAATCACAGTGTGCTGGCAGGGAAAGGAGATGTCCATCAGTGCTCGGTTCAGGGCAAGGAGATATCCCAAGCACTCCAGGATGCTCCCTTGTGCCACTGGGGCAGAGCTGAACCAAAAGGGACAGTAGCATCAAGAAAGGCCTTTGCAATGGAGAACTTCACTATCAGAGCTTTTTCATGTCTGCCTTATTACTTTTCAGATTAAAAGAACATTTGTAACAATTTCACTTTCAATATCTGATCCTTCATACCATAAATCAATGCCCATGCTTATTCCTGTTTTTACTTACACGTCACGTGGCTGAAGCTGAGTCATCCTGGCAGAAGGATTCAGCACTGATGAAGTGGCATGGTGCCACTTCCAATGGCTTTAGTTCTGTTCTGTGCAGGCTGGGGAACACGAAAACACACAGATGTGGCAGTTTAGCAGCCCCAGCTGCCATAAGAACACTGCCTCTAAAGTCATGGACTTTCTTCACTGAACTGGAGGATCCCTTTTCCCAAGGGTCGGCAAATGTCCTATGACAGAAGGCACCAGCTGGAGAAATGGAGTGGGAGTGCTGTGGCTTTACGGCATGAAAGAAAGCTTGTTTTGAACTAATATATCTTTGTGATCTTGTGTAACACCCCCTGACTGCTACAAGGCAGGTCAGGGTTTTCCCATGGCTGCTCTCTCACCTGGCTCCAACAGGGTCACGTGGCAATTGCAAACTCTTCTCTGAGGTCTCAGAGGTGAGGGTGAGAGTGCCATGCTCCCCAGCATGTGCTGGACAGCAGCCTTAGAGGGCATGCTGCAGTATTTGTCAGGAATGCCTTCAGCTCGGTAAGGAAAGCCTCCCCTTTCTCAGTCCAGTACTCAGTTTAATAGATGCTGGGAGGGAGGGAGGGAGGAGAAGTGATTTACTAAATTCAGAGTAGAACTTCCAGGGCCAGATAAAGTTGCTTAAAATGTTGCTTTAAATAAAATATTAAATTAAAATGCTGCTTTAAGAACAACCAGGTAAGATTAGTATCAAATATCATCAAAATGCCAAAGAAATGGCAAGAGGGTTTTGTTAAACAGCAAATAGCAAGAGGAAGTGTACCTTTCTGTGCACAGCAGGGAGGAAGAGGAACCGATCAATAGGGGACTAATGAAAGTACCAAACAATTAAATTGCCTCTGGCATTGACAATGAGAGCTGTAGATGAGTATACACATGAACTTGATTTACAAGGTCAGAAGAGGACTCACGCAGCCTGCAAAGAAGTGGCATCCGATCACGCTTAAGAGATTAAGAATATTTTAGCTGAACAAAGCCGCCCAGCTGGAAAAACTTACAGAGATTGCATGTTTGTTTCTCGGTATTTTCAGCATTTCTCTGAGGGAAGAGAAACCATTCCAAGAAAAGAAAGGTATGAGCAGCTTTTCTTCAATGGAAGGTTTCTGCTTCAGATTTTAATTTCAAAATAATAACTAATGCCAAACAAATGTTATGGGATTTTTATGACTTGCTAATTTTTGCTTTTTCATGTTTTATTCTTTGTTTCACAGACTCTGCTACAACTGAAACTGCTGCATAGTTTAGTTAAACTGTTCCCAAAGCATTTTCAGCCCAAACGGAAGCAGGAAATCCCAGTAATCATAAGGAAAACTTTGTTCTAACCCAGGCACAAGGTTTAGGTGCTTTTTCAGCTGTGTATCTAAACACCTGCTCTTATCTCTAAGTGGATTTGCCAAGATTACTTACCACTGGCAGTTGAGATAACTGGAGGCATGAGACTGTTGCATTTGTTTAGAATTTATTTTAAATATTAAGATGACAGGTTCTGTGAACCAAAGTTCAAGAATTTATACTCTTGCAAATGAGTTTTGTGCTGTGGATTGTGTCTAAGTATAGAAGAAAAATTTTGTCTGGATACACCTGTTTGTCATTGTGGAAAACAAAATCCTAAAGGTACATTTTCAGGTAGGTTTGTCCTGATGTAGAATAAACTCAATTCAATCAAACTACATTAGTATGTGCCAAAGATCTTCTCTATTTCTGAGTTTTACATTTGAGAACGAAGACTTAAATTGGATTCTTGGATCTGTTACTCTTGCCACATCCCTCAGAAGGCTGATGGGACCTGGAGTCTTTCAAGTCTGCTTTCCATAGTGCTAAAATCGCAGGCAGCATTGCCAGTACACTTAGCAGGCTTGGAATCGAGCCATGGGTTGAACAGGGTTCTGTTTCCATCACCAGCAGAAGGGAAAGTGCTATAACAGACTCCTTGCAAGGATGTAATAACTTGCACATTAAAGAAATGGAATCTCTGAAGAGAAGATCAATCTGGTATTTGATGTTTGATATTTAGTCTATATTATAAAATATCATTATTGTAACTGAGTTTTAGAGATCACCGCAACTAAGACATGAAGGTTACACAGCAAAGAAAAAGTTTCCTGCTTGAAAACTGCAATATAAGTCCAGATGGTGCAAAATGGCTTTAGCATTACAGAAAATTGAAAGCATCTTTCTTTTTGAAGGCCAGAAATAAATTTTCTTGTATGAAATATTATTACCTTCAGCATGCAGGGTTTTTCTTTTTGTTAAATTCTTTCTCTCTCAGATACTTATTTCCTTCCCTCAAAATGCCTAAATCTAAATACAGTAAAGAGAAAAGAGCTATTGTAAGTACTTGGACAATCTCCCATCGCCTCCTTCCTACAATGAACTCCTGTCTGGGTTTGTGCCCTAATTTCACCAGCATGAGCCTTGGCAGAAGGATGAAAGGAGAGAGCAAAGCAATTTTACCTCCACTAGGATCTTTCTTTTCTCCCCTGAGGTGAACACATTCTTGGTGGCTTTCATGAGCCAAACTGTTCATCTGAAAGAGAAGAAGGACTCCTTCACCTCTTGGTTGTGAGGCCTTGTATGGTCCGAGTTTCTTCTGGTCACTGTTGAATTGAGAAGTAGGCAGTTGCACATGAGTTTAACTATTTGAGCTTCTCATAAAGGAAAATTAACTTATCCATGCCAGTTTTATCATGCTTGTATTGATAAAGGATGTAGCACAGTTTTCACAGCATATTTTGGCACAGAGACCACTAAAATCTTTCAACTGAAGGAGCACTGTACACTCCATTAAGGTCACTGACAGTAGGTGCTTATTCTTACTACTTCCCATCATGATTTTATAAGCAGCTTCGTAAATCCAAAAGTCCCAGAGCTGAAAGCAACAGATACAAATAGAAGGTGCTGCTCACTGTAGGTGGATGAGGTGCCAAGTCTGGACTGCTTCTCCTTCAAAATAAAGCAATGCGGCAAAATAGACATGGTGAAGTCTGGCACCGGAACATAAGTAATTTCTGCATCATTCAGTCCTAGGATGGTTTGAAATGACCACACTCTACCCCATTGCTTAAAACTATTTCAGATCCCAAGGACTTGAAAGCGGTAAATGTGGCATCAATATTTAATGAAACGCCTGGGGAAATTTTGAGAATTACAAGGAGATAAATGTGCTTTATACGCTGAGCAGATTAATGGGAAATCATCAGATAATAGATAAATATGTCATGTATGGAATGAATCAACATGGCTTTTAGAGTAAAAGCCGTTGGAGCTATTTGAAGATCTCAACAAACATACAATTAAGGATGAGCTAATCACCGAATCATTTTAACAATGTCTCTTCTCAGAGTGCATTAAAGAAAATAAGCAATTATGATTATAAAATTAGTAGAGTAATAGGAAATGTAGAACTCCATAAATGTTTGTAAGTGATCATGAGAATAATGTGAAGACTTAGGAGACACTTTTTGCTGATAATATTGAATTACTTACAGTAGTCAAAGCTAAGTCTACCAGGACCTGTAAAAATATTTTGTGAGAATATCAATAAATGTTATCAGCATATGGCTGAATAAATTCAATACTGATAAACAGAAATCAATACAAAACCTACCTTAATTATACATTCACAATAATTGTCTCTAAATGAGCTATTGCTACCCAGGAAAAAGATCTTGCAATCATCAAAAAACTAAACCCAATGTTATGAATTATCAGGAAACAAACAGGGAATATAAAAGAAAACATCATCATGCCAGACTGTATATGACTCTGGAATGATAACAATGTCTTCAGTTCTAGTCACATCAGTCCAGAAGGTCTGCCCTAGAGCACAAGAGGTGTAACAACAGCCAGCAAGGATAAAAATACAGAAATATAAAATGGTACCCATATGAGAAGAAAACACACTCTCAAAGAGAAGAGAACTAGCAAGAGGGTTATTTGTGTTAGTAAGAAGCTCTAAATTCAGCTAAGGTGCAAGGGATGAAGGAGTATAATTCCCTGTGCCAGTGGTGGGAAAGATACTGCTGAAGCATGAAAATCCCCTTGGCCTTTAAAGGAGCAATCTGCACATATTCTGTATATATCTGCATATAATCACTTCTGGTAAGCTCTTGTGAACTTACCAAGCCTATTATTATATTTTTATTGGTAATCTGATTGCAGCTTGATAACAGTGGTTTTCCTGTATATGATCAAATGAATTGTGCAGCAATTTTCCAAAGTCCAAGGAGTAAGGGTAACAAAGGTCACATCTTTTACAAACTGGCCAAATTAAACATTTATAAAATTTCATATTTTAAAATACAGAAATACCTTTACAGTTGCGGCTTTCCTAAAGTGGATGTGGTTTCAATATCAACCCACAGTGGATTTCCTGTCATCCATTCACCCCCAAGCCATGTAAAGATTTTCCACTAACAAGACATTTCTGCAGTAGGTTCCACAGGTCAATTACCTACTGTATGCTAAACCCTTCTTCTGTTTGTGTCCTGCCAGCTTCCTCTGATCTCCACTACTGCAACACAATATATTGAAAGGATCCAGGCTGTCGGAGCACCAAGCAATAACACGGACCCATCCTGTTGGCATGTCTTCAAGAAGGACCATAATTTAATAGAAGATAAATAGGAAAGAAGCATAACAGAAAAGCAATATGAATGAATCATTCTCACCAGTTAGCAGCTTTGGTGCACTAACAAGAACCAGACTCTCTTGTGGCTCTGGCAATGCACCACCAAACCAAGTGGAAAAACAGAAATGTAATTTCAATTTTAATTATTATTCAGGTAACATTTCATCCTGATGTAATAGCACACTTAAATTTTCTGTTCTATATAAGTCTTTATTTCCTGCAGTCACAATCCATCATATATTACCTGTTTGGTCCAATGTATTGCATTTGATTCTCTGGTCTAGTTGAAATACATTTGCCCTGGGAGGGTGTAAATTGCCCAGATTGCCTGCCTGTGAGAAGGTGATCTTGCTCAGGGCACTACATCTATGCCAGGCAGAACCACATGGCTGTTCCTCAGTTGGAAGCCATGGTCTCTGGGCCTTCCAGGGGTGAGGATTTGCAGTGTCCAGTCTGAAAAACAGGGCTGCCCACCAACTTGTTGCTGGGAGGATCTCCCTGACCTTGGCAGTCAAACACTTCTGATTTGGCATAGCAATAAAAGGCTAGCTGTCAGTCTGAGCACCAAAGAGCTCTGGTAAGGCCTGCTACAGGATGCTAAGAACCGTGAGTGCATTATGAGCTTGGCCATTTCCTGTGCACTCTCTGGGTGCAGATTCATAGCCCATAGTGGCAGGGCACAAGAGCAACCCAAGCCGCTCTGCATTTTGCAGCCCAGCTCTGCTTCTGTGAGAGCTGGGACTATACCAAATAGCACTCAAATTATTATTGTGAAATAGCACTGAGTTTGTCTTTTGTGCATTATTTCGCTTATGACTTCCACTGTCTTTTATTATCATCTTATGTCTCTTCTTTGCTCTTGGGAAATAATTTTTATTTTTGCTTATCAAGCTGGTAATCAAAGCCTCCAGTTCCAGATGCGAGTTCCCACTCACAAAGCCCCTGAAGGGTTGATTTCTGGAAATGGGGAGGATGTGCCAGGGAAAGAAACACTCAGCTGCCCCTGTTGAAACAGCTACTGCTCTTATAAGCGGGAAAATGGCTCTTGGTGCTATCTCAGTTCTGACATTCACATGAGTTAAGCAGAGGGGGGAAATTTTTGGTTTAAAATAATATGTTAATCCATGTAAACTACAGCTTGATATGTGTAATACCTGTTAAGACAGTAGACACATTTCCTATTCTCATTTGGCTCTGAAACCACAGAATATTCTGAGTTGGAGGGGGGCCTCAAGGGAAAGTCCAAAACAGACAAAAAATGCTGAGTTTCTCTACTGTTTTGTTTGTCATAGAAACTTGGCTGATTATTCTTGCATAATTTTTGCATGATTTTTGATCCCATAAAAAGCAACAATGTGACTTGTGGAATGAATTTCTAAGCATGCTCGCAGGTTGATTTTGCCATTATTTAATTGTGTTTATCCCAGAAGCTTAGAACAAGGGTTTAAAAGGTATTCAGTGCTGGCCTTAGTATACATTCATTTCTGTTAGTGCAAATGTGATACCCTGGTTATATTTTTCCCATAGACTGTTGGGGGAATTTACCTCAGTTGGGTAGCGAGGGCATTTTCAGTTTTTAATCACACTCTAAAGTATTCTCATTAAAAACAGGGCTACTTTAGACATCATGCCAGCAGCTCACTCTATAATCAACTGCCTAATAAATATTTACTGGTTCAATTTCGGGATTCTACTTCTCTCTCTGTCCTCTCAATAGAGAAATCTGGGTGATGAAAGACCCCCATGATGATTACTTTGGTTTGAAATCAGATTCTCTAACTCTGGTGTCTCCTAGCCCAGGTTTGCTTAACTTCTGGCTGTGTGGGCACTCCGAGCCTGTTTTTCTCTCCAATAAAGCACCTTATGGTGTTCACATGAATAAGAAAAACTCTTCCTGTCACATAACTTAGATGACATGGACTTCTTCAGCTGCAGAAGAAAGCAGAGGGCATGCAAGTGCTTTGTGCATAACCTGGTGTGTCTGCTCATACAATTAATAAAAATTCTGAATACCAGCTAAATCCATCAGCAAGCTTTTCTCTCTCTCATTTCTTTTGAAAGATCCTTAATTTATTTGTGTGATTTCCAGGCTAAGTGTTTCTTTAATATCAGGAAAGTTTAACACAGATACTGCAACATGTTCTCACCAGCCTGTGCTAGGTCTCTGTCAGGCTTGTGTTTATTTTTAAACTGGTCTTACACAAACCTCCAAATCTAAATAACATGGTTAGTGAAGGATGAATTCACAAAACAGCCAAACTGAGCATAGCCCCCACCAAAGGAGCAGTGCTGGATGACTCCCAGGTAAACCAGAGGAAAGAGAAGACTATGTGCGATACGGAGATTTTATCTGTGGTTCAGCGTCTGTTGCCATAGGGTTCCATTTGATTTTGCCCATGGGTTTCCCGTGACTCTGTGACTAACCCTCTGGGGAAAGCAAGCTTCTCTTCAGATTTCTCTGGAGTGAGGAATGGGGACAGGGTGAGAAAATGTCCAATATTTTGGCAGAGCCAAGTGCTCTGAGATCACATTCAAGGAAAATGATTAACAAATGTTAGCTAACACTTCTCTGAAACCTCCTTAATCTAATTCTTGCAAGGACCAGCTTGAGTCTGGAATACAAATAGTAGCATTAACCCACCCATGCATAAGCTAATGTAGTATTTGGATGGAAGTGTCTGCTGGTGTGGAGAACAGCCCACATGAGAGATGTGGATGTGGTGAGGCTACCGGACACGTTGTGGCTCCCCCAGCCTGGGACCAAGGTCTCGTGCTGAGAGCGGCCCTGCACAGCTCTGATGGAGGCTGGCATGAAGGTTGTGAGGAGGTCAGCAGTGTGGGAGTGGCTGGCTCACATGGCTGGAGGACCAGCATGGGTGGAGGGGGTAGGCAGCTCAGCACCACGGAGACTTCAGTCCCGGGGACTGTGGAGTCCAACCCCTCTCCTCCTGTTCCATTCCTGCCTGGCCAGCAGAGAGACTTTTGGGTGGGGATCTTGTTAAAGCTTAGCTTAGCAGTTTGTAAAACCCCATTTTTTAATGTGTTCCATAATAAACAATCACTTCGTGCTTTTGAGTTGTGCACGTCCAGTTTGTGGAGACTCTTTTAGCCTGGTTAAAGATACCCAAACAAACTGACCTGAAAGAGAGGACATAACAGATTTTGAGCTAGGACCTGTTCAAGTTCACCTTCCCAGCCCAGGTTTTCCTGTGCTGGTGCTGTAGGTTGCTCCCCAAGTCTGGTAGAGAACATTGCTCTACCCAGAGAGCAGGCTTCACATACACAGTCTTTTAGTCTCTCTTTGTGACCCTGGCGACTTCACTGACTACAGAGAAGATCCTCCTCTTGGATCCCATGGCCTCCAGCCTCTGTTACTCCATCACACTCCCTAGTGTAATTTATGAATGTGCATAAATTATTAATCCATACTGATGATCCAGAAATGCTACAGTAGTAAAACCCCCAGAGATTTAGTAAGTAATTATGAGGGAGCATCTCTGCAGTTATGACATGTGAAAAGAGGTCTTCCATGAGTCTGAGGTTACAGGATGCCAACTAGACAAAACAAGACTAATTGATCTGTGGCTTCTCCATACTTATCTTCTCTGTAACCCACTACATCCAGTGATGCCCCATAACATGTGTTTTGTCTGTGTTATTTTCAAAGTAGTAAACCCTTATATGCTGAAAGTGCAAAAACTGTCTAGTATATAACTAATAAATTAATTTCCAGTCTCTCAAAAAATGCATTACTTCATTTCCTTTTTCATAATCTTAAGGTGCAAATTAAGTGTGTGTTCTCTTCAGTGCCTTTCCTGTATCTCTAGAAAAAGTATTACTATGTTTACATGGAAAATTATAGAATAAATATATAACTGGCAGGTAACTGGCAATGTTAGCTCTATGAGCAATGAATCTATTTTTAAATTTCTGTTACATCTACCACTAAAAGCAGTTTCAGTTATGTTTCCTCGATTAACATATTTTTATGCTTTAATTGCAATTGAACTATACATATTAGACTTGTCCCTGCAGCTGAAATTTTGCTGGGATGTATGAAGTTAAGATTATCTGCATTTACTGAAAAATTAACCAGTTTGTATTTTTTTTCCTTCTTGCAGCATCACTTTTGAAACACCTTCCTTACCTTTGCAGTATTATTAATTTAGAATGTTGCTTTAGCCACTCTCTGCATATTCCCTTTGTTAGCAATCCTTCCACAAACAATAGGATCCATTCCAGTGCAGTGATACATCCACTTTTAGAGCACAATAATAAGGAAAGTTTTACTTTATTAAGTTATCATATTTACTTGATTCTACCTGGTTTTGCCGTGGACCCTTTTTGTTAATTAACCTAAGTAGGTTTGCTGAGGTTTGTATTCCAATTTCCTCTACTTAACAAGAACAAGGCTTGATGCTGCAGCCATCACCTCGAGCCATTTGCAAGCATTCAGTCATCCATTTGTTTCTGGAGAAGGGAGGTTTGTTGCTCACTCTGCTGTGCTGGCTGGCAGCAGGAATACCTCAGAATTTAAGATCACTAGCAATTAATTTCTGTAGCTCTCTGTGCACTTTTTAAAGGATTTGACTACTTACTCCACTTTGATTTCTAGACACAGAAATCGGATAAAGTATGTGGTGTTTTAGCTTTACGAAAACTGTTCTAAGTCATGGTCATGCAATCATTTAACTTGTGAAAACCTTTTGGAATTTTGATTCTTCTGTAAATTTTCACACAGTGACAAGGGGTAATCTCTGAAAGCGATGAAGGTTCCGAGGACCTACACAATGATAAATGGAGCTTCAAATGCTCGCTTTATTTCTTTGCTTCCTCCTGCTTCTCTAGAGATCATGTCCCTGAGCTCTGCCTTGACTTTACCTTGACTTAGCCTCCTTTCTGCAATATTGCTTGCAGTCCTTCACTTCAGCGCTCTGCTAGAGCGGTATTTCACACCCACGCGCTCGTTCGGCCTTCTTCCTTGCAGGTATCTGCTTGGAAAATGTGACCGGGAAATGGGAAGTTTGCCCGTAAAATACAGCAGAGTGACAAACACAGGTGTGCATCATTTGACTGACCAGATGCAGAGAACGCTATCATTTTGCTTCATTGTATGCTTTATTCTTCCAAACATTTGGACTTACTATGTTTTTTTCACACTGACAGCTACCTTTGAATTTTATCACTAGTTGCTAGTATTTCTTCTTGACTTTGTTTCTCTGCTATGTTTTGGTTTTCTGAGCTATAACTGAAGTTAAATCATATCAGCGTGTTATCTTCTTTTCTTCTGAGTGTTTCAGTGCCTGAAGTTCTCTGTATGGCTAAGAAAAGAAAAAAAAAATTAAAAGTAAAAAGCATTCCGGAAATGCAATGTTTTCCCTGAGTTTTAATTCAAATTGTAATTTTGCTAAAAAAATCCCAGCAGAATCTCTGGAGTCAATCTTGACCTCAAATCATCTCTGCCTTTCTTATCAGAAAGAAAACCAACTTTTATTTCAAATAAGCTTCCACTGAAATCCTCATGTGTAATTTCTTAATCATCTCCTCTTAACTACCCTAATTCTGCATTTTGGATTGGTTTAATCCTTAATCACCAAAAGCAAAAAGGGGCTTTATTTTCCTGCAATGAGAAGAGTTCCTTCAAGAAGCAGTTCCACATCCCAGTCTCTGCTAATGCATTTTTCATCCAAGAGTCACTAAACAGAGCACACAAACAGCAGCGGGAGCAGAGACCACAAACCAGCAGTCAAACTTCAGCCTCTTGCTGCAGAATTATTTGCTTATCAATGCCAGAGTCCCCTTTTTGCTATGCCAGGAATGGCAGGCATATCACTTTTTGTTTTCCCATGTACTGTTCTAATTATTGCTCCACTATGAGTGTGTTTTATTTCTCAGCCCAGCCGTCTCTTGGGACTGATTTTCATTCAGTACAAATGTTCTCATTATAAAGGCTTAACATGAGGAGAATATAAATGAGAAGATGAGTGCATGCTAAGAAGTTGCTTATACAGAAACTGTATTGATCAAAGGAACAGCAGAGTAAAACACATGTCAGCATTAACGTGCTCCTACTTCCAGGGTTCAAACAGTTTCCTTTCCCATAAGAATAGTGTGACTCCTTGCCTCTGAAACCAGGCCAGGAAAGACTTTGTTTAACTGAAATAAAAACTGCAAAGCATTTCTATAGAAGATTATGCTATGGCACTTCGAGCTTTTTGAAAGCAAATGCACCTTCATCATTTTCAGAGATTACCCACTGTCACTACGTGAAAACTCGCAGAAGAATTGAAATTTCAAAAGGTTTTCATGAATTAAATGATTACATGACCATGACTTAGAACAATTTTCATAAAGCTAAAACACCACTTACTTTCTCCAACTGCTCACTAATCATGCAGCTGACCCACTCACCATGTTGGTTCTGGGAGGATGCATCCCTTGGGAACTGCTTTGGCCGGTGGTTTTGGGCTGTCCTTGCTGCCTCAGGATCAGCCAGTCATTCCCAGATGAAGACTTCAGCGAGCAGTCATACAGGCCCTCCTTTGACCTCCGGCCCACCGAGTGTGACCGGAGGTGTCTCTGCAAAGATACCAAACTCTTCGGGATTTCAGCAACTTCTCCCTGTCTCCAAAGGGATGGAAACAGCTGAAAGCCACAGTACCAGTTCAGCCCCTCATTTTTTTGGGCCAAACAGCTGAACAGAGGCAGAGGGCATTCACAGATAAAACACTGTTTTGAAAAAGATTGTGCAAAACCAAGTCTGAGGATAAAAGCAGAGTGAAGAAACCGTCAGGTGTCAGGCTACCTGGCTTCATCTGAGGCAACCAGATTTCCTCCTGGCTTCCACTGGGCTCCAGCCAGCTCTGGAGGAAGTATTTCATCTACAGTGAAAAAGTTTCAGTTTACACTTCATTTCACAAGCATATTGTTGGACATAACTGAATTTAAAAATTAAATGTGTGTTTTTACTAAATTTCAATTTCTAAGTTCCACTGAGGGCAGCAGCTCTGTTCTTTTTTCTCCTGCTTGATGACTACATAAATGTGTAGGATATCTCTCAAGACTTTGAAAAAGTCAGAATTCTATGTGAGTCATGTCTAGACTGACATAAAAATGAAACAGTATCATTCCTGTCACCAGAATGAAGCATGGCTCACACTCTGATCCATTACACACATGGTCTTTAGGCTAAAATAGCACACACAGAAGTGGGCACAGTTATAATCAGAAACTTCTATAAATAAATAACATGAAGCCTCTTGAATCCTAACTTACAAACTGTATAACCTTGCCAAGAAGTAGTATTTTACCAAATGATTCAGTAGGATCATCAAGAGATGTAGGGCATTATCCAGTGTGGATCCCAACATCTGTATATCTGGATACAGCGTTCAAATATGACCTTGAGCTTCAATCTGTTTTAGCTTTAGGTCACCTTCAGTCAACACAGAAACACCATTTCGTTTCCTTTTCACGAAGACCCTGATGTACATTCAGCTGGTGCATTACCCCTTAGCTACCAGACTGAACATCCTGATGCCATGTTGCACCTGTGCTTGGAGACATGGATTTCCACAAGTCTCCCTTCCTACATCAGGGAATTGATGTCTGTTAGTCAGGACTTACATGGATTTACTATCCCTCTGGTTACCCTGTCATGTCTTAAACAGCTCTGATGCACAGCCCAACAGTACAGGGAATTTATGGCATGGGCTGCTCAGATATCAATGCATGCCTTCTGCAACTTTTTCAGTGTGTGCCTGGACCAAGCCTAGATGTCAGGAAGTTTCTCAGTAGCTCGTGGGCAGTTCCAGCTAGACTAGTCCGGGAAGCTGAGTTACTGCTTTTAAATCTGTCACAGACAGCTCTACAATCAGCAGTGTACAAATACTCTTTGAGTATGAGCAAACTAGAAGCTAGAACTGAAAACAAAGCAAGGAAAAGCTTGCACCATCTGTTTTGAAATGCCAACATTTTCCTAGAATAACCTGTTTATCACTACCTTAAGACATTCCCCAGAAGAAGTCCTTATTTAAGAAACAGAATTATCCGAAAATTATTTGTGTTAGGAAGCCAACATATTTCCTCTGGTGGGTGCAGCTCTGAGATTCACACCTGCCTATATTAGGTTCAGTCTCTATGTATCTGCATTCTTCAGTGCTCATCTCATAGCTCCACACAAGAGATTTATCCTTCAATTTGGCAGCCAGGCTTCACTGCCAGTGGAAAAATATAAAATAAAAATCGAGAAAGCAGGAAGGGTTGTCATAACAGAATGAATCCAGATGCAAGGGTTTTTTTACCCTATTGTTTTGAATTTTGAGTAAATTAATAGTCATATCTTGTCAAAACCAGAAGTAAAGGCTACACTAAGAAAATGTGAATGGTTCAGAAACAAAAGCCCTGTTGATATTCCCGTCTCAAAATATTTGAAAATTAAAGATGGGTTTGGGTTGCTTACACAGAGGTATCCAGTGTCTTTTTAGAGGCTCTGGGGTGTCCTCTATCCCACAGTTCCTGATCCAGCAGAACACGTCTCCTTTACAGTTTGTGTCATATTTGCCAGTCCCACTCCAGTACATCTCAAATGATGCCCACACTCAGGCCCTTAACTCTCCTAAACATTTTTCAGAGCTGCTATTCTTGATAACATCCATAAAAACTGAATGGCTCTCTAATAATGAGGTCACCTATCAAAATGCCTGGACATAAATTCAATCCCGTGATTAATTTCTGATTTTACTTGAAACATGAGAACAATGACTGTTACAAGCTGAATTATATAAAAAGGCCCTTAACCATGGAAATTACATGCATAGAGGAATGGGAGATGACAATCAATGATTCAGATATAAGACAATAAATAGTTTTCCTGTTTTCACAATTGAGTGTCTGGTTTTGTGTTCTTATATGCAAGTTGGATTTAAACTCCTTAACAGCCTCTGAAAAGCTGCCTCTCAGTGATCTCCAGGGATGATTTCAGATTCAGATTTATTTTTTTTAAATTGATCATTCTAGAGTATTTTGAGACTACTCCTTAAACTCACACTTCAAGAGTGAACCTCTAGGAAGTTGTACCCTTATCTGCATGAGTTCAGCACCCAAGCTCCAGGTCAGTATGTTGGCACAACACCCCATAATCAACTTTATGGTGTGATTCACTGGAGCACTATTTCTGTCCTGTAACCCTGTTACTTGCAAGTATTTAATTTTATTCAAGTTCATTTGGAAACAGGTGAAAATGTACACAGAGTGCAAAGGAAAAATATTTTATTGTGAACATGGCATGTATAAGATGTGTTTCAGAATATACTGTTACATATCAAATGTGGGAAAAAAAAGCTCTGACATGAGATAAATGAACAGTGCTTGAGACCAATGAAGAACATGCACACAGCTGTTCTAACAGCACAATTCTGATACCAATCACAACACATTATATAGATTTTATGACAATGTTTATAAAAATGGCAAATATTGGACCTACTCCTGCATTGTTGTCCATCATAAAAATCTTCAGTGAATCTTGCAGGTGTGTGGAGGGAGCAATGAGAGCAAACTGACACCCCACCTCAGGCAGCAGAAGGTAGAGATGGAGGAAACATCAAAAACAAAAGACAAAAACACTGTTCTACAAAAGTAAAAAGGCAAATATTATCCCAAGGAATATTATTATTTGCACAAGAAATCTTAATTGCAGCATCCTGACTCCATTAAAGCCAAGAGGAGTATGCCATTGAGATCAGTGGAGCCTGAATTTCATACTGAAATTTAACACATTCTTGCATCAGTGTAAACATCAGCAGAAACTAAATGTCAGCCTCTATACAAGTATTCAAGTGCTGTTTAAAAAAACGATAAAAACCAGACTACGCTAACCCAAAATGCCAGTACATATACAAAAGGCAGGTAATTAAAAGAGGCTTTTTTCCCCAAATATACATTTTGAAGTATTTAAAACCATCAATTTTTTAGTACTTGTACATCATTGTTAGGGAAGGAGCATATGAGAAAAAACTGAGTTATTTACAATGATAAAGGAAGGGCACAGTGTTTGCTCAGATCTATTTCAAACCAGTATTTTTCTACTTTGGAGTCATGACATATACCTGCACACTCAAACATGTTTCAAAGCAGTGCTGAAAAGCAGCTGTCCTTTATTACTATGAAATAAAATCCTTCTGTGCAAGTATTTCAGCGTGATTCCTCATGAGCCATTTATACCCATTCACATTTTCAGTTAAAAAAACCCAAACAAATCAACCTAAAAAATTTCTTGCAGAAATATTTTGTCTTTAAACAACCTGATGAGATTTTACATCACGGCAATTTAGTCATGCATTTGGAGACTCAGAGTCAATATAACTTTTCGATTTACTGCTAGAGTTGTGCCTGTCTTCAAACAGTTCTTTGCTAATTTTTGTGCGGATCTCAGGACTCCTTAACAGCTCCTTTATCTGTTTCAGTCTGGGTAACAGGGCCTGCGTTTCTCTGCGTAAAGCTTCCTTTACTAAGTCTGCTTCATGGCTCTTTCCTAGAGGAAAAGAACAATATAATACATTTTATAACAACTATTATTTAGAATCGTTAATATACAGAGGTACAGAGATCGTATCTAGTTTAGACAGTAGTAAGTGCTCGGTCTTTTGCCCATATCGTCTTTTTATAAAAAGGTATTTCATCAAAAAATATAATTTACATCAACAAATGCTACCAAAAAGTAAAGAACAGTGTCACATTTAAGGGAAACTCCTGCCTTATTACATACTGTGTAATAGTATCTGCAATGAGTATCTGTAATGGTAATTTTTAGCTTGGGATTGACTGCTGTTGACTAGGAAACAGCATGTACTCTCACACGGAGCAAGCAGCCCTGCGGCGGTGCCAAACCCTCGGGTGCAGGGCATCGCTTCCACTTATGGCAAGGCCTCTTCCACAGCCATCCATGACAACACGAAAGACAAAGGCAAAATGTTCAGTTTCTCTTCAAAAGTGAGGAAGGGACTCTTGGTATCAAGAGCAAGTGAAGATTGGAGCTGCCTGTTTCACCACTCTTGTCTTTTTTCCACTGTCCATCCCTCCCAGCATTCGATAGATTTTCAGCAGTGCAAGCACTTTTTAAACCAGTAGACAGTGTCCTTCAATTCAGAACAAACTTTTGATAAGAGACTCACAAAGCAGAGTGCCTGACACCCAGCACCACTTAGCAAATTTCAGCAGGTAGCTGAGACATGGTTTTGTAGTTATTCTTGGTGGATATTTGCTCCCAGGCTTTTTGCACTGTGCTCACTTGCTGTTATCATTGTCGCTCTCATTCTTACTGCCGCTTGCTGCTTCCTCAGTTTTTGCAGGGCTTCCATCAGTCTGTCTGCTTTTGTTTTGTGTTTCTTCTAAATATTGCTGCACAGCCTTCAGCACTGCGTTCTCCACCAGCCTTTTGCTGAGGCTCACCAGCTCTGCATCGTCTGGCTCTGCTGCTTGTTTTTCACCTATGCGTCACAACAGACAAGAGAAGGAATTCATTGCCATGCAAAGACAGTAGCTGTGATTGTATCAGAAGCCTCTGACTTGAGCTAGATTTTAAGTTATTAGCTGTCGCTTCTTGATCGTAAAAAGTAATTTTTCCCCACCTCAAGCTCAGAAACAAAAGTGTTCATAAAGATGTTTACAGTGCCTCAGATCAAAGATATTTCACTGCTCATGTTTCTTGCAGCACTTCAGCAAAAGCCACTGGCTAATGCTACGAGCACTCATTAGCTTAGAAAAGTAAGTGTGCAAGTTTAATTTTTTCTGCCCAACGATCACCTGTGACATCTGGGCAAAGATCACTGGATCACAGAATACTCTGAGTTGGAAGGGGCCCACAAAGATCATCAAGTCCAACTTTTAAATCAATGCCTCTTAAGGGAATCAAACTCACAACCTTGGCATTATTAACCCCATGCTCTGACCAACTGAGCCAATCCCAGGATCAAACATGGCATAAAGTAAATTTACACTCTAGCAGCATTCCTAAATTTAGGTGCCACCGTTTTGTGATTTTGCTTAATAAATCTAAAATCTATCTATTTATTAGGTGTGCGTAATTCAGAACTTTCTCATGGGAAAAATTACTAAAACACTCAAAGCGCATGTTACAAATATTTTTCTAAACAAAGCACAAAACTTAAAAAAAAAACATATAGTTCCTCACTGCCTCTCTTCTGTCTTCTATCTTAAGGCTCTAACATCAAAAGATTGCAAGTTCCAGCAGTCCATTCTTAAATATCTGCTGATAAAAACAAGAAGCTGACATTTCCCCATTTTGCTAAAACTTCATACACATAACACATACAACAAAACAACTGTACGCATAGTGAGGACTCTCATACATCATTACATGTAATTTGAAATGGTACTTTTCCACAAAACATTTTCCTAATAAACTATAAACCCTACTGCAGAAACTTCGTTTTATGAAGAATTTGTTCCAGGAAAAACAAATTTTATTGTCCAATTTTCATTGGTCATGCCATTTGCCATTTCACAGTCCCCTGCACTAGGTAAACAACTGATTCTCTCCATCTATATCTAAAGGTCATACATTTCATGTCCTCTTCTGGCGTTTGCATTCTGCAACCAGTAATAAGAAGCTGCTTAGTCACACGCATCTGGTGAAAGAGATATTATTGTATGCTCTCAGCACAAAGCTTTGTACTGTTCAATTATCTAAATTTGTCATTTTTCATATATGTAAATTTATTAAAGTTTGGCAGCACATATAGAGAATATTTATAAAAGACTTTTATTAGTCTTCCTAGTGGACTGAACAGCCTGGGAGTGATTCCACTGATAAAACATAATTCATATGGGGATTCAAGGAGGAGATAGAGAAGCAAACAAAACTCTTCATATTCAGAGGCAGTGCCTCTATTAGCTGTTAATCTGATCATTCTGCTCTGGAACAGCAGCAATTCCATTTCTGGGCCTCCACAGCATTGTTACTGTGGGGAAGGAAGAACTTCCAGATAAAGAATCATCAGACTAGATCTTGATAAAGCATTTCTTTACGTTTTGGAAAAAGTATAGATAAACACTCTAAGGATATTAAAAGGAGTATCTATGGGGAGAGTTTTGATTAAAACCAAACTTTAAAAATATAAGACTACATTAAGAACAAATTTAGCATTTCCAAGGAGAAATATTTTAGACTACCATGAAAGCCCAACAGAGGTAGAGGCACTATTCCCAAAACCAAACAGCTACATACTCCATGTTCTCTGACTCACTGCTTACCATATCCCTTCACTATCTCTAAATCCTGGGTCTATCCTTTAACTTACATGAAGCAGGGACTTAATTCAGACTCTTCTCTCTCAGGGCACCCCAGGCATTTATGAGCAGCATCAAGTCACAGTTTTTCTGAATTGATCCCACACACTCCTTTGAATAAAGCCCTTTGATTCCTAATTTCCTTTGCTTTTAGTAAAGATGCTAAAAAAATGCGTTGGTTGCCCCAGTCTATTTATTCACTAGAAAACATAATTAAAATACTTAATTATTATTTAAAATAAAACTGGTTTCCAGTTGCAGAGTTTCAGAATT
Source organism: Dasyornis broadbenti (assembly GCA_013397935.1). Classification (NCBI taxonomy): domain Eukaryota; kingdom Metazoa; phylum Chordata; class Aves; order Passeriformes; family Dasyornithidae; genus Dasyornis; species Dasyornis broadbenti. The sequence continues at coordinate 2,427,235 of VZRN01000256.1, forward strand.
GCTTATGGGTCATGGAAACCATTACTCACACAGTGCTAATGATCTCTCCATGCAACTCAGAACAAAATCAATGGGAAATATAGTGCTCAGCCACTCTCACACTTGACCTATAGTGCTTAATATAAAGAATATGACTAATCAGTCACAGAGGCCTCCAGATACCACACAACAGTAGTGATTACTTTTACTCATAATGTAATTTTAGTTGTAGTACATCATGTATTATGGTCTAAAAAAGGCCAGAGCTCTTCTCCCATGAATACTTTCTGCAGAACAGTTCTCATTTACAGATATATGTATGAAATCCACATATCTACTACTGTGTTTATGATTTCAAAATAAGTGGGTAGCTCACTTATAAGTACTTTCTCAAGTGTGAAAAAATGTTACATTACTTAAAAATGAGCCTTTTAAAAGTACTGTTTATATAGCTACAAAATAATAAGTCTGAGGTTTTTTTGTTTATTTTTAATATTTTGAGACATTCACGGCTCATCAAAAGTCTGAGATCAAGTCTGTAGCACCTCCTAAGAGAACTCTGCACTCCCACTGGAAAGACATACATGGCATCGGATTGAAATGTGAATGCAAATTCATGCACATCCTTGCATGAAGATTGTGCTTGGATTTATTGTGCTTGGATTTATCCATCCAGCCACCTTGGTGGGCTGGCACATGGGGCTATATGATTCCCTGATCCTCTGGTTCTATTCTCATACTCCCAAACCAGCAGTTGTGGGAGTGTCTGCAATGCTGTGGTGATACTATTTTATCATCCCTACTCATGATTGTTAATAAAAATAACAGGCCATGTAATAAAAATGAGTATTGATCATCTATATCTACTTGACAATTTAACACACATCTGTCCTGTTTACATCTCTCCTTCCATGTTGCATCTGCTGCTCGCCTGCTTCTTCAATGAATACAATTCATTTGCGGCAGGCAAATGCTTCTTTGAGCTGACTGCAACATTACTGGAATTATTGGAGTATCTATAAAGGTCATTGCAGATATGAATGTTTTAAATTTAAAAAGGAGGTTTAAAAATTGACACTTGCTCTGTTTGTAAACTCTGTTCTGAAAAGGGAACAGATATACCACAGCATTGCATTTGCATCAATGCTGTGATCCTTCTTTATTATTTCTGTGCCTATGGGAAAAAAAACAATTTTCACTGTCTTTTCCTCCATGTGGCTCAGAATCAAAAATGAAAAAACCTTTCATTTTGTTTATCCCAGAATTCTCCTCCATAATTTTCAAAATACGGAAACCAATTCATACTCTGAATGTACTTCAATGCATCCATGCAAAGCAGTGTTTTTTAATACTGAGATTGAAGCACACCAGTTGTCCTGAAATGACCACCATTGTTCACAACGGGAACTATCAACTCCACAGAATTATTCAAAAGGGGCTTTATGATCCTACATCCTACTGCTAGAAATTATGGACATGAACCAGATGCTTTCAACCAAAGCCAAGTTTGGATTCAAATTCACTGCTGTATCTCTCTGCTGGACTAGGTTTACTCTCCAAGTCTACACTCCCTTTCACACTACAAGACTGTGAGCTGAATTTTGAAATACTGTATTGGAACAAATTAGATATCATGGTCCCGGTGAAGCATTTTCACAGCCCTGACACAGCCTGTTTAGAGTGTATGTAGATATGTCAGATTTGGAGAGAGGCAAGACAGTTATTTGAATCCCTCTATTGTTCATATGACTAGCCCATGGATTGCAATTTTTTGTGGCAGATTTAATTGCAGGAAGCAAGAGGGGACCCCTTTTATAGGACAAGCCAGTTTTACAACCTTTTACCAGCTACGCTCCAAGACAATGTTCTGCAATCCTTCCCTCATGGCCCAACACTGGGCTTTGTTCTTCCTGTCAACAACCTTTCTTGGCAATAAAACAACGATAACATGGGGAAAATTATAAAGGAGACCCTTGGTATTTTAAATAGGTGACCAAGACAGGCTGAGAAATTCGAAGTCTGGTGGCTGAGGTTCTGCTCTGCAGCGTGAGGAGGGCTGGGCTGTGGTAACAGACATGCCTCCATCTACCTTTTGGTTTATTCTAATGATTATTTCTAATATAGCTTTTACAAACTCTATGAATACAAACATGAGCATGTGCCCATATCTAAACACAGTAAGTACAAACAGGAAAGTCACAACTTCAAACATTTCCTTGTTAATTAAGAAGGACTTGCATGAAAAGTCTCTGAAGTGGTCACTTAAGGAATTGACACAAATAAGGCACTGCAAGGAAGGGTGAAATTATAATCTCATTATGACATGATGGTGATGACATTTCTGTTGCTGGATGTTCCCACCTGATGTGGAACATCTAACTAACTTCTTTAGGTTTATATATATTGCTCTGTAAATAAAGGACTGTCTTGCAAGGCAATACCAATCTGTCCACCATGCTGAATACATGGTTTCTAGTTCACTGGAGAGGTTTTTTTGTTTAATTTGGCACACCACGGAATAAACCTGATAAAGGCAGGAATTTCTAGTAAAGAGGAAATTAAGGGTGTTGCAGCCATTCAGAGAAAATGGTGCTCTTGCCAGATTCAGTAATGACAGCAGGAATACCGGCAGCACTCTCCCAGCTTCAGACTTGGCAAGCATGGCAAAAATTTGTTTTGTTTCACACAAATCCCTGTGAAGCTCTGATACAATTTTTTTGACCACCTTTAAATGAAGAAACAGGATGTGATCTGCTAAACCTACTCTTCCTTCTGCAAGCACTCAAGGATGTGATGCCACAGGCATGAGCCTCCAGAATAAATAAAAGAGAAAAGGTAATGCAAGCTCTAGTCCTGGCATACAGGGAGTTCTGTTAAATATCTTGGGCTTATTTTTTTATTAAAAGAGACCTTTTGACAGAGAAATTCTCTGATTCCTTTACTGTAGTTTAATGCTTAAACTTAATGAATTCATAGGAAGTGTAGTGTAACAGGCAGCACAGATAACATAACGGCTGAAGGAAATAAGATGGCTTAAAAAGCTGTGAGTTTTTCTCACCAAACACTCAGGTAGAGAAAACAGTCCACATTACAAAAATGGTTTTACACAGTTCCAGTAACATCCACTGTGCAAGGTGGCAATGGGTGATCCAAAGGATTGAGGGAGACTGCAATAGCAAACATCCATGCAACATTATTCACCCCTCTTTACCATTCACACTGCTTCCTGGTCCCAGCAGCTCATGGGAACAGGGAATAGGGCTGCTTGGATCAGCAGGCCTGTCAAGGAAGCAGAAGAGTTTCTCCTCTCTCTAGGATGCAGCCAAGTGGGAAGCCTCCTGCTCTTCTCAGAGCCTGAGAGAGAGATCAGGCTTCCCAGTTTCCCCAGAGAAAAGCTGAATTCTGGAACAGGACAGACACATCAATCCCTTGCCTTCAACAGCTCTCTAGAAACAATATTGAGAATGTAACACACTGTCGCGTGACAGCATAGGTTGCTTCCCCATCAGCCTTGGTCACCAGTGGCCACAGAGAGAGCTGGATTGTCTTGAAGGAAGAAAATGACCCTGCTAGGTCACCAAGCTGAAGGAGGTGTAGGCACAAAAAACTCAGCAGCTAACCAAAAGAGGACATACAAAGATTTTAATTGCCACAGTCCAAATGTTTTGCCAAAACATAGCATTTGGCAACATTTGGCATTTCCCTGCTTATGGACCTGTCACCCATAAAAATCAAACATTTACTCACAAATATGACAAAGGAAATAATTTAATGAACATTCACTTCTTGTTACCTATAGTCTTTGTGATCTTCTGTTACACCTTTAGGATTCATTTGTTACTATACAGCTTTCAATGGGATGCTATTTTGGCTGTGACTTTTCCATGCTACTGTCAAGTATACTAAAAAAAGCAATCTTTTTTGGACTAAGACAGATTGTTAAACAAGTGTTAATAAATGAATCTTAACAAGCTGATCCTGCGTTGTTGCTCCTCCTGAGCTCAGAAAAAAACTCCATACAAACTCATATCAGATAGTCTCGCACATAGTCCATCTCTTTCCCTGGGGAAAGCAATTTTGAATATATTTGTAAGTTATGGAGAGAAAAGTCAAATTTTAATCAACATTCATTTTCATTTAATTATTTCAGTTGCAGTAACATGAATTGTGAAACACAGCTGCATACTGTTTGAACTGCAAAAGGAAGACGAAATCTTCCCAAAAAAAAAAAAAGATACAAGTATAATTGCAATTAAAGAGTATGTCCAAGAATGCCCATTAAATTCTGTAATAATTTAAACTTGATTTAATAATTTTAAGTACTTTATAATTTTAATGGAAAAAACATCATTTGCAAGGTGCTTTTAACATCTCTGAAAGCATACTTAATTAGATTCTGAATCTAATGGACAAAGGTTTAAGCCCCCTCTCTTGGTATGAGCATTTTACATAGGTTTCAACTGGTAGCATAAATGCTTCCAAATGCAGTCAAAATAGATGGGTCTAATCCTTTTCCCCCAGAATCTTCCTCTTCGAGGAACTGAACCCATTTCATAAGCTTCTTAGGCAAACTGTGAAGTAATGTGTTTTGAATATACGAGTAGTATTGTTGCTGTCTTTCCTTTCATGGATCAAGTCTACGAAATCTGACCAAATTTGCTAACAGCTTTGGGAAAACAAATGAGACACCCTTAAATCAATTTGGATTGCATTTAAAAAACCCCCCTAACATTAAGTACTTATCATGGCCTTACCTATCTGAATCCCCTTTATCTATTATGGATTTTGCCTTAAAGAATGTATTTAGCTTTGTTCTTTCTTCTCTTCCTTTTGTTCCTTTCCCTTTCTCACCTAACTTCCACTTTAAATGTGGCAGTCTTTCTAAGAGCTGGAATTTGATATCAGTTTTCACTGTAGTATTGTGAGATGCAGCTGTATAAATGTTCACTAATCTACCACATAAAGGTTTGTAAATGTGAAACTTATTTTTGATACTTGGAGAGTTCCAGTACATAGAAGTTTAGACTTCTCTTTAAATGCTCTGGCCCTGAACCTGTAAAACCACTGCTAGGGATCTTCTTCAGGACAAGCTCTTCCTCAACCTTCATCTCTTCTAAAAGTCCAAATATACCCACTTGCAAGAACACTGAATCACAGAATGATTTGGTTTGCAAGGGACCTGAAAAATCATGTGGTTCCTACCCCCACTGAGATTGGCAGGGTCACCTTTCACTTGACCACGTTGCTCAGAGCCCCATCCAGTTTGGCATTGAACACTTCTAGTTATTGGGCATCCACAACTTCTTGGGCAACCTGTCCCAGTGTCTCACCACCCTCTTTCAGTTTAAAGCTGATAGTTGATAGGACCTCTTGTCCTATCACCACATGCCCTTGCAAAACGTCCCTCTTGATGTCCAAAGAAAAATATTCCAAAGACAAGATAAGCAACAAATTCAGACAAATGTTTGGTCACAATGAATTACTCTGTGCCATGGGAGTTTTGGTTACCTCAGCTATATGAAATCAAAACCATTGTAAATAAAGGGTTAACAATGCTGAAGGTATGACTACAGCTCACCTTATCTAATTCACAGAAATCTAAAAACTGTTGCTAGAGGATAGTGTAACAAAATCTGTGGATGAAAAAATCCTGAAACATTACCACGCCATAAAACTAAATTTAATGCAATCAATCCTTTGCATGAAAAAAGTACTTTCTAATCCAGGGCAAGAAAAAATTAAAAGAATATGAGAGGACAATAGTAATTTTTTTTCCCATGATATGTTCTTTATGAATAGTGCCAATATCCTCATTTGCTGAACAAGCGCCTAGTAATCAAAATTAACATTATTCTTGAATCTGCTTTACCATTAAAAATCAAGAATAATTGAGTCCTGATTACTTTTTCGAATCAGTGGGCTTCACTTTCACATCCTTCCTATGCTAAATATCAAATAGTTATAAAAGCATTTTCTTTATGAAACAACATAAAAGTCCATAAAAAACCCCATTTCCCTAGCTAATAGCAACACTTCTTTAATGAGAGTAAATTCCTACTCTAATGCTGCTCTAACGCAGCTCTAACGCTGCATTCTAGCAAAAGAATAACTCCCCCTCCCTCTCTTCCCCCATATTTCTACTTCCTCAAACTCAGTGAGTCAAAGACTGTTCTAGCAACATTACAGTGAAATCAATCCAGAAAAATGCCTCCTATGCCAAAAACTGAACTAATCATCACAGTTTTTACCAACTTACCCTGTACCATGATGGATTGCTCATTATCATACCTTAAAACTGATGACTCTCATCTCTTTACACTCCTTTTTCCATTCACAGATTTTCTCTCTACCTACATAGTATACACAGTTCCCCACTTTCCTCTTTAGTATCCCAGTAATTCTAAATCTCTCCAATTAACATCAGTAGAAAACTGCTTTTTTTTTAATGCCAGCTGGTCTTTTGGGCCTTTGTTTCTATGAGGCTAAACAGTTCTAATTTGGAGTTTCATATATTTCTTCATCCTCTTATTTTAAAGTAGTATTTTTCTCAGCCTTTCTCCAGCTCAAGAGTGAAAGAAAAAAGGGTGGATATTCATGCCATAACCGGTTTTTGCATTTCATTTTACTCTATTCAGAACCAACTGTATAATCAAGGGCAGGTACTTTAGTTTGCTTTGCCTTTATGTTTTCCATACAGAAAAGTCCCCCCATTTCCATATCTGGCTACAGGGGCCAAGAAAAGTTCATTAAGGGCGAAGAGAAGGAAAGAAATGGGCAATGGTTCTCCTGCTGAGCAGGTTATATCACTCATGATTTTGAGATTTCCCAAGACAGGAAAGCACATACAACAGTTAATCAGCACAATGCAAGGTGGTCTGAACTCAAAGAATGCAGGTGTAGGTGTATGTCAAGAGTTACCATGGGGGGTATCAGAATCAGTAACCTAGAGCATTTGAGAATTGGCCTGTCCTCACAGCCTGAGTGCAGCACCACAGGCATCCAGACATTCTGCTGCTGATGTAGAAGCTTATACTTGGACAGACCTTACCACATACCATGTTTTTATCTAAAGTCTAATCCTGTAATCTTTTCTTACTCTATGCCTTCTTTAAAGATTATGGCTACAAAAAAAAAAAAAAAAAACAAAGGGAATGAAATGGATCTTTTAAAGTAAAATGGTGAACTTCTTTTGGAACAGACTTATCATTCGCTTGTGCAGAAGCAGGCATTACAGACAGTGACTCCATGATCCAGGCTGTATTACACCTGGCCCTTCTTCCAAATGTTTCAGACTAACTACAAAAGAGAACACACACAATGTATGAATAGGACACACAGGTGGGGGTCAACATAAAGTAACACTTATTAAATCAAAGGATTGACTGTGCTTCAAAACACAAAAACACTACAGCAAATTTCATTTTAACAGAGAAAGGTAATCCCAGACTTCAGGAGGAGGAAGCTGTCATGTGTTATAGTTTGTAGAATTGCAAGAATAAACTCATCATTTTGTGCTGGAAAAGCCTCTCACATTGTACTAATGATCTGTATGTGAAAAACAAAAGCGGATCTGAGAGAGGAAGAAAGGAAAACCTTTTTGATTGCATTAGGCTATACCAGATGGTAATGGATTTTTAAGACAGAAAAAAATGTACATTTGCTGATTGTACTCAGCCACAGTAAGTGCTACCGAAAATATGGCTGAGTCTTAATATGTTTTTGTTCAATTCTTGTGCTTTGCAATAAAGTGAAAAACTGAATAAAACATCATTTAAAAATTATTGGTAGGATGTGAAACAGAACAACATAATAACAGACTATGGGATAAGACAATTTGCCTTTTAGCAAAAAGATACAAGCTCTCTAGTGAGTGAGATGAATTATCCATGCCTGAGGATTTTAACTCACAGGAAACTTAGCAAGTGCCCAGATCAAATTCACCTGAGACTGGCAGATATTCAAAGGGATTAAGCCATCAGCAGAAAAGTTAAAGTTAATGGTGGATTTTGAGATTTGGGGATTGGGATGCAGAGGAAATACCTAACAAGAAGTTAATTTTCTCTCCACCAATTTAGGACGACAATGCCTATGGATTGTGAGAGTTACAGGCAGGGTCAAGAGCCTGACAAAAGTTTGGCTGTGTATGCCAACATGAGAATTAGAAGTCTAAAAGCACTGACAATTGTACAAGTCCGGCAGTGCCAAATGGGTCGTTGGTACAATGTATTTCCAGCTACTTGAGGCTCAAGGACAGTCTGCAGCCAAATGTTTATCAATTTAAGGTCTCTAAATTCTAAACAATATTTGCAGCATCCAGTCCACTTTCCTTTTAAGACAGGATAATTTCCAACCCCATGCTCCACAGAATTATAGAATGTTTGGCATTGGAAGAGACCTTAAATATCATCTAGTTCTAACCCTTCTGCCATGGGCAGAGACACCATGCTAACTTAGCGTATACAGCCATATACCCCAAATTCCTCTAAATCCCAATCTCTTCTGTCAGCAGTTCTTCACTTTAAGCTGATGGAAACAGGACCACTCAAATTTTAGGAACAGCAAAAAGATTTGGCATAAAACATTATTAAACCATCGGTAATCAGCTGCTGAACAAGGCGCCAGTACGCCTTACTATAATACTTTTCAAGTTATCTTTCCACTTTGCCTATAATAATTTCACAAATAATAACAGTGTCATTTAAAGGACAACCCCTCACTCGACCAAGGACCTGTTGTTTGTCTTGCTTTCTTTGTTTGCCTTCAGTAATCTCAAAATCTTGATCACAACATTGCAAAATGTAGACTCTCTGCAGCCCAGCATCTGTCACTGACAGGAAGCTTTCCCTGAAATATATACAAAATGTTCTCTCTTGTTCTTATTTCACATGATGCAATAGAAGCAATCCCATGCTATCTTAACAGTTGCTTAATCATGTTAACCAGTTCCTCCTCCTGCCTTCTGTTTTTGTAGCCTTTATTTTTCAAAACTAGCCATCTACTACTCTCAGAGCCCCCAAGATGTAGCTCCACAGCTCCCTGAGCATTTTCTGGAAGCACAGCCTGGGCTCCTACTTTACGTTTGGAGCATTACATACTTTTGGAAATACAGCACTTCCTTCAAACATTTTTTTTTACTCTGCTCCATGATTATGCCCCTTGAGCTTCTAGGACAAAAGTTACACTCATCTTCCCAGTGCAGATTTAGATAGCATTGCATGCATGCCATTTCTGCAAAAAGGCTTTCACTCTGGTAGCACACAACCTTGATGGAGGGGAAAAAAGAGATAGATTTTGGGGTTTGCTTTTTCCTTCCCAGAGGCGAACCTTTTCCATAGATGAAACCTGTTTTCACCCTTTTTGAAAAGAGGACTGAGTGCAGCTTCTTGATCATTCCAGGTCAGTATAGAAATGTCAAAATTGTGAGTCTGATTATTAGTCTCTATTTTAGTTTCCAGAGACCTTTAATAAAACAAAATAACTAATTTTCTCTTTCTTAATTATATGGCATCTTTAATGGAGGCTGTGCAGACCAATTTTATATTAAAAAAAAAAAAAATTAATTTTTTAATGGTTTCTGGAATCAAGGTTAAAACATGCCTGCCTGCTTCCAGGAATACCAATCTCCCTTAGCAAACAAAGCACTCAATTACCTAGCGTTAAGCATCACAAATCCAACAGTATAAGAAGAAGTAGACAACTACCACATTTTGGTTGTATAACAAACACTTTCCCACTCTCAAGTGTGGCTATTCTATTTCTGTTATAGATGTTTTTCCCATATGCTACAATTTCTAATTGTGAGCTGCTCCTCGCTAAACTCACAGGGATTAGGTTACAGTAGGATTTGTCATACAGCAATACAATAGGTTGAAGCAAATGAATTTCCAAATTGAAGGGGTAGCTGTTCACATATAGTAAAAGAGAATGGTATTTCACATTGAGCATGTTGCACTTTCTATTTGGCTGTAATATGAGTTTGCTTATGGATCACTTTTGAGCAGAGAAGGAAAATTCAGCTTGGGTTCTGTGTTGACATTAGACAAAACACCTGTTGTCACAGTACTGTGAAAGGCATCTCTGAAATGCGGTGCTTCATGCAGAGATACCTGCTTATGTTTACATAGGTGAGCTCTACAATGCCATTACTTGCTGGCTCTAAGGCAAATTAGCACAGAGCAACTCAGGTCCATCCTATCCAGGTCTGTGGGCCTCTGAAATGCTGTGGCTGCATCCAAACTGCCTGCTGGGAAAGGACTTGGGTTGGTGCTAGCTCCTAACCAGTGCCCAGGAGTTTCTGCAGCATGTTTGCCAGGGCCAGAACTATGCCAGGGTCATGGCATGAGCAAGGCAATCCCAGTGCCCAGTGCCCTGCCCCAGACTGCCCAGCATGCAGTGCACAGGAGTTCAAGGCACCCAGAGCGGTTGCAGAGTTGGGCTGTGTCTGTAGGTAGCAAGGCTGAGAAGTACATTGAGCCAAATTTTGCATTTGTGGAACAGATACTTCTGTGGATTTCTCCTGGCAGAGGTTTTAAATCGTAACTCCAAAGCAGCCCAGCACAAATGAAAACAGAAGTACGAACTAAGAACAGTTTCAGAGAGTAATGTAGTAGTAGCTAGAGTAACACATGTGCCAGAGGACAGGATTTGGCTCCTGACTCCACTAAAGCTGTGGGAACAACAGAATTTCCATTTCCTCTTTTACTACAATGAAATCTTACTGCTGTAGTTGATTTAACCTGCAGAAGTAAGGAAACAGGCAAAATTCATAACTCTAAATATTTAGACTTCCTAATGCTCTTTGCTTTTCAGGGAAGGCCTTACAGCACTTTAGAAAACCATGCTGCTCCTTCTACTGTTTGGTGTGTAACAAGTGGCATAATTTGTATAGAGAATACAAAGAGGCACTGTGCCAGAGTACACACAAATCTCAGTAAACTGAGACAGGAGCATGCAATAATGAATGAGAGAAATAGTACTGAGAGGACTTCCATAATACAGAAGAAGGTATTTGGATGTTGCTCACTGGGAATATAGGGCAGCTTTTAATATTAGCTGATAGCAAAGACCCGTAATTTACCCTTTGAAAATCTATAAAAACATAATGCTGTAGCCTTTGCCTTATTCAATAGTATCTAGAGTAAAGCAAACAGAGTTCCTCTGAGAACCCAGTCTTCCTTTTGCTGTGACAATGCTGTCAATAAATAATCTTAAAATCATATTAACAGCATAAGAGACAGAATATCTCATATCTAGGTGTATATGGGGTGGCTACCATAAGGAGCAATCAGGTTAAACCTGCAAACTTCTAGAAGTATGAGAAATCCCATACACTTTCTCTTCTTAAGCGGAACATCTGCATACAGGACAATTGGTGAAATTACCCTCTTCAATTCACCCAAAACATGATTATGTATGTTTGTCTTTTGGCCTTTATTCTCCCTTTTAAGCCCAAAAAGGACATGGGATGGCAGCAGACACACCCCTTGGACAAACTAGTGTAAACGCAGAAGATTTAAAAGTGGTCTTATTTTCTTTCCAGGCTCACTCTCGCTTGAAGAAATCACGTTGGAAGTCTCTTGCAAGAGCCAAGGGAGCAGACTACCAATTTGATTTTTAATGCCCAGGGCTGCACAAACTGCATTTTAGCCAGGCTCCTTCCCTTGCTATGTGTGTACTTAGAAAGAGGATTCCAGATGGAGTTGGCAATTTGATGGCTTGCCATCTGAACCAATCTTTTTGATATTATTTATAGAAGGTCTGCTTTGAAATGGGTTAGCTGGTATTCTCATCCATCTCACTGCAGCTCTGGACTCTGGGGGCTGCCATGGACTGTCACAGCCATGACACTTGGCAGGCCAGGTCCTTGGTTGGTATAAATCAGCACTATTCCTGCTTACTGCTGCTAAGGGTTTCATTTGACATTTTCAGTACCGCTTGATTCATGCCCCAGTTAATCTGTTTTACTTGTATGTTTAGCAAAAATCCTTAAACACTGTTAGCTTGTTTCTAATTGAATATTCCAACTGAAGGATCATTTTAGACAGCTTCCAAGCACTGCAGTACTAAATGGTATAGCATTATTGAAATTATTATTTTTAATTAATATAAACATTATTAAAATTAACACTTCAGTTACTGAATGTTGGAAAATTTTCTGAGATTTTATCACTACAAGAAAAGTATAATTTTTATTATGCAGAAATAAATCTGTGGGCAAAAGCAACATATATTCTTATTTGTTTTATATTGCAAATTGATAGAGAAAAGTTAATTGTCAGTTATTACACATTTATAAAAGATCAAAAGCAATTAACCATTACAGCATATTTAAAAAGAGTTACTAATTTCTATTCAAGCTTTTTGTCTAACTTTATGCTGGAGATTTACAAAACAAACTAATTGCATTTGAAAGATTTATCCCCATGAGAAATTGCATTCATTATTCTTTGGTCTGTTTGGCTTTTTGAACCAAGAAGCAGTACAATTTGGAATTTTAAATGCAACTTTCAGCTGTAATCTGTCACTGCAGCTGGTGGCCCACAGTAATGCTCAGGGCTATTTGAATGTGATTGCAGCAGAAATTTGCTCATATTCCAAATCATCATACAGTTTCTTTTTCCCGGCTGCCATATGGGGTGTTTGGATAAATTCTTGGGCCTTTTTCCCCCCCTTACAGGGCAAGGAAATGACCTATGGTGGACAGAATTTAAACTGATATCTGTATCACCTCAGAAATTCAGGGCTCAATTCTGTATCTATTGAAGCCTCCTGTCTCCCCAAACTTTTGTCCAACAATTTAACTGACATAGCATCAGTGTGCTCAGTAAGGAGATTAAGAAAATACTGCTATTCCTTTGGAATCTGCTGATTTTATTCATGGGTTTTTTTGAATGAAATACCTTCTGGAAACAATGAACAAAACGTCTGGCTAATGTCACAGTTAGAAACTTCTCCACATAAGCAACTTTCCAGGGCATTATTTCTCCAGATGGATTGTCTGACCTTGTAGCCAAGTGTACTAAAACATTATTTGGCCATGCATTTTAAAATAGAGAGCAAAAGCATGAAACCAAATCACAGAAATAATTAATTACATCAATGTGCAGTAAAATAAATATTTTAAGGAAGGTCCCTCTGCTTGACAGAGGATTATTTTTTTTTCCTTTACAGTGCTATACATGTAAAAGCAGCAATAGTGCATGGTACTCATCATCACCTCTTACTGAGTTTTATTTCCACTCAGAAAACTACATAACCATAGTATAACTAATAGAGCATTCTTCACAACCACAACCCCCTCAACCAGCAGCCTCTGTTAGCCTGACAAGCGTGCTGACTAACTCCAGCAGGGGTGACCTTTGTCTGGACTCACTGGGATCACAGGCTTGGTTCCCATATCTGCAAAGAAGCCTTCAGCTGTAAACAAAACAATTTTAATGCAGTCTCTCGTCTTTGCTCAATGAAAAGTCCCATAACAGAGTTATCTACTGCAGTACTAATAGGACTAAACAGTGATTACCTAAAAAATCCATCCAACGCCTTTCACAGCAGGAATTAGGTATATACTTGTATCAGCTTTAAAATTCTTTTTCATGTCCATTAACGTTTCCAGACCAACATTAACTAAATAATCATTTCTTTGTCAATAAACTAATTTCTGAATTACAGCTTTGCAGATCAGAGGTGGATGGGAAAGCACACAAATATGAAGATAACCTTTCTGTGAAATATAAGCATGACAAATGCTACAGGACCTTGGAAGTCAGCCAGCCAATAAGAAGTACAGCACTTTACCCTGTGAAGCAGCAGCCATATGAGGCAATACAACAAGGAGGGGTGGCAGAAGGGAGATACATAGTCCATACACCTCTCAGAGCTTTGCTGTTCTGACTATTTTTGCTGCAGTTTCTGAAAAGCACTCAGCTACAACCAGGCAGGTCTTCCTTGTTTTCTCCATCTAACTCCAGGGTAGGTACAGAGACACCATTTCATTACCCTGAGACCGCTGCACTTAGCAGGAAGGCCGACCCATCTGACATGATTTAATGTTTGATCCACATGTATCAATGGATCAATCTGCACCGAAGCAGAGCTTATTACTCCAGACCCAGTAAAAACCCTTTCATTTCACCAAGGGAACAGTACACTCTGTTGAGAAAGACATCATAACCACCTCTTATGGTCAATGTCTCCTCTTCCCACACTGCTGGTCCTTCCTACATGCATGAGAAGCTTTAGCTCCTTGCCACCCCAGCATCGTCTACGTGCAGCACGGAGCCATCTTCATGTGTGCATATACACACAAGGTATCAAGGCTGCTCAGCACCTTGCAAAACTAAGCCTGTGCATTTCTCTTGTGTATTACTCTTCCCTAGATCCAGTCATACAATGGAAGAAGCTACTGTGGCTATGTGACTCTTACCATCAGCTGCACCAGGGTTTTTGAGAATTCCTTAATACACTTCAAACAAAATGACCCCAGCTAATGATGGAGACGCATTTAACCTCTCTGGGGTGTTTTTGCCTTTATTGAAGAAGTGCTCACCTAAAACCTGCTCTGCTATGGATCAGTCTACACAGCACATATCACCAGTGCACAGTGTACACAACCAGGGATGGTGGCAGCAATGATTCTGTGGGATCTGTAACTTCTCCTGTCAGCACTTTTTAATCTAGAAGAGACTGGGGTTTTATGGTCATAGAGCTATTATTGTTTTGCTTATCTAACAACTGCCAGCATAGTAATTTTGTTTCTATCAACATTTATTGCTAAGAAGCCAGGTTAACTAGTACCGCACGTGATCACATATTTCCTGTTAGAACTCACTATGAAAGATGGCAGCTTGTAGCAGCCCCCTACAAACTACATGCAGGTTACCAGAAGAATGGCCAGTTTTCACCTAGGTAGTCTTATCCAAAGATCACAGAACTCCCCCACAAGGCTAAGGAGCACTGGGATCATAGTGAGGGTGAAAACAAAAGACAATGTTACGTTATACATATCCCCCTCTGCCAGTCATTTAAACTGATATAAAAAATACTCTCTCCCAATATGTTTGGGACCTAATACAGTTGCAGAGGTATTGACAGTAAAGAAATAGTAGCATGTGAAAGGAAGATAGAGCACTTGGCCTCAATGTGGAAAATAAATACAATTTCAATAATACAGGAGGAATCTATGCAAACACTTCTGCAAAATATGATAGGTCACCTGATAGCCAAAAAGGTTCTTATTTTTTCTACCTATGCAAAGTGATGGTTTGGCAATTACACTGAAGGTAAGATAGACTATTTACCCTTGAACACTTAAGCTAATGGACAGTCTAGATACAACACACAATGACAAAGTGCCCACAAAAACATCCTGGATGGAAGCTGAAAGAAGATCTTAAACCATCGGTGCAGACATTTTCGGCACCTCGCTCCCACTGGCATCAGTGGAAGACAGGAAAAAATGTATTATAGTAACAGTAGCTGCAGGGGGACCCGAGCAGTTCTCATCTTGCTACACAGTCACAATTCACTGGAGACTGCTTCTCTGCTGACACACTTTTTATGAAAAGTGATCATTAAGTTCATTAAACTTCCAACTCCATCAATATGGAGTCAATTTTAGTGACCTCATCTCCATTTCAAAGTTTCTCATCAGGGTCTTCTGAATTCCAGTACTTTTTTTTTCTTTCTCATCTTCTCTTACTGGGATCAAGAGAAGTGTTGGTACCTGTCCCATCTAGCTAGTCCTGGTGTTCTGCTTGCTACAGCTGAAATGAAATTAAATCTGTTGCTTTCTTCCCACAGGTTATTCTTTAAGTCCTTTAATACAAACAGGTTTAGTTAAGGCCTTTCCTGAAGTTTCTCAGCATAGTGTAGTTATAGATCACTGTGGCTAATAGTACTCCAAATAAGGCCTTCAGCCCCAGATACATCCTCATTTCATACATCGGTGCATATTACGTAAAGATTAGACTTTTAGCGGAATTTATAATTATCAGTATTTTAGAACAGCTACAGATTAACCCCGACTTTTTTTGATTATGAACTACAGAACTCCCTGACTTTGCTCATGTTTCGTTTCAGGAAAAGAAGCAGTTCTGTCATCTCTCTAAATAAATTATATAATAAACACTTCTGCTTTTGCCGCCATCAGTAACATAACCTAATCACAAGGCAATCACATTTAACTTGATCCATCTCCAGAATTTCTAGTTGCAATTTATTTTATACAAAATATCCTGTCAGGAAGGTGTAACTTTTGCAATCTAATAGATTATAGAGCAAGACAGTCTGCTGCATACTAGTGAAATAGTAAAACGTAGCCTGTTTTAAAAAATATATAATTCTGTGTTTCAAAATTCCTTATACCCAAATAAAAACTGGTATAAAAATTAAATTCCATAAGCTAATTTAATTTCTTTCCACAGACCATATATGCTGATAGCATTTAGATTTGGATTTACATATGTTTGTATCAAACACAAAGTGAGCAAAAAATACTAAATTCCATTTTTCAATTAAAGTCAAATGCCACCTAAAATTACTATAGATCAGACATGGAAGAAAGTTCAGCAATATGTGTTCATATCATGTAGGACTATTTTTTAAATGCAGTTACTAATTAAAAAACCCAACCAACAACCCCAAGTATGTTGAGACATTTTAATTTCAAGGAGAATTGCCTAAGACATATGGAAACATCCAACACAATTTTAAAAACTTCCCAATTTCACAGTCACCAGTATTTTTATCCTCTTTACTTCAAGATGACTACATTCTTCATTCTTGAGGCCACAAAGAGGAATCCACTTCTGAAGGCTTTCTTAAATATCATTCCTCCAATTTAAAAGCTTATTCTTCTGTCATCCCCCTCCTTGATACCTTGCAATGAAAGTGAACTTACAACCTTATTTTCTCTCCTAGATTTTCTTTAAATCTCTCTTTATCTTCCCTAGGTGTACAGTTCTCTTTGCAGTCCAGATGCATTACTGAGGGATTATTTTTGACAGCCACTGTCAGACACAAGAATGGACATCCATGTAAGATTCTCATGATTCTACTGACACTAATGACAGTCTTGGCTGTCTCCAAGCCCTGGTTGGGCTTATTGCCTTGGTCATCAAACCTAATGTTAGTTGCAGGAGGAGGAAGACTTGTGTAAGTTTCAACTTTGACATGGTAAGTATTGAACACTCAGTTTTGGTTTAGACTGTGAAATTTTCTTTCTTTTCTTCCCATAGAGAATGGAAACAATCTTAGCAATCTAATCACAGGCACTGTGAAGTACTGTGAGGGGAAAAAGACAAATGACACCTAGTTGTTATTCAAAATGTCATTTTGAGGAATGCACCTTTTCTTCAAACTGTTTGCTTTTTCATCCCCATCATGCACCTCTTTGTGTGTATCTTGTGTGAATGCATGTGTAGGAGTGAAGAAACAACATCACACAGGGAGATTGGCAAGACAGAATATAAGCACTGGAGAATGAGTATAAATAAGACTCACCGACTTCAGCTGATAAGTGTGTTTTCACATTTCAAGAAGAAGAAGAAGAAGGGAAAAGAATAGTGTCTTTATAGTACCAGAGCAGGTATCATTTTGAGCAAGTAAGAGTTAAAACCTCACAAAACAAAAATGAGAAGGACACAACCTGCAAGACAGGGAGCAATCAGTATTGGACAACCTGGCAAATGTACAAAGTCTGTTTCAGGGATTGACTTACTATTTGTGGTAGGCAAACCTGTGCTGACTCTCATGACAGAAAGCCAAAACAATGCAACTTTTGTACTACAGCTACGTAAATGCAAAATAAATCATAATAGCTTCTACCAAACTGCAAATCTGACTAAGTCATTGATTTGCAAATATAACTTTCAGGATTTTCAAAATCTGTTTAAGACAACTAAAGTAGTAACTAAAGTAGTTGCATTCTGTTCACTGAACTTTACCCTCAAAACCCAATCCCTAGTTTGATACAGCTGGGTAATTTTTGGTCAGGTCCAAAAGATCTGGACTGCATGTCACCAGTCTGGCTGTGTGTTGGAACTTGCCAGCTTGCCCAGATCCTCTGCACAGGCTACAGAGCCCCAGGCCCTGTGTTCCTTTACTTATCTCCACTACTAATTACCTGCATTATATTCAATATGCACTATGAGGAATAGTATATAATAATAAAATCATAGAATAGTTTGGGTTAGCAGCGGCCTTAAAGATCATGTAGTTGCTGCCATGGGCAGGGAGATCTTTTATTAGACCAGGTTGCTCAAAGCCCCATCCAACCTGGCCTTGAACACTTCCAGGGAAGGAATATCCCCGGTTTCTCTGGGCAACATGTTCCAGTGCCTCACCACTGCCATAGTAAAGAATTACTTCCTAATACCTGATCTATACCTACTCTCTTTTAGTTTTAAGCCATTTCCTCTTGTCCCGCCACTACATGCCCTCGTGAAAGGTTTCTCTCCATCCTTCTTGTAGGCTCCCTCCAGGTATAGGAAGGCTACAATTAGGTCACACCAAAGACATCTCTTCCAGGCTGAACCCCAATTGTCTCAGTCTTTCCTCATGGGAGAGGTGCTCCATCCCTCCAATTATCTCAGTGGCCTCTTCTGGACTCACTCCAACAGCTCCATGTCCTTCCTGTGCTGGGACCCCAGAGCTGGATGCAGCACTGCAGGTGGGGTCACCAGAGCAGTGGGGCAGAATCCCCTCCCTCACCCTGCTGGCCATGCTGCTTTGGATGCAGCCCAGGATACAACTGGATTTCTGGTCTACAAGTGCACATTGCTGGGTCATGTTCAGTTTCTCATCCACCAGCATCCCCAAGTCCTTCTCAGCAGGACTGTTCTCAATCTATTTATAATAGCTATCAAAAACCAAATTGTTTAATCTCATTAAATCATAACATGCAAAAGTGTTCACATTGCTATGCTCTGCCCTTTTTAAGTTGGGAGTCACATTTTTAAGAATGCAAATAAGTTTCATGTTCTATTTTGATTATAGGACCTGTCTTATTTCACATCAATAATTGTATAATATGGGAATTTTGTATACATTCAATATTTAGCAGCCTGTTTAAACAATTTCTGGCCAGTACAACAAAATCTCTGATCCTTGGTTTCCCATCAAGTAGCAAATGGCCTACCACACAAACAGCTATAATGAGGTGTAATGATGCTTATTTTGTAAAGTCCTGTCTTTTTATGTCAGATTAAAAACTGTCACGCTATGAAGTTAAAGCAGACAAACAACTTTAGACAAGAAACGAACTTACAATTAGATAACTTAAAAAAACATTTAAAGATCATTTGATATCATTTCCAAAATGTAAAAGCACTTATTGAGCATTGGCATAAGCAAATCAATACAAGATCTAACTACAGGGTTATCACGCAGGCAATTCCTTCATGCTCTCAGAAATAAAACAAATTAATTGTTAGTCTAAACACTAGTCTTTATTTGAAATAGATACTCTTTGAAAAGCCCCTCCTTGAAAATAGCGAGCTGAATTTTGAATTCCAAATTTTGAAACTCCAACCAACTTCACTGGAACTTAACATGGTGAATTGGGAGTCTGTATCCTGTAGAAAGCTCTCTCAGCCTTGGAGTGGTTACATGATCATTCACTAAGACAAATGAAAGAATAGGTTGTGAAGGTCCTATATGTCTAAGTTTTAACAGTTTCTACTCATGTTTTACTTGTGTCTATCCCACAATCAGTGGTGAGAAGAGATACTTCTTTCCTTTCCTTCACTGCAGAATACCCTAGCTCTCTGCTACCAGAATACATTCTGGGAATTTATTTCTACCAAGTGTGGCAGCAAAACTGTTTATTTAGATAGTACTCAGTAAACAAAATTGTACTGGTTGGCATGCCTAGTAAGATTCTTTACAAAAAACATATTTAATCCATAAAGCCTCTTGCCAGAAGATAGTACAGATATTAAAAATTTCTGTGATTGGAAAAAACAATTAAAGACTCATAATTATCAAGGATGCCACCCCACTTCATAAAGTCCACAAGTCTTGAACTGCTGCAGCATTAGAGCTTTATTTTGAGGAAACACCTTCTTACAAACCTGCTCTTTTCTGATGGCTTTGTTAGGCATGTGCTAGGTAGACAGATCCTAAATCTGGTCCAGACAACCACTCTTATGATCTTACCACAGCCATAAAACCTAGTTAAATGTTTTCCACGGCTATACCTAAATTTGAACAGAATAGAAAGGCATGTGAAATACATAACTGTGTGTGGATACAAGACGTAAACAAGTGGCTGTTAAAACTTAAGAACACAACTCATCTTCCACTTGTCAGCATTTTGGTGTGTTTCAGTCATAAGCATCTATTAATTTCTAAGGTAAGATAGGTTAATTTTTTTTTTTAACAATGCAGATTAGTCAATGGGTTCAAGCTAAATTCAATTCACACTTGATGTGAAGTATATCTAAACTCACATTTAAAAAAGTACACCATGGAAGCAGTGAGCTTTCACCTCACTCAACACAAAGATACCAGATAACATAATTACAACACTGTTTGAAACTATGCTTTACATGAAATGAAATCATTTCCTTACTACATAAGGAACAAACCCTCAGCAATTCAATAATTGGCATTTGTCAGCTGAGTTCACTTGAGGCACCTCAGCTGCAACAAAACTTACAGGAAAATCATAATGAAGTTCGTACCTTTTCATCTTCACTGTGACTGAAATAAGTCAAGTATCATCGTGAGCTGCTGTTTACTGCACATGCTTGCACCTTTATAATGTACTTTTTGTTTCTTGTGTACAACAACCACGTGATTGTGATTTGCATCAAAATGTTTGCTAACCAGGGTAATTTAGTGGTAATAAAAAGCCTGGATTAATTTCCAAACACAATTAAAGATCACCATGATAATATTAAAAAGAGGAAAAATGGATGTGAGACACATTCCCTTCTGTCTCTTACACGTGGCCAGTTTCTAACTGCTTGTCTGGCGGGGCACAGCCATGCTATATGCCCAGCAGTGCTTCCTCCCAGCGCACAGAGGGAGAAACAGATGTGGCAGAAGAGTGGGAGAGAGGCCACATGAAAGGAAAGCCATTTCCCTTCTATCTCTTTTCTCCACTCAGTGCTGAAATAAGGGAAAAACCAATCACATTCATCATGCTCATCCTGTACTTCCCCTCTCTTTCCCTTTTTAAGATGTCTCAGTCACGTTACTCCCCCATGAACACTGGTGTAACAGTGCCACATCTATGTTTTTCTCCTCATTTCAGACACCACCTTCTTATCTCATTCATAGTCAGATCTCCTTGCTTCAGATGCCCATTATACTGTAACTAACCATTTTTTGCTCTCCACATGCTCAAGGGGTTATGCCACACCTTTCAGTTGCTACATGCCAAAAGCAGACACCTTTCAAAAGCCTTTTTGACTTTGCACATACATAATGACATCTCCTGAATGATTTTTTTGACTACGTGTAGTGTGAGGTCATGCTGTGCTAAATGTTATATTCACTGTATGTTCCAGTCACTCACAGGAGCACATACAATGAAAGCTGGTGCATGACAGGTGATGGCAGAAGGAAAGTTAAAAAGCAGTGAAGTGAAGGGACTGAGAGAAGCAAGATGCAGAAGAATATAATGCTTTTTTCTTTCTCTTGTTTTCCGTCAATAGAACAATCTAAAAAACTCAATTTGTATTTGTTGTCTGTCTTCACCTATTCATATATTAGAAGTGAGACGCACTACCTACTTGCTCTTCACATACAGACATTCTCAACTGGTTTGATGATAAAACAGTTTTGAAATATAAAATGTTTCTAGTCATTTCCCCAATGCAAAATTTGTAACATTTGCCCTCATACCACGACCTGGGAAGGAGAAACATTTAAAAATAACTGCCAACTCATCTTCTTGAGGCTGTCTTCTGGATTTTTCACTATTGGTAGACACATTTATTGTTTAATTGATGGTATAAACTCTCACTTTATTTATGCCTAGACAGCTTCCTGAGTAACGAGAATGAAATATAAACTAGAGCAGAAAACTGGATTTTCTAGCCTACAGCTAATGAATTATGTGAATTTAGTTAAAACTGATTTCAGACACAATGTGACAGAAATTTGGCTGCATCTTCTAGAAGAAAGGTTGAAAATATTTCACTGAGCAAGAAGTCGAGAGTAAATATTTTATTGTGTAACCAAATTTAGGACAAACATAATTTTCAGCACAGAATTTAACAGAAACAACATTCCAGTCAAATTATCTAGCTTGACTCAGTACACCAAAGGATAAAGAGATCAGAAGTGCTCCCTCCGATTCAACTTACATTTACTCAACTGAAAGCAAAACCAGACACTACCAGATCCATACATAAAGTGTGACTGTTCCCTCACTTGGTCACCTTAAAACTACACATCCAACCAACACCCAAATGCAAATCCTTTGTCATCCGTCAACATTGACATCAACAAAATCTCCATTCTTTCTATCTGTTGCTAATGAGCTTTAGCATTAACATGTACATGCTTACAACATCAAAACCTTCTCATCTCTCACTCTAAACTGCACTTGCCAAAAGGGAAAATCACAATACTCACTTTGGCTACATCTGCTTACAGAAATGGACCGACAGAACGATCATAAACAAAATTAGACCTAATCACTGATCTCTATTAGAAAGAGATCTTCACCTACTTAGTGGAAATATTCGTAATTTGTCTCAACCCTTTCTCTAAAAAGAAATCAGCTAATTTTCCAGAAGGAAAAACCCCGCAGGAATGCTCCCGCAGCTCCCTCCCCGCGGCGGCGGCAGCCAGCGCCGCGCACCGCCGCGCACTTACTGATCTTCTCCTCCCCTCTGGAGAAGGGAAAGCAGCAGAGCTGGCCCATGGCACCGGCCGCCTCAGCCTCTCCCTCGTCCTCTCTGCGTGCACCTTAAGCAAAATCTGCAGATCGGGCTGCGGTCCGTGCAAAAACTGCTTATTCCGCCTGGCAAGAGAGCGGGAGACGGGGACTGAGCGGCGGCCCCG
>VZRN01000256.1:2450307-2506619 GCA_013397935.1 Dasyornis broadbenti
CAGCCCCAGTCGCAGCCCGCAGGGCCGGGGATCAGTGGCATCCTGCGCCTACCTCCCTGACATCCAATTTGCTTAAAGACAGCTCTTCCCTTTCCCGTCCTCACGTTCCGGGAGGGATGGGCGCTAGAAAATACAGGCACCCGTCTGGCTTCCTTAAATACAGCACCGGCCAGTGTGGCTGAGTGCCCCTGCCACCACTGCTCCCCTCCGCTCCACAGCGGTGTGCTGAGAAACGGGAGAAAATACAGTTAAGAACATATCATGTATATATAGTACGTATTTATACTTAATATATGGGCTCTCTTTCTTTCCCCCATAAGGAAAAACGAAGTTATAAGACTACGGAAGGAAAAAAAGCTGCTCAAGCAGCTGGAGGAGCGACACAGCCGCCCTAGCCTAAGATGCTGAGAAACAAACTGGCATTATTGCTCTGGGTGTGGTGGGGTTTTGCCACCGACTTCAGAAGGAATAGAGCCGGTCACCTTCACTCCAGGTTACTAGTCCTCTTTCTCAACACGGTGTGTACTACAAGTGTGGGTGATGAAGGTCATCTGGTGGATGTAATAAATTTAGGATTTTCTAAGGTAATAAAATACCAATGAGATGCAACATCAGTTAGTGATTAAAGATGAAAAAGAATGAAAGGCAGGCCTACAAGGATTAGTATTAGTCCTAACATTACTCAACATAGTCATTAATTACCTCAAAGTAAATAAATGATAAAACACCTAGAAGTGAAAGTTTGGCATACACAGTGAGAAAGGATAATAAATAAACACAGCATGTGAGGCTTTGCCAAACTGAGCCTATTCCTCCAAAACATGTAAATAAAAGCAAATGAAAAGGCATACATTTTGTTTAAGTATTGTTCCACTCACTAGAACCAAAATCACCCAGCTTTCTACTTATTTTGTCTTGCGGTTCCTTTAATTTTAAAGGATTCAAACAAACACTCTTGGGGTGCTCACATGCTCTTAGCTATCAAAGCATCCTTACAGGGTACGTCTATGTGAATATCCCAGCTTTTGCTGCAATTAGCTGTCAGCACAAGCTATTCTGTTAGACAACAAGGAATGTACATGACAGGTGGCTGAGAAGTAGCTCTCTGGTGTCCAATGAACTCATATTGAAGACTGACCCATGGTAAGCCATTCATAACAACAAGAGTCCCTGATGCCCTGTGGCTCTCAAAACTTAAGGTCACAATGCTATTTTTGCTTCATTGTGGGAACTAATAAAATATCTCTCTCTTCTATTTCTGCTAACATGTACATATTTAATATTTAGGGACTTCTACATCTGTCAATTTACCAGAAATTTGCCAACAACTTTCAAAGTTTACGTTGTAATGGGCAGATAACAAACATATATACACATAAGCAAAATGTGATCCCACAGATCTTCTATAATTTGGCTACTAATGAAGGAATGCCGGTGCACATAGAAACTGTGAGATTACAGACTAGAAAAGTCTGCACACTGTCCTGGAATAGAGTTCAATTTTCTTCTCAGTAGCTGGTACAGTGCTATGTTTTGGATTTAGGATGAGAACAATGTTGGCAATGCACTGATGTTTTAGTTGTTGCTCAGCAGTGCTCACTCTAAGTCAAGGACTTTTCAGTTTCCTATGCTCTGCCAGCAAGCAGGTGCACTAGAAGCTGAGAGGGAGTGCAGCCAGGACAACTGACCCGAACTGGCCAAAGGGATATTGCAGAGTGTAGAATGTTGTGCCCACTATATGAAGCAGGGAGAGTTGGCTGGGAGGCACCAATAGCTGCCTGGGGACAGGCTGACAACCCATTTTTCAGTGGGTTTTATTATTCTCTTTTTGTAGTATTATTATTAGCAACAACAACAACAACAACAACAACAACAACTTTATTTCCATTATTAAACTGTTCCTATCTCAATCTACAGCTTTTAATTTTTTTCTGCTTCTTCTCCCCATTCCACCATGGGTGGAATTGGACAGGGAGTGAGTGAGCAGCTGTGTGGTACTTAGTTGCTGGCTGGGGTTGAACCACAATACAATTTCCTGCTCAGGAGATCTAGGAAAACCGTGTGTTTCACTGAGAGATCATCCATGTGCACTTGAAAACCAGCCTTTCATTACTGCAGTCAATTTGCTTTTGAAAGCAATTTTTTTTTTTACATTCAGAATGTAAAAATAAATCAGAAGAAACCAAATCCACAATTACTTTCCATTAAAAGACCTAAGCTTGCACACCTCTTCTGGTGATACCTGCAGTCACTGACACTTGAACACCATTACAGAAAGCCTGTGACAGCAATGGTTCTTAACACTTGATATTAATATGAAGGATGATAAAGCACGCACGTTTCTCCTCATCACATTGATGAAATAAAACGTAAGGCTCAGAGGACATTTTTATTATTCTTGTTTGTATTATAAAGACTAATACTTACATATGAGCAAAGAATCCAGTTACCACACAGATGAAGGTATGAATTCTGCTACTATTAACCTGCACTTTTAAAAAGTTCTAGTTTGTATGACATGCTTTCCATAAAGCCATTAATTTAACCAATTTTTGTGGCAGAAATTCGCCACAAAAAAGTCTACTACTTCATATTCAAACTCAATTTGATTCAAGAAATTATATGTTTGTTTTCCCAAAAGTAAGAATCTCAGACTGGAAAATCCTATGAATCTTTCATATTTTTTACAGAGATAAGTCAGCTTATCTCAGAAGAGCAAGTGTAATATATTTAACACATTTGTAAAGCATGGTTTCTCATAAAATTAGAACTGTCTTTAAGCTACATAATAATCAAGAACTAAATGCATAAGGTTGGTAGATGGTGATTTTTACTCTTTACCATTACTACTCTGTTATTAACAATAATTAGATCATCTAATGTTCAAAGAATTGTTCTCTTCCAGTAGCAGAAATAAAAAATCAGGACAGTACACAAGTTTTTAAAATAACTATAACAATTTTTAAGTTCTATATTCAATGAAATTCCTTTCAGCTGTGTAGTTGCCCCACTTGAGGAGATGCTGTCAGCCTAACCCAGAGTAAAAAGGAAAGAACATGACCCATATTCTACAATATAAATGAATTAAACATGAATACTACAGGGCATAAGTGAAGACAGTCATCAAAGCACAGAGAAAGTATTTCTAAGAGTGAGCCGTATCTTCCATTCTGTTCAGGATCAAAACAAAAAGACAGGCAACATTTTAGGCAACCCTCCCCAAATATTCTCAACCAAAAAAGCTTTAAAAAAATAAACAAACAAAACAACCAAAAATGTTCAAGTAATACAACAAACATTAACATATATTTCCAGTTTTATATAAGCATAATCTCATTCTAAATACACATATCACATCTATTTAGTACCTAAATGAATATAGAACTCCTGGTGCTCTCACCTTTCAACAAGTGTGTTTAACCAAGCAGCCTAAGAAGCACAAAGTCCTCTTGTCCTTAAACCCAAGAATCCTTCTGTTAAAATACGCAATAACCACAGTTCTCACTGAACAATTTCTAAGAAGTCCTGGCAATCCATGGATGTCAGGATGAAAATACTCTATTAAGCAATTCTGGAACAGTCACAACCAGTGATAGACCTCTTTCATTCATCTACAAGCCATCTTTTAGCCAAAACTAACAAAATACAGAAGCACAGATGTGGGTACAAGGAAGAAACAGAGGATTCAATGAGGGCCCTGGCCTTTTAACACTGGCTCCATCATTCTATGTGCTCTAACTTCCAAGATGAGGGTAGGGACCATCAAGTCCATTGCAACCTCCAGAGCTGGACAGGGTCCATCTTAAATATTTAAAATATGATAATCAGTAACAAAAGTGGGTCTGATCACATTTTCCCTGCTTTACTAGCTCAAGGCCTGCCACTTGTTCTGTTTGAACATCTCTTGAAATTTTGGTGAGATATACAAAGTACATTTTTCACAGAAGTTAGAGCAAAGCAGCAAAGCTTTCAGCTGTTTCAGGCACATGCGACTGGATATAGAATTATAATAACTCCAGCCACACACAGCCAAAGCATTATTAAAAATGAATAGGCCCTAAAAGCTACTGGTATATATTTTGTTAGGAGGTGATGGACACCTTGGGATTGAAACTGAAGGGTAGAATTTTTCCAGGTAAGGAATGGCAAGGTGCCATCCTTGACAAAGGATGTTCATATTAGCCAAAACAAAGCAGTACAAAACTAGCAAACAGAACTATTGGCCTCCACCAAGTAAAAATTACGGTTTTGAATCTCGGAAAGTCTCTCTCCTCACAGCAGATAAAGACTAAGAAAAACTAAAATGTATTCATTCTAAGCAGAGGCAATTTCAGCCTTCTTAATGCTCCTGAATACTGTTCAGCTGATCAGAAGGAACCTAGCTTTTTTTAGATGATGCTTGTGGTGCAAATTATGTAAAAAGTGGGTGAGGAGGAAAAGCTGATCTGCATTTCAATTTAAAAGTATTTCTGAACTCAGAACCTAAGCTGTTCCCAAGCCTATGTGTAAAAACACACACACACACACACACACACACACGCACACGCACACGCACACGCACACACACACACACAGAAAACAGTATACCATTGTAAGTTTTGTTTTGGGAGCATCTACCAAATCAGAATTACAGTCCCCACTTGGAAGATAAAACAGGGATAAACAAATGATCTGTTGGACTTGTCAATTTGCAAACATTTTCCTACTGTGTTTGACAGTGCAGACTATGCTCCCACTTCTTTCTGATACTTGGTTTGTAATGCATTGTATAATTCTAACAAGTTTTCAATTGTGTCTTTCTGAAAACATTTCCAAATCAATTTTTCTGGAGAAAAAGCTTAAATGACAAGCTTAAATTAATTTTAAAGTATTTTATTTTCTTTCAATAGTTTAAGAATATTCCTAGAAACACGCATTATACAAAAAAAAAAGAAGATAATGAGCTGGCATTTGCATTATAAAACAGGAGTGCATATTTTAGCTATGCTTTTTAAAACTACATTAAAATCCTCCAGGGAACTCTCATCACTAATATGTGTTTTACAACACTGCCTTCTAGAGAGAGAATTTTGCTTCTATTCACTGTAAATCACTATTCCTGTAAGTTCCATTTCCAGAACACACTGCACCTCTCAGCAAAAGCTGGGATGCCAGCCACCAATGAGCCTGTCTTCTATTTTAAGAGCAACCTGAGGGCAAGGCTCAGGACCAAATCTGCCAACTGTGCAACTTGTTACCCTCAGGAATGCATTCAGAGCCATGTTTAGAATAAGCCATACAGCACTTCTGGGTCAAAATATATCATGGCACCCTTCTTTGCAGAGTGGATGCGACCACCCATGGCGTATACGTCCCTAGGTATCCCATCTATTCCTGAAGTGATTTTGCCTCACTCAGGGGATGTGTACGAGATGGACTTCATACTGGCTGCCAGTACAAGAATGTGTCCCCTTTGACAGATGAGACTTGTAGGTAAGTCCCATGACAATGACAATGCAAAAAACTGGGGCAAGGTACACCTCATACTTCAGGGTCTTCTCAAGGCTCCGTTTACAAGCCTAAGCCTCTGAGACCTCCTAAGCATTCATTTCATTCAGTATTCAGGTAGTTCCTGCTGTTTATGTGAAAAAAAAGATTAAAGAATATGTAAAAACATGAGGACCAGAAACTGAAGGACACAGTAGTTACTGTGAGGGAAACGCCCTTTAAAATCCTGACTCTCTTATCTTAATACAAATTATTAAATGCCATATGTGAAAAAAACTGCAATACAAGTTAAGGGAAAATTTTTGGTATTTACATACTTTTTCCTTCTGAAATAAGGCAAACTGAATAGCTGAGATAATAAGGCTTGAAAAGAGTTCTGTTCCTAGCATGCAGTCTCTCAATCCCACAAAGTAGTCAGTAGCTAAAGACAGATATTATTGTCCAATGATGGTTTACTGAGAGTTAACCTGACTGTGAGGGCACCAAACAAGTTTTAAGGAGAATATAAAAGATTTCTCTCACTTTCAAATTATTTACTATAGCAAAATAATGATGGAGTTTTTTCCTATGTGTATAAAAATTTAACAGTAGTAAGACATGGCAGTAGCAACGGTCTAATGACTGTGTTCTGACATCTACATTGCTGAAGCTTCCAACAAATTGTCACTATGTTGTTTGCCTTTTTTTAAGAGGACTTTCACTATTTTTCAAATGCTGTTTTGAATATTTTATTTTCCTGATTACCTGTAGTGTTTCTAAATTATCATTTTGAAGAACTGGAAAACCCTGCTACCAAGAAAAAGAACTTAGAGATCTGTTCTTGTGCATCCTTCCTTTGTTCTTCACTCAAACCTGACAAATTTTTACATTTAAAATAAAATGCATTACGCACCCAGCACAGTGAGATATTTTTTGCAATGAGCATATATTTTTGATCACATTATGTTAAAATTTTCTTTCTGGAACACTGAGTGTTGTGCGTAGACGAGAAGAGCAATTCTTGTTTAAAAAGAACCAAAATTAGTTTTCCACTAGAACAAGCAAATTGAATGCACTTTTTTTTGAAAAAGAAAAAAAGAAATTACAATGAACTGTGACTACTAATATTCTTTCCTGTCAAAGACTGTCAAGAAAGTCACTGAAATGCACTGCCACTCTACCACAGTTTTGTGTATCTGATCTGCTACTGTCCCCAGTCAGTATTTTATGTTGATGTATTGCTCTTCATTACCATTCTTTACTAAAATTATTCTTGTGTTTGGAATACTTAAATACATAAATAACTCATTGAATGTGCCCAAAACTTAGCTGGCCTAAGATTTCATAGGGAGGTCCTGATTGCAGTCCCCTTTCCATTCCTGTTGCAACACTCCTCAGTATTGCAACTTTTCCCTGATCCCCTACATTTGGCACTCCAGAGTCCATTTGTTAATTTTCTCAGAAATTACAGTGTTCCTTTTCTCCTGCTTGTTAAAACTACTGGTAAGAACGCAAGTCAAGACAGAGTTGATATTTAAGATGGTCCTTTCTCTAAAAATTTTCATTTATTTTAGAAGTACGTGATGGTATAACCACAGAAGGCTCCTTAAATATGTACTTCTACAGTCTGAAGAAAAATTAAATGTTAAATAGACAGATGCCCTATGCTCTTTGAAGTTCCAGAAATCAGTGGTAACAGGTCTTTTTTTTTCTGACTTTCTAGTGAGAACAAAGACCCTGTATTTTATGTCATTCTTCAACCTTTTGCCATATTATTCCTGAATGCCAGTGAAAATGAGGTATTTGGTACTTTGCAAATAAATACTTTGCACTAGAGAACAGAAATGCAGGGACAAATGCTGGTTACTGTGCATTATAGCTGTATTTTTAAGGCTGTATCAAAGACTTTTTATGATTGATGGGGGGGGGAGAAGGAAAGTAGCATAAAGTCACCAAAGGAATCCATGCACAACTTGCATTTAAAAACCATAATTAACAAGGTTTTGATATCATCAGCTAGATTGCACCTTAATATGGTTCACTGAAATCTGTTTGCGTGCTGCCATTTGCTTTAGTAAACTGCACCTGGAACACAATCAATCTCTTTGGTCAGATTATAAAGAAAATAAATATCCTGAAAGAAAAGGATTAGTCATTTCCTTTGGAATCACTCACTTCACCTCAAAACCTTCCAGAAAATGAATCTCTAGATTTGAATATATCCTTAAATACACCCTTTCATCCACAGCCAACAGTCCTTCAAAGAGATCAGCCGCAGTGGAAAGAAGGTCTGTGAACGGAGCAGGGAGGAAGAAGGATGCTCAGACCAGTGACAGGTTCAGTCCACAAAATCCTCCATTTTAAGTGCTTGACTGGCATATACACATGAAACCAGCAGGAAGTCAGGCCAAAGTCAATGCCCAGAGGAATTCTAGTTTCCTCCATGCCAATGAGATGAGAAAGCAGCTTAGTCTGCCAAGCAGTTAATTCTCCCCCAGTGCCCCAGTTTTGGCCACTGGCAGCAGGCAAAACATTCCTGTCCCACACTTGCACCACACATCTGTGAGATTCCTCAGTTTCAGGCTACCTAAACCCATTCAGCTTAGCAAATGGGTCTCCACCTTGAGTTTCACACAGAAACCAAGTATAACTCTTTCAGGCCACCCTCTTGCTTGAATTGTTTTATCTGATAAATGTGCAGCACCATGGCTTTTATCTGACATGCACAATGTCACTTAAAGCAGTAACTACTTGGTGAAGCCCAAATCTATGTTCAACTAAAACTGACAAATAAAGAATAATCTTTTTCAGACAGCAAATGCACCTGTTATGTGCTCTTTTGAGTATACCAGTTAAAATAAACTTATTTCAGGAAAACTTTGCTCTCACACCTTCCTAAAAAGACAGAAATTGGATAATGGAAAACATTTCAGGATCTAGCTCACATATTCTTGAATATTGTAAACATTTAGTCCACCAATCATTTACTGATTGTAACTTTAAAAAGCTCTTTCTTTCCTTTTGCATTTCTTTTTTTATCGCTGCTTTAATTTACTCTATGAAAAGAAAGGGGAAAAGAGCATGGAATTTGAAATGTTCATCTCACAAACAGGCACAAAAATATGACTTCATTATTAATATATCTTCGCAGTAAGTGTAGTGAATAATCTGCATTTATCACTTCCAGTTGACCCCTTAGCATATGGTCTACCAACACATCACAAACACACCAACGGACTGAAAGCTGGATAACTGCTGGTGTAATTTTAACTAATAAGCATTACACTGCCATGACTGCCTGTGTGTGAATATACCAGATTCATCATCACAAAAGAGAAGTGCCAGATAGTCTCTGCTGAAGGATCAGGACAGGCAGTAACACTGACTCATTTCTTACGCTATTCTGCTCCAAGATTTTTTTGAGACCAAAGCAGAAAATTCATTCTAAGTGGAAAGAAAAGGAGAACTGGGAATGCCAGCCAGCTTTTGCTTTCTCAGATGACTCTGAAGTAAATTCATTTTCGTTAGTCATACAGATGCTTGTTATTCTTTTCATACATTCTTCTCAAAACGCCCTACGTAACACAAAAACCAAGTCCTGCCCCAAAGTCAACAGACCCTTCATCTAAAACCCAGCCATTCTTTTGCTACAGATCAGCAGCCTCCTAATTTTGATTTAAACAAAGTTCTGCCAGTTTTTCACTGGCTTCCAATTTCAGATGAGATAAAATATTTTTACCCATTAAAATAATGTAGACCTAATTATAGGACTTCCCAAGAGACTCAAACATTAACAGAATATGCTTACAGATTTAAAATTAAAATATATGCATTTTAAAATAAATTGGTAAGTTACTTTGTAGGTCACATAAGACTATTGACAACAATTAATCTGAACATTATGTATACTTGGAAGAAGTAGAAAGTAAAGTAAGAAAAACTGAAGCAAAGATTATGCATTGTGATTTTCTATCACATCTCTATAAAAAGATATAGAAGTGATATCTATGTAATATAAAATTTGGAACACTGAAAGTGCATAATCTGAAAGTCCTAGAAAACTATGGAGTCAGAAGTGATCTAACAGCTAGGAGTGATTTACTGAAAGGTTCTCAAAAAAAAGCCAGCTAGGATTACACTTTGAAGACTTTCTTGTATCTTCACCTAGAAATATCTTATTGCCTTTCAATCTCAGTTTTTAAGATTTATAAATATGAGGGAAATATGTTCTGTAATTTTAGTTACATATATAAACACTTACTACCTATTTGTACAAAATCTATACCATTTTGAGAAAAATATTTTCATTCTTAAAAGGAATTCAAGAATTGAGAGACTGAGATGCTTATATTAACTGAGTAAAATATAAGTAACTGAGTGGGCACTCCTGCATATTTCTATACTCCAAGGACACAGTGATATTTATAAAGGTCATAAAAAAGGGAATATGATTCTGCATTTGCTGTGTGAACAACAAGAAGATATAATATCAACTAAATGAAATAACAAATTCTTTCTCTCTACCTCAATGTATTGAAGAGTATTTACAAAATGTACTCATGAGAAAGCTGGCCTAAGATGAAGTAAAACAGTTTCTTTTGTTTATTCTTGGTCTGTTTATTTCCATAAAATTTCTGTGTACTGTACAAAGTGCAACTCCTTGAGAAGGGAAAGAGACATCTGTTTTCATCCTCAGCAATGATAAATATGTTTGCAGAGAGGAGAAATCAGTGGTAACACCTCCAGTACCTATTCTGATTTTAAAATTCCTATTTTACAATAGGACTGATCTATGTTTTTAAATTATGATGTTAAACATGATTTTTAAATTTAAGTGCTAATGAACCTTTTATGTAAGAATGCAAAATCTAGCATAGCTTGAAAAATAAGCTCACATACAAAAGATAATCTGCAACAGTCAAAAAAGATGCTCCTTTAAATGGATGTTCATGTATGAGATTCTCTGAAGTGTTTCCAAAGAAAAGGAACATCTCAATGAATCATGTTCTAACAATATATTAGGAAATGAGCATCTGGGCTGTAGTCAATCCAAAGCCTATCACAGGGGAATCTACTGTGCAACTGGTAGGAAGCAGCCTGGATAGATGTCAAGGTACCATACAAGTCCCACAGACAAAGGCTGTCCAAGCCCACATGTATTCAATGTTTTTCTGCTGTGCTTTTTTTAACCTCCTCCATGTGAACGAACATCACCCACTGCTGTGGCTGAATTGATGACAAGGATTTCAGCAAGAAAAGAGCTGCTTAAAAGGAGCATTTTGCATCACCTTACAGTAAGCATGCATGCATGTGCATTATACACAAACATGCAAACACACACACACGCAGAGACCTAGATATAATAGGTAGGTATGTATGAATCCTATATATTGATAATTTGTTTCTAATGAATACTAAAAAAAGACAAGCACCAAACAGTAGCAGAAACAGTCATGTTCAGAACTGGCTCAGTTTGAACAGCCTGGGCTTAGGATCGGGAAACTGGACACTCCCTTTTCTAAATCAGCCACAAGATTAAGAGTTCAGTGGGCATTTTAGCAGTGTGCCTGTGACCTCCATAAGACTAGACACTCTAGGAAATAATCACAGGATTACAGAGTCTCATGTGTGGCAAGGGTGGGGCTCATTCTTTGGCTCTATGATATCTGAATTCTCTGCTGCTCTGGTTAAGCTCCTTGAAGAATACTGGTGAATCATTCCGCTTCCATGCTAAGCTGCCATTTGCAGCTTTTCTAGCCTTTGGGGGCTTGAATTTCCCCCTGCTGGGAGATGCAAAATGTCCCAATGTCTGATTTCATTTGTAATCAAACTATGCATGTAATAAGTATTTCCTCTTGAAAATAAAATGTGAAATCTGATTTAAGTACCCATGTATCATAAGCAGAGGATACTGGGCTTTGGATCCTAGTATGGTGACATGCCTGACTAAAAAAATCAACGAGAGAGCAGTGTGGATGTCTGGCTTGTTCAAGGCAGCATTCAGTTCAGCATGTACTTTCTTGACTCTGCTCTGATATATTGGACTCCACATGACTGCACATGGAGGCATCTCATTCTGGGGCAAAATTCAATTCACCTAAAACCTTTTTTTTGACTTGTAAATTTCATTTATACACAAGATGTATAACAATCCCCTCCTTTAAAACAAAACAGGACTTGTCAACATAATACATCTCTGAAATGCACCTTTTTGTTAGGTAGATAACATACATTCAGTATATGTGTTATATTTCACAGTGCAAAAGACTGTGGACCAAAATTTGGGAAAACAGCCCTTAAAGAGAGTCAGAAGACTGTAGATCTGTAGATTTCTTATTGTAATTGCCCTACTAGTACAAAGTTACTAATAAATCTCCACTGATAGATCGTTATATTTGAATTGACACAACTTACATTGAAAAATGTATATATGTGATAAAATGCAACCCCTTACAGGTTCTTCCACAATGTTACATAAACCATAAAGACAAAAGTGTTCAAATGAAAACGCAATAGTCAGAATAGCTACTGCTACAGAAGAGAAACTTATTGGGTATATGCAGCTGACTAATTCCATGTGTTTGAGCAGTACAACTCATTTAGACAAGATCCCTCCTCTAAACAAAAGGGATGCTAAATAGAAGCTTAATTACATTCAAATAATCAAAAACATGTTGTCCTCAGCTATTGCACTCTATCATTCTTACCTTTAAATCTACCAGCACAGACCAATATACTCCCAAAATAATTCCTTTTCCTTAGAATCTCATTAGGTGAGCCTCACCACCACTGGCCCTGTATTACTTAAGTCCCAAATAGAGAAAGAAGTGAATAAAAGGACTGAAAGTGAGTGGAGAGTTTAAAACTGAAAGTGCAGATAAACAGTGAGAAAGAACTAAATCTTTAAAACCTCTTAGTCCTTGTTCCTCATAAGAACCTGAATAAATAAAAGATCATAGTGAAAATTGGTCCTATAAGCCAATAAAAGGTGCCATGATACAGAGAAGTAATAAAAGAACAGATTACTCTTTATCAGGGAAATATTTGCAACAGTTCTCAAATAACTAGGGCATTAGAGTTTACACATCTGTATTTCAAATTATAGATTTTGGTTTGCTCTGAAATACATAGGGGTTTATGCCTGTGTAGAAAGAGTTGTACTGTAATATTTTAAACTCCATTTGGAGACACAGTATACCTTCATGTGTTTTGCATTCTTAGAAACTAAGAAAAGCTATCCCAAGAATAGAGATAATGACTAAGTACATTCAAACCAAGCCAGGTAATGAATTATGAAGAAAGTTAAACCAGATATTCTGCATATTTTTGGGGAAAAAAGTTAAAATGAGAAGCTCTGACTAGTTAACTTCATATAGTGTAACCATAATCTGGATTGTGGATGATATGTTATTTGAGATCTTTCATACATCAGGGAAAGATATTACAATGTATAGAAAGCTGAATTTACCAATAATAAAAATCATAAAGAATTCAACATAGTCTTCTAAAAGAGTACATCCATAAGTAGGCATATTTCCCATGCAAAATAATGATTGCTTTTATTTGCTTTCATGTGAAAATAAGATTTCTAATATTAAAGATACACTAACAAGTCTCCTCTTCTTCCAAAGTGGTATAACAACCTAATCAAGTAATGAAAAATTTTAACATCCAATGTGTTTTGTGTTTGCAATACAATAGCAATGGGGAAGGAAAACTATAGAGCTTGCCTGCATTTGAAAGATAAGACAGATTAACACTGCCTGGGAATTTTAAAGTACTATGAGCTGTTTCTGAATAATTCCATATGTGAACACTCTTATTTTGGAATAAGAGAGTGCTTTGTTCCTGTTCAGCTTGACCCACTTTCCAAAAGCATTTAATTAGGAGCATTTTTATGTGTAAAAAAGGCTTTTGTTTGTTCTCGTGATTAAAACAATAAAGTTCAGTATCTAAGGTTTCCGATTCAAAACATCTTAAACATTGGGAAACAAACAAAAAAAAAAAGCAATAAAGCTATGGTAGCCTAGGTATTAAAATTCAACTGTGGCATTTTCACTGTTTCTCTAAATAAATGATTGAAAAGGCAAAAGGTTTTTTAAACAGCCTTTAGTCATCAGTTACTTTCTGGTGTAATCCCTAGGTTGTGGATGGCTACTCAGAATTCTCTAAGACAAACCTGCTCTTTGCAAAACATGAAGTAATAGCAGAGGTTTTTAGAAGTATGTGTCAAAGGATCAACTGTAATGTCTTGGGACTTCAGAAATCAAACTATTTACGTAAAATAAAACCATGCAGTCTAGAGAGGCCAAGAGGAGCTCACTACTCCTGTACTCATAGCTGATCAGAATCCCAGTGAATTGAAACTGAACTGTGCTGCCAACTCAAGCTGTCAAGCTCAGCACTTTGGCAATCACATATGCCCAGATATCCGCTCAGAATGCAAGCAGTGTGAATCCACACTGTCTCAGAAAATACATGGTAGGTATGTTCAGAAGGTTAAAATATTGGAAGCCTACCTTCAGATGTCTGTAAGTATGTCTAGTAAGCATGAATATGTTTGCACGTTCAACCTCTGCCTGGGTACCACAGCTTTGGCCTTGTAAACTTCCTGAGCTGCTGATGATAGTACAGAAATTAGTACATAGCTAAACATTATAGCATCAGCCTAGTGGTGGCACCCAGACCTGAGAAGCAGGAAGAACAGCTGCATGCAGCATCGTCACCTCCACGTGATCCCAAGTGCTCCCTGTCAGTTCCACAGCACAAGCGAGTGAGGTACATTAAACACTGGAATAACATCACATAGCTTATGCCATGGGTGGCTAGCACATTTAATCCTGCAATGGAACAGGTAAGGAATTGTCATGAGCATGAAAGGCAGTGTAAAGACCCCACATACTCTGGTACATGTGGGGCAGAGGGATTAAGCACAGTGCTGAACTGTCTCCTGGATGGCTGACAAATAAAGGCCCACCCGCAGACTCAGATGTACTTCACTAAGAAGTAACTCTTCTCGTATATAATATAGCAACAAGCTTGTGAATTGCATGTTGCACCCTTCCAGAAAGGTCTTTATACTGCTTGAGTGACATCGCCAACCTTTTGCACCAAACATATCTGCCGAACTGTCCTATAAACAGAGAGGAGGTTCAGGTCTCTTTGCTGTCATTAAATATTAATTGAGATCTTAAATATTTGATCTTCATTTGAAAAACAGAAGATCACACACTATGTATTCAGCAAATACTGTGACAACTCTTTCTGTTTGTGTTCAAGAACAGATTACAGCCAATTAACTTGGTAGGCTGCTGTTAAAACAATGATGTCATGTTTTAGCTTGTGGTTGATGTAATCTTGTTCCATAAGAAACAGCACATTGTGGTTTTCTTGGAAACACGAAATGGCACTATAAGCCACATTAACAAAACATCTTTAAAATTTGTCACATTTTATCTTGAAATAATTTTCACTGAAAGAACCTACTTTTATAAATACTAGGGCCTTCAAAAATATTTTTTGCAGTCTAGAATAAGAAAACTACTGTTTCTGTCCTAGAAACACCTATTACTATTAATTGCTGGGTACTGTTGTGAAAGAGAAATGCAAGTTGTGGCATTACTCAAAACAAGCTGTTTTCCCCAACAACTACATTTTTGTGTCAGCATTTGTATAATCCCTGAGGTACAGACCTCTATTGAATCTGCAACCATGTCTTATTTTAGAATACCTCATAAGGATTAGGTAGGAGGCCTACAGACTCTCTGTGGAACCATGCAGCATGCTGCGTAAGAGTTCTACACTAACCAGCAACAACTGAAAACCAGTGACATTTGATCAATGGAAAACTGGTTTTCCTTTCATTCCAGGTCCTTCAAACTACTGAAAAACACTGCTCAGAAACTGCAGAAAGAGCTTAATTTGATTATGGTAGATCAAATGTACCTTGTATTTGATGTCAACACTATACAAGAAATATGTATCAACAAAAGCAACTTGCTAGCCAGGAAAATTTTAAGAATATAAATTAATTATCTTTTAGTGATCTATTCAATGAAAGAATACTACATATTTAGTTTACTCCTCACCACCTAAGTGGTCTGTTTACTTTTCTGCAATGAACATATATTGAAATTAATGCTTTATGCATTTTCTATGTATTTTAAATAGAAATAAATTAGTTGTTTGAACACCAAAGTCTGCTGAGAAAAGTATCTTCAAAGCATAAATGCTTAAGACACTAAAAACCTGCTGGATGTTATTAAATTGTATTTTATAGCATACTATGTTATGTTGTGAAAAATCAATTCTGCCTTTTCCATATACTCAACTAAATTTTCAGTAATGAATCACAATTTGACTGACGTCAAATAGGCTTTTGTGCTTTCCTGTTAGATTTGCTTCATCAGTTCTATCCCACTGTTTGCACATATTTTTTTAAACCATTTCGGAAAATCTTATTGTCTCTTATTTTCAACTACTGATAACATCTCTGGCACGAAAACACATCACCACTTCAAATACTTTTTTGATGAAAAATAAAGAAAAGTAGTCTTTTGAACAGAATTACATTATGGTATTTTAAAAAGAGAGAGGCAAAAATTACCCTGTACAATAAAGCAAAACCCATAACCAAATGCAGTAAGTAAATCTCATTATCACAGAAAGTGATGAGAAGGTTTTTTGTTTGCTTTCAGGACTAGGAGATAAATGATTGAATTCTAAACATCGTGTTCCTGTCTTTGAAGCTCCTTGTCACTGTCTCATGAAGAGTTTGTCACATATTTGCCAACATTAAAGCTCAAACATTAGAATTTGTCTCAGAACAATGAAGTATTATTCTGAAATGAAAACTTCCATTTTCAAACCATATTGGTTACTTCCCTCTTAATTAGCCTGTTCTCCTTATCCAGACACAGTATGTATCCATACAGCTTTTAGGTTGTAACTGATACTACAAAATTAAAATAAAACTGCTATCTCATTTATGAAAAATGCAATACTATTGAACAATGTTTCAATAGTATTAGTGTATCTTTCAAAATTACCAAATACAGAAGCAACTGCCCAATGCAGCAATACAAGATGAGATATATTGCTAGAGCCCATCCATCAAGTTTTAATGCAAGAGCAGTGAAAAGGAATCAATAGGGGACACTCTCTTCTCATTCGGAAAAATATCTGATGTGTCTAAGGAACCACTAAATCACTGCTTTCCAGTCAGTGTCTATAAAGAGCCTGGCTTCTAGGTTAATAACAAAATGTGAGATTTTGTCTGCAATATTTAAAAGAACCACATTTATAAGTCAATATTCTACCACATGACTCAGTTGAGAAACAGTGCTTTAGGGAAAGACTTTACTGATTAGCACATAATACCTGTTGCTTTTTATTGAGGCAAAGACTTATTCAGCACACTGCATGCACAAGACTGCAGCAGTTCTGGATAAACTCAACACCAACAGTGATTTAATTACTAATTTCAAATGTTAAGAAACAGCCCCTGGGAAACTACCCAAGACAATTTTATCCAGAAGCAGTATGACTACCATATAATTAATTAAAATTTGGGAGAAGTGCCACAGATATGCAAGAAACTCAAAAACAGTTACTCACAATCTAATAGGGTAGAGAAAGTAGAAGCTAGGCTACAAATAGACTATGAAGGAAAGAAAATTAAGAAGTGAAAGAAACAAACCTAGGGGTATTTTGAAATTACAGAAACAGAGGAAAGAAGGGCATATAACAGATAAAACTAAAGTATGTATCATTATTTTACAAAAAGTGATTCACTGTCATGCAATTAAGAGGAAGGTGAAAAGCAACCAACATGTGGTATGTGTAATTTTGCACAGTGTAGAATCTGCACAATTACAGCAGCATTTACTTGATTATCATTT
The DNA here is from genome assembly GCA_013397935.1 of Dasyornis broadbenti. Lineage (NCBI taxonomy): Eukaryota > Metazoa > Chordata > Aves > Passeriformes > Dasyornithidae > Dasyornis > Dasyornis broadbenti. The sequence continues at coordinate 2,467,674 of VZRN01000256.1, forward strand.
CTGTTTCCAGTGTGAGAAATTGTTCCATTGTTGTACAAATAAAATCAACCACACTTAGGTCAAACCATCTGTTAACAGAGAAGCAGGAGAGCATCTACAGGAGACAAATGGCAATCTTTCATTTAGGACAGTGCCCCTATAAAAAGCTTTCAGACAAACTGGGAAAACTTCATATTGCATACTGTATTTGAAATGTCTTCTTCCTTAATGATGTAGGCGAAATGCTACTGTATTTTTTTCTTGACACTTGTAAGAGCCATTTTATTAAGAGCAGACTGAGGGATGTTGACAATCTATCCAACTATCAACTGGTTTCCAATTTTTTTATTTTCAGTCTTCTGTTTCTTCTCAGTATTATTCAGAGTTCATAGAGTGACATTATCATATCTGTTTTCTGTTTCAGGTACAGATGAGTCTTTCTCCTGTTCTTTCTTCTGTAATTCTTTCTTCCCTGTGGATATTCCCAAAACTATTGCTGACAAACTTTTCTTCAGTCTGGAGGGCTCATATACAATGTACCATCAGAAGCATCTTATTCTTTGTTTGAGACATGGGTGTTGAGCAGCTGGCTAGCATTATAAAATGTAATGTGGAAGCACAAACTGCACCACTAAATCCTAATCAAGTTTATTAAAGCAACTAAAATGTTACTTAAATGGTTTAAACAGCCCAACACCAGCAATTGGAAAGAATTAATATTTTTGTAACATGTTCTATGCACAGTGTTATTGATCTGCCTCAAAAATTTAAAAATTGCAAATATAATTGCATCTTTTTGCCATTTAGTTGAACACTTGTATCTTTATATGTACATATATACAGAGTTAGCAAGCAAGTATTAACAACTGCTCAAGCAGTGTATCTTAGACTCACAGCTTGCCCATCACAGACACTTTTTAGATCCTGCCTGTCTTAGACACCCATTTTAGGATGGGAAGAATGACTTCCTGCAGGTGTCTCCCATCTCAGAGAGACCGCAGAATGACCTTGGTGATGCAGTCAGACGGGACACCAAACTTTGGTACAAAGTTCCACTGAAAAGCAAATCCATCCACTAACATTCTGCTACTTATAATGGTATCTGTTTGAGGTATTATTTGAGCAGAAAGAAGCATTACCATTTACCATATTATTATGCTTTTATGCAGATAAAACAGACATTTGTAATCTGCTATTTAATTTTCCATATTGCTACTGCTAGATTGCAAGGATTAAGGGGGACTATAAGAGTACTTTAGCCTCCAGCTTGGCCCACATTCCAGGAATATGAATTTTGGCTCTGCAGAAAGTAACAGTAACCTGCTGGATGGTTTCCACCAAGCAATGGACTTCTTGAAGTTCTTCCACCTTAGAGACTGCACAGGGGAAATCTGATGTATAAACTTCTTACAAGGCACTCAGAAGAAATATCACAGAAAACGGTTTGGCATGTGATAACTTTCTTTAATGTGTATATAACATCATTTTACATTATAATACTATAAATAAATTTTCTTTAAAACAAATCTAAAAAAATCTTCATTAATGGCTCCTGAAAATATTCAAGTGAGATACTTAATGCTAAAGGTATATTTGACATAATGTTTACATAATGCTCCCCCTGACAGTCAGAGGGTCTATTGAACATCTTTACCATGATATTAAAAACCGACTAATCATTCAGGCGAAGGAGCATATATGAAAAAGCTCAACTCATTCCAGTATTCACTCAGTTTCTTTGGGATTTGAGGTAACATACAACAGCTGCCATAAGGTGGGTGGTCCAAAGAAGGACACTTTGTTGGCTTGCTGCTTTGTTTGCTTTAAACAGCAAACTGAACTCTACTTTGAAGATGAAGCTTCAACGTTGCCTTCACTGTCATATAAATTTTTGACTCCTGAACACATACCCTGTGGGGCTGGCACACAGATGTAGAGAAAATTTCTGGTGGAGATGCAGGCTCTGCTAAAGTTAGTGGATGTTGCTCCGTAACATCCTGTCAAAGCCTGATTACCTGCTGTGCATATTGATGCAGTTCAGCAGGTGTTTTACTTCTGTCTTTTATGCATATCAATCTCTTCTGGTTCCCATATTTTTAAACATATTTTTATATAAATCTGCAGCTGGTATGTGTTGTGGCACTTATTAAACATAGAATCATAGAATATGCTGAGTTGGAAGCTACCCATCAGGATCATCAAGTCCAGCTCCTGGCCCTGCACAGGACAGCCCAAGAGTCACACCATGTGCCTGAGAGCATTGTCCAAATGTTTCTTGAACTCTGTCAGGCTGGTGCTGCGACCACTGCCCTGGGGAGCCTGTTCCAGTGCCCAACCACCCTCTGGGTGAAGAACCTCTTCCTGATATCTAACCTAAACCTACCCTGACTCAGCTTCATGCCATTCCCTCGGGTCCTGTCACTGCTCATCAGAGTGAAGAGATCAGTAGCTGTTCCTCTGCTTCCCCCGAAAAGGAAGTTGTAGACTGCAATGATGTCTCCCCTCAGTCTCCTCTTGTTCAGGCTGACCAGACCAAGTGACTTCAGCTGCTCCTCATACAGCTTCCCCTGAAGGCCCTTCACCATCCTTGTGGCCTTCCTCTAGACACTCTATAATGGCTCAATGTCTTCCTTACATTGCGGCACTCAAAACTGCCCCCAGCACTCGAGGTGAGGGCTGCCCCAGTGCAGAGCAGAGTGGGACAATCCCCTCCCTTGCCCAGTTGACTCTACTGGCTGCCAGGACACGGTAGTAAGCAACTGTTTGTTGTGTATGGATTTTAAACATTAATTCTGATCTTTTTAGATCTTTTCATCTTATTAAATGCAAAACACTCAAGTCTGACCAAACTCTAGGTAACAAGTAAATTCTGTTTCTGTATTTTCTGTGCATTTCAAGGAAAGAAGATAACTGCTTGTGTACATGTATATGTAGGAAGAACTAGAGTTGAATACAGTGTTTTGTCTGTATTAAGTAATTTTTAATAGAACTACATTAACTCCCTTATTTTAATGCTCTAGCTATCCAGAGTTATTAAAATCCCTATTCAAATCACAATTGAAAACATTTTAAAATTAATTTTTCAAAATTAATTAAAATACAATTTCTTCTTCTCTGAAATTAAAAAATAAGTCATTTAAACTCTATTCCAATATAGCTGTTTTCCGTCACCTGTTAGCTTTAAATAAATATATATTGACATATATAAAACCAAGAAATTAAATGCATGTATTTCACCAAGATGCATCTAAATCCATATAGAACTAAGAAAAATGGGGATAATAACAGTGCACTTTCTTAATCTCAGTGAAGAACATCCATTCAAGCTCTATGGCTAGAGAAAGTCAGATGTAGTGCTCATGTGAAAATAATTCAAAGCAGAGTTCTGTTTGGACTGTGAAAATGACACATAAATTCTTAACGCATTGTCATACTGGGATTGAGTTAAAGCCAAAAAAGCATCTGATTCTTGCTTTGAATACTGGTTGGTTGACTGCTGTTGTAAATCATTTAATGGGAGTCACATTCAAAAGACTGCTGAAAGACTGTCTCATTTCAGAAATCTGAGATGTCAGTAACAAGACAAGTTCAAGAAGAGAGATTTAAACCAATGTTTGGGGAAAACATTGTCCATATCTACCAAATATACTATTAAACAGATTTTTTTTTATAATGACTTATATATCAAATTCCTTAATCAGATACCTATTCCAAAATATTCTGAAGAATATTTGTGAATAGTGGAGCCTCAGTTTCACCCAAATCAAAAATTTTATGCCATGTTAAATGATCTTGTAATTTCTCTTTCTCTTAAATATTTGGATGCATATAAATAATATTTAAAAGTACAAACGTACAGAAAACATTATATATAGTTATACGCACAAAGATAAAAATAACTATGAGACATGCACAACACAAGGTAATAAATATGATAAGACAGATATACAGATAAATAAATATGTATAAATATATCTCATTTTGATTTTGACTGATCTGGTTTTTGCAATAGTTTTGTAACATCCTACACTTTTTTCCTCTGTACTGCTTTTGATTTTTTTGGTAAGAATTTACCTAAGCTAAATAAAGATGACCCTAAGCACAACCAAAAACATTAACAGCAACTAGAATTTGTGAAGTGCCTGACATGTTCAAAGTATTGCATAGGTATTTAATTAAAAGTCCTCAAAACAATCCTCAAGACCAGCAAACACTTCCAGCAGCAATGCTGCAGCACGGAGAAAGAAGTTACCACAAGGGAGAAACCAAATTGTCACCAAAGCCCTACACTTAGTCCTGAAACCAGCACTAACTTCTAACAGTGGCATTTCTGTTCAGACGAAGCAGGAGGACCAACTGTGATTTCTAGCATTGTAATAATCTGGCAAGGTGTCTGTACAACATTTAAAGTCTTGATGGTATTCTGAAGAGTTATTGTCAAATCTGCAGTACCACTGAAATTCTCTCTGTATATGAATGTAGTCCAAGTGAGGTTACATCTTTGCCAAACCAGAGACATTTCACTTAGCTTTAACCATCTGTAAGTACTGTGTCTAATCTGACTTAGTCACACAGCCAGTCTTTAAAGTCAACAGAGAGATGAACAGCTCTGGAGAGTGATACATCTCACTTCCCTTAAACACACATTTTAGGATGAGAAATGGAATGGGATTCTGGAGAAGGATCATTGACCATAAATTTTAGCTGTCAGCAAGAGCCACTGCACAGAATTCCTGCAGCGCCAGGGCTGATGGACACACTTCTGTCATTCTCTATGGATATTACAAGAATTGCCTAACACACACTCCAGAAAAACTGGCCTTTCACACATATAACTCAGAGACACAACTGATAAGAAGAAAATTAAGATGTACTTACCAAAAACAATAGAGGACTCACAGTAGTAGTAACCATTTGGTTGCTTTTTTTTCAACATGGAGCAAAGATCAAAACGGTGCAAGATCTCATCTCCAAAATAATGGTTTTTGAAATCTTCATACAGACTAGAGTCAATTTTTTTCACCTTTAAAAAGCAACATAAAATTCAATTAGGCATTCTACTTGGAGACAGAATTTTCATATTTAATTTCTATAGTTTTCATTTTAACTGTAAGTATAGTTAAGGCGGAAAACTACTTTAAGATCTAAAAAGAATACAGAAATAATCATGTGCCAAATCTTCTGTTTTAATGAAGCACTGTCTGCTGCAGAACTTAACAATGAAATAAAAGTGTCATTAGTCCTCCTTTCTACCACTTTCTCTTCAGTCCTGTTGGAAACAGACATACATGATGCTACAACTGCTTTAACTTCCAGTGGTTTGCAACAGTGTTCATGGAACATGGAACTGGAAATTAATCTTGCTGTCATCACTGGGCATGCTACTACAAGGAAGAATCTCAAATGTTTGTCAAGGGCAGTTTGAGTTTCTGAGTTGTTAAAATCACGACATGGGGAAAAGGTGGTTGTATTTTAATAGCACTAGACTTTTTTATCTCAGAAAATCTAAAAATTTACTGTGAGTTATAATATTGGAATCATTATGCAGTTTTGCACAAATGAAGCGGAACACAATAAATATTCTATTAGTCTATTCTCAGAAAACATTTCAGTAGTTATTTTAAGATTTTAGAGCTCTTCATTCCATTGCATCGTCAATAAAAATAAATTATCTCTGTAGAGATTCAGTATTTTCTCCTTCAATCTCCCTCCTAATAATGCTGTTGGCTATGTAAATATTGTTACTCTATCCTAAGGGATGTTATGAGTGATGCTGCCTCTAGTAGCTCCAGCCTAGGGCTCCCTACTGCCCAGCTGCTGGAGCCCAGTCCAGTGTGTGGAAGCCCCAGTCTCTGATGGATGCATCTGCTGCTTTCACCTCCCAGAGACACACAGCCATGCTCAAAAGACATGGACATGGCTGGATACATGGATGCCACTGCCTTCACCAGCACCCACATGTGCAGCTAACAGGAGACACAAGTGTAGAGACAGAAGGTCAGCAGTGTAGAACATACATGACTTTCTCTCCACATGCACGTTTGTGCATTCCTAAAGCACCATCACTGCCCCTCTGTCCACCTGGCACCCCTGCCCAGATTGCAGGCTCTTACTGTGCCCACGGGTCCCCCATTTGTTGGCTGGCCCACCTTGAGGTTTGGCAGTGAACACCTGCACTCCTCACACACACAGTTTGGGGAAGATACAGACATTTTCCCCCAGGAATCAGTCAGACAAGTGTGCCCACCAGCCTTATTTTAAACAAGATTGGCCCCTCTTGCAGCCCATACTGTCCACTCCTCTTTTGTGTTCTTCCCCAACCTCTCCCCCTGCACATCCCCCATGCATTTGCACAGTCAACCTGCCAGCACCCTGGACCCTCAGCTTTACATCCCCAACAGCTGCAGAATCTCAGCAGCCCATCAGTGTGAAAAGTAAAGTCTACTTCAGCAATGCCAAAATGTCTTCAATTCCTTAATCTCTGAAACGATGACATCTAGTGGTGGATGCTTCTCATTTCGGGAAACGGAAAATTGGGATTCTACATCTCCGTGGAAGTCTACATGTATTCCATCCTCACAGTCATTATTTAAAATTTTCTATCTATGGTTAGACTAGTCCTTATGTACTAAAGTTATTCTGAAATTAAATCATCATTCCTTGCTTTTTAGCTGACAGTTCTTGGAAATACAGTCAGACATCAATGAGTAGTAAAAAAAGACCTTTTCAGCCAGGAGAACACTTGTCAAAATGTGAAGCCCTGACTGCTTCTAGAATGAAATGCAGAAAAGATAGAAATCGCGACTTCATGCTCCAATAAAAAAAATAACATTTACAAGAGGTTGGAATGTTGCTTGTCAAACAGAGTAAAGTGTAAATCAAATGCTGAATGCTCAGGAATTGAGTTGTGCTTGTGATGCACTACTGAAAGGTATTTGGAAAAGCAGCCATGGGAAAACTAATTTATTTTTAGTAACTGAATCCATTTCTGGACTGCTGCTTGCAGTGAGATGTGAAAGGATGAAGCAATGCAGGTGCATGGGAAGGTCACGGCTCATTCCTTAACATAAAGGGTCTGGAGCAGTAGAGGTGCAAGGGAAAAGTTGTTACCACATGGGAATAGTACAGATGCTGATTATAAAGATAAGCTATAGTGAGGCAGGGTGAGAAACAAAGAGTACTTGAGAGGCCACTTTGAAGCGTTTGGTGCTGGAAGGGAGGAGGAAGACATCTGCCTCTCGAGGAAGCACTGTAATGGATGATGCCTGTAAAGGGCATAGATTGTAATGTGGGCCTGGAGAGGCACGGCATGAGGAGCTCTTGCAGGTCTGGCAGTGCACCAGAGAGACAGTCTTTGGCAGCCCTGCCATGTATGGTTTTTCTCCTTGTGTCTCTGGGAAGGTGCAGCCCGCCATCCTCAGCCCGCAGCTGAACCCCATGCTGTCTGTCCCCGTGGCTACTGCCGCAGTCAGCCTTGGGACCGGGGGCAGGAACCAGGTGTGGGACGAGGGGTAGGAAGACTCCAGTGCTAACAGCGCAGGCAGCAGAGACGCAGGCAGCTCCGCCCTCCGCGTGCTGGACCCCAGAACCCAGCACCAGCTGGGGTGCTCCCTCCAGCCGGGTCCCGCAGCAGCCCACACTCGCTCCCCGCTGCGCTGCCGGGCCGCCAGACGTGCCAGGGCCGCTGTGGGCGCGGCCCGGCTGCGCAGGCGGCTCCGGCCCTCCTGAAGGGCCCGCCCCACGGAGCGCCGAGCTCCCGCCCGGACAGGAGCGGAAAAGGGGCAGCAGAACAGTTCTGGGCTGCAGGGTGGTGCCGCGGTCGAGACGAGCTGCCCGTCTGTGGTGAGGAGGGTGAGTAGAGGGCAAGGAAGTGGGAGAGGGTTGGAAGTGAGGTGCTGACAGGGACTGGTATGGCTGATCCATTATGTGATTGCATAGAAACTGGTGCTGTGTGATGGTGCAGCAAAAATGTGGGGCTGGGACCCTGAAATGATGGCCAGGCTATGGGGCTGCACTGCTCAGAGGAGCCATGGTCAGGGCAGGTGCATGTCACGAACCTGTAATGAACCCACGTCACAAACAACCACAAGAGGATGATTTTGTACGTGGATGTACACATCCACGTACATCACTGTATGAGTATTTGGGCATACATAAATACTTTAAAAACATAAAGGACACAAAGAAAAACTGTAAAATTAATGCTGGTAGTTAGTTCTGTTACACCTTCCTTGGAAACAGACGGTGGCTGTAGTTACTGGCTGCATCTTTTCACATGAACATTTATGTTAATTCCTGGTAGCACATTAGTTTCTCCAGGGCTGGAAGGTGAGTGTTAACCTCTTGTCCATTCAAGTTACTTCTGAGGATCTTTTGGATGAGTTGTGAATAAAAATACCTCTTGCCAACAGAATGAGTGCCACATCACCCACAAGCTGTGCCTTGCCACCGCCGCTTGAGCCCGAGCAAGAGGAGAAAGAGAGCTCGGAGACACATATGTCTGTTTTGTGGTATGCAGGGCAGCTGGCAATTACTTACTACGATACAGAAGACTGCTCGGTCTACTTCATGCCTGAGACACCTGATAACGAAGACCTCAAGCTACTGCAAAAAGTAATTGGGGAACTTAACCCTCAATGCATAGTGACCAGTGCAAAACAGGACCAGAATATTGCCAAATTCCTGACCAGCCTATCGGCTACTGCTGATGATAAAGACATAGGAAAACCAGAAATCGTCCTGTTTCCTAACGTAGATTTTGGTCTAGAAGTCAGCAAGCAACGAATCTTATCTAGGCAATTTCCATTTATCCCATCTCATATGACTGCAACAGAGAAAATTCTCTATTTGTCCTCAATCATCCCTTTTGAGAGTCCACTTATGATACGAACCTTAGGGGGCCTCCTTAAGTTTCTAGACAGGAGAAGGATCGGAGTGGAGCTCGAAGACAGCAGTATAGCAGTTCCTATTTTGGCCTTTAAAAAATTTGTGCTGTCAGATACTGTGAATATGGACCAAGACACTTACTGTGTCCTGCAGATATTTAAAACTGATATCCATCCTTCTGTGTACAAGCTATCCAGTGGACTAAAAGAAGGATTCAGCTTGTATGGAATTTTAAACCGCTGCAGATGCAAATGGGGAGAAAAACTGCTGAGGTTGTGGCTCACACGACCTACCCGGAATGTGACAGAGCTGAACAAACGGCTGGATGTTATCAACTTCTTCCTGCTGGCTCAAAACCATGAAACAGTCCTTACTCTTCAAAACTGCCTCAAGCATATTAAAAATGTGCCTCTTATTTTAAAGAGAATGACTCTTTCCAACACAAAAGTTAGTGACTGGCAAATACTGTATAAGACAGCATACAATGCAGTGTGCCTTAGAGACACGTGTCGTTCTCTGCCCAACACAATTGAACTTTTTCAGACTATTTCAGATGTCTTCACTGATGATCTGCACTACATTGCTAATCTGATCAGCAAAGTGGTAGACTTTGAAGGCAGCCTCTCAGACAACCGCTTCACTGTTAGACCCAATGTGGACACGACCCTCGATGAGAAGAAACGAAAGCTGATGGGACTGTCAGACTTCCTTACAGAAGTGGCACGAAAAGAACTGGAGACTTTGGACAATCATATTCCCTCCTGTTGTGTGGTCTACATTCCTTTGATTGGGTTCCTCCTCACCATTCCACGCCTACCAAATATGGTGGATAAGAGTGACTTTGAAATTGAAGGTTTGGACTTCATGTTCTTGTCCGATGATAAACTGCACTATAGAAGTGCGCGGACCAAGGAGCTAGACAGCCTGCTGGGTGACTTGAACTGTGAGATCAGAGACCAGGAAACACTCATCATGCACCAGCTGCAGACAAGGATCTTGGAGAAGTCTGAAGTACTTAACAGTGTGATTGAGTACACTGCACACCTGGATGTGCTGCTAGCCTTGGCAGCGATGGCCCGGGAGAATGCCTATTGCCGACCTCGCTTTACTCACCGCTACGGCTTCCACATAAAGGATGGAAGACATCCACTCATGGAACTATGTGCAAAGACTTTTGTGGCCAATCCTGTGGACAGCGGTGAGGCTACCAAACGAATAAAGATCATCACAGGGCCCAACTCATCTGGAAAGAGTGTTTACTTAAAGCAAGTAGGTCTTATAGTGTTCATGGCTCTAATCGGCAGTTACGTCCCTGCAGCAGAGGCAGAGATTGGAGTAATTGATGGGATTTACACAAGAATCCACAGTATGGAATCGGTTTCTGTAGGGCTCTCCACTTTCATGATTGATCTTAACCAGGTTGCCAAGGCTGTAAACAATGCCACAGAGAGGTCCCTGGTACTAATTGATGAGTTTGGTAAAGGGACCAACACACTGGATGGCCTGTCCCTTCTGGCTGCTGTCCTGAGGTACTGGATCAGACAAGGAACACAGTGTCCACAGATCTTTGTCTCCACTAATTTTCACAGTTTAATGCAGCTAGAACTCTTGCCTGACACACCTCTTCTGGAGTACCTGACCATGGAGACCCACCAGGATGGAGAGGAGTTGATATTTTTCTATCAGATCAAACAGGGCATGTCCACCATTAGTCATGCTGCCAGCATTGCTGCATTAGCAGGAATCCCAGCCAAAATTATTGAAAGAGGAGTGGAAGTATCAGAACTGATTCGCAATGGAAAACCTATCAAACGTCTTGATCATCCTTCAAAAGGAGATCGGATGGAAAAATGCAAGTCTGTTGTGGAAAAGTTTCTTTGCCTAGACCTTGATGATGCGCAAGTGGATTTGGAAGAGTTCATGTCTAAAGAGGTGCTGCCTTTTGCAGCCTCAGTCCTGTAACAAGGGCGTGTGTAAATGCATACATTGCATCGTATCTACCATGGAGAGTTTGGTACTTTAAAGAATGATCACTACGACATAACGCCTCATATGACATTCAGCTTGTAACAGACTGTCTGTAATTACATCCTTCCTTCTTCTTCTTCTTGTTTAAAGCAAATACTGTAGTTACACATCTCTGCAATATGGTGTATAATAGAAGTGTAAGAAGAGAGGAAGAAAAGAATTTTAAGAAACTCTTCCAGCTATTGGGTCACCAGTTTGTGCATTTGCTGTCCCTGCTGTTAGAACCTCAGATTAAAAAAATATACTGTAGAAAAATTACAACACATTTCTACTGGACTATGAAAGGCAAGTGTTTATTGCTCTATATTGTGCTAAAGTGGTCATTTCACCATTTTTCAGAGCAGCATCAAAGATTCCAAATAAATATGTGCCTCAGACTCTTGTACCAGCAAGTAACAGTTGTCACAATACAAACCACTGACATAGAGGCTGGTAAGTGGAAATACAGAGGGATTTAATGCACTGTGGCTTTTCTTACACAACTTTTCTGTCCAAAATGCCTGAGATCCCAGGAGTTATTATAAAAGGAATGCTGGTGGTCAGAATCAGCAGGGACTGCTAAACAGAAGTGTTTTGGTTTTACTGAGAACTGCTCTTTTCTTTAAGGTCCTGTATGATACAACTATGTGGCACAGATACATAGGTATAAATAAAGGCAAAATTACAAATCCAGGAATGTAAGAGAGAAATTCACATTTTCTATTCTGTTTTCAATTATTAACATATCAATACCACAAAGGAAGGATTCCCTTTCGCTTCTCTTGTCATACAGAGGATCTCTACTGAACACAGTATTTTATGTACCCATATGCAAGAAAAATTCATTAACAAATTAATGTTGCAAGAGCTGTATCTAAGTACTACCAAAGCAATAACCTTTCCTGCAGCCAGGTAAATGTCTGAGATTCCTCATGTAAAAAAGACAGAGGAGACATTAGATAGCTTATTGTCTACCAAAACTTGTTCTAACTTCTTACATTATGGCTACTAAAAGACATACTACACCTCTCATCTATATGCTATTTCAAGAAGTCAAAAATATTAATGTTACATAAACGGAGAGAAAATTTACATGAGAAAAAATTAATTCCCTTCATAACTATCAGTATTAAATATGTTATCTAGTATATCTAGCTGAAGACAGCAAAAAGATGAATGTCATCAAAAAGATCTGAAATTTGAGACACTGCTTTGGGTTTGTTTCAGTGTGGAATTTCCTCCTTGATGATGAAGGAAACTATTATTATTATTACAAAATAAGCACCTTGTTATTTCTGTATTAAACTGGAAAGTGACAGAAGTTTAACAAAATTTACATTAAAAAATACAATAATAAATGACTGAATCATGCATCTAATGCTATTTCCAGTGCAATCATAATAATACTGTCTGCATAATAATATCTGGTATCTTGGTGATGTTACCATTGAAGTTGAATGGTAACAGTGAATCAGGCCTTGTGCAATGCTCACAAATGTTGCAAATATAAACATTTTCCTCACTGATATGTTCTCTTTTACTAATTATACATACAGCATTCTAAAGATATACTATACAAAATAATATAACATTGCAAAGATTAATAAATTACATTTTTGGCATTCTTTGTGGTCAACCACTATCTAGGCTAGGGATATACTCCATGCTAATTAAGCAGATGCCATCAGAGCAATTTAGCTTCAGTCATCTTCTACTTATGAAATTAATTTCCCAGTATTTGCAGTTCCGGCAGCACTAGGTATCAAAGGACCTCCAAACATCATACAGCATTTATGAAGTGTGCCTCAAAACACACCGTGAAATAAACAGGAGGCTAGACAAATGAAAAACAGAGGAGTTATGACTGACTAGTGGCAACTTAGCAGGCTAATGAAGGAAGCAAGAATAGAAACATTAATCTTCAAGTGCAAAACTCCAGTTGCTTTCTTGTATTGTGCGTCATTAGGTTCTTTGCATAGAAGATAATGATACTAACTCAAGATTCTTATCATTCAAATAATTCTGGAAATAGCTAAGCATGTGCAAGTAAATTATATCCCTTTGTCTCCTTCAACAAGGACATCTAGAGGCACACTTTACCTCCTGATTTTGGGGAAGTTTTCAGTGGCACATCTAATCTGAGAACTGTCCAACTAAGCATGAAGAAGGAGTTGATCCCACTTCTGAGTAGGTAAATCAGTCCTTTCATCTGAGAAGCTGAAGGGAGTACAGTAAACCAGATAGCTCTTTTCTAATCCACTTTATTTCAGACTTTTATCCTTTATTAATATCTGTTTCCAGGTTTTTTAGATTCACCATTTTTAGCTTAATGATGTGCCTTCAAAGTGAAAAACTGATTTCTTGAGATGTTTACTAGTTCTGAATTCTCAAGCTCTTTGCTGTGTAAATATAATTTTTAACTTTAGGAAAGTTAAAATCTCTTCAGAATATATGCGTTTCAAAATGCCTCGAGTTATATTAAGGTTTAAAAACCAGATTTTTTTTTTTTCCCCCAAAATACAACTTTGGTGTCATTTAGATGTCATTGTGAGGAGTGTGACTTAACAGAATATTGTTTCAAATAAGGAAGCTTACATTTAAAAAATAGATTAATATAGTTATAAAGCTATAGCTGAGAACTATACTCAACCACTATAATACTATTTGCTCGTTTATATGGTTGCTCATGTAACCTTCATCCACTCCCCCTTTCTTGCTTTCCATATTGTTGTATGATCTGAAAATGCAATTACACATTCTATTAAAATGTACTGCAAGATGATTATTCCTTTTATGATACATATGATTATTTCCTGTTTTCTGTAAATGCATGAAACTGTCTAAGTGCATGAACACAATGAAAGAAAAAATTATAGTAAAGACTGATGCTTATGCGTGACATTGAATTGACGGAGAAAAATGTACAGATTTTTAATACATAGTATCTTTCTATACAGTGGATCATATGCATTATCCAGCATTATGGACGGCTCAGGAAGATGATTTGGAATGACATTGACCTGGTTCTGTCAGCAGCAGTGAATATCAGAACACAGAAAGGATGTATCCTGCTAATACTTCATGGAAGGTAGATAAATGTGAAGGAAACAAACAACTAGCCAAAAACCAATAAAAAAACAGAACAGCAAAACCCCCACCCTGACTGTCTCAGATGTTTTAACCAGTTATATCACTGAACAGCTGATATTATAGAAGATCTGTGGAATTTTAAAATTAGCATTTTAAAAATCCAACTGTGAATACAAGCAAAAGCTTCTGTGAGTTTACAAATTTAATATCTATTATATACCATCTGCATCCTGTGGATAAGTCCTTATTCCTTTTTTAGAGCAAGTGTGCATACCCTTGAATTTTCTTGATGTATCTCCAATCTCACTGCCTTCTTCCTGCTGATTTCAAAATACTACTTAAAACATGCATCTTCAGCATTTTTAGAGATATTTCTAAATAAATTTTAAAGGTTTTTTTAATGCCCACTATTAAGGAAAAAAATCAACGTAAAAGATGAGTATTATGTACTTTAATTCTTCCTTAAAATATTTTTTCTGAAAATTATATTCCCAGTCAAAGTTAAAGGATCACACAGAACATTCTGTATGTCAGTTAAAATATTTATGGATGTATACCTTGTGTTACATAAAAAAGTATTACAGTTAAATTAGTATGAAATAAAAAATTGGTACACTAATATTGCTTCTATGTATTTTAATCACAGTTATATCCTATTTTCATGCACTTGTGTATTTTGTCAAAAAAACTAATAAACAGGCAAGAAATAACTGCCTGCAAGATATAATATATTTCTATATTCTATTTTATTATGTATATATTAATATAGCTTTTCCTCATAACTCTGAAATTCATCAAAGCATATTCAGGAGAGGGAACTAACAGTCTGCCTACTGTGCATAATCCAAACAGAAATTCCACTGTTTATTTGCTCATTTTCTCCTATACAGTAACAAAACTCTGCAAACAAATTGTATGCATCCAATCTACCCCCTAATGGGAATTCTGTAACTCTGAACAAGTACTTTTATCCTTTGGTATAACCTAATTTCCCAACAGGAAACAGACCATGATATTACTGCACTGAGAATATCAAGAGTGGTAAACCACAGTCCAGGACTACTGTTTATACGGTAGATACATTAATTATTTCTTTAAAAACCCAAGTATTTTAAAGTCTGACCTCCTCAGCTGGTTACAAAGTAGAATGTATGATGCTATAGCATAAGCAACACTTTATCCATCTCCAAATTAAACTTCTAGATCGCTGCTGAGCTATGTGAAATGTGAGCTCACCTCCTTACGTAGCTCTGCTGATTTTGACAACTTCATGAAGGTCAGATGTGGTTTAAAAGCTCTTTCTTCTCCTGCCATGATACCTTTTTCTTGAAATATCTTTGTCATAGTCTCTGATGGGAGGAGAAAAGTGTAGAAGTACAAAGATAATACATAATAGAGTGCTTAAAGTGTGATTTCAAATGTAATTTTAGTCACAGCTACTTCACATGGAAGAAGCTAGACGATGAGTACTAAAAGGCAGGAAGATTTCTACTTAATTTCAAAGGTACATATTATTTCTTCAGAAGTATATATTATTTCATGTGAAAATGGTCCTATATTTGCAGTTAGTATCAGTTAAATAATGGCAATTAGAATTCATGCTGTCTGACTTTGCTATCAAAATAGGAACTCGATATTAGCACTGTTCAGGAGTCACTCTCACTGGAAGTGTGGGAAACTTCAGGAAGACTTTGAGTATGTAACAGAATTCTCTATTCAAAAGCACTATTCTGTGGTGAATTCTACTGTCTATATTTGGGTAATGTCCCACTCAGACCAAAGGAAATTTGGAAGTGAAAGCTCTTAAAAAAACCCTGCTCTAAGTTTTGGCACTGGATTTACATGCCAGCATTAGAGAACATATCAGGTACGCTGATGATTTTTGTTTGGGTTTTAAAGCTTCGCTGTTGCCTTCTAATCCAATTTTCTATTTTTAATGTATACTTTTATCTGTTTAAAGTCCAGGCCAAAGCAACTCAACAACACTGACCCAGTTTACTATTTCCCAACTCATCTGCCCAATGTAATATTTAATTTCCTGGAAATAAATTTCAGTGTAACTTTTGAATTATGTTCCATGTCTTTTTTTAGATTAAATACTTCCCATGAGAAGATTCTCTTTGGAAAAAAGTTTAGATAAAATTGAAAAAACCTGTGGTAAAACAAATACTGCTAAACACAGTATTTCTATTACTGAAAACCAGAAAAGCTGCAAAACCTTTTTTTTTTTCATTGCCAGTACAACCTCCAATTTTTCACTAGATGTGGGTCTAGCTGACTCATATAATCGAGCTAAAATCAAACTAGGGGAAAAAATTATCAATCCTATCACATAAATTTAATCAGCCCTTAACATAATGATGTATGTTCATTTAAATATATTATTTTTTCACTTGATAGTTCCAAGTCCTTTTTCTCCCACCTGGAAGAAACAGCTTGTTTGACCTACTTGTATTATTTTTAAATTTCGTCTTTGAGAAATAATTCTAAATTTACACTGAATCCCAACTAAGTTTTCTTTCTGGCTTCTCTGTCTATTCTCTGAATGGCACGATTTGGGGGCCCGTTGATGTTGATGTTCAAGCAAAGGGTAAATCTTATCAGACCCAGGTTTATGCTACCATTTGATGTTCCTGTGCATAGTAGTCTATTTTTCTCCCCCTCTGAAAGCTCCATTTTTCTGCCGTCACATCTTATGCCATGCAGTCTTATCTCACACTCTGCAGTTAGGATGTGCGCTGATGAAGATTTACACCTCTCCAGGTGTCCTCTCCTAACTCTGGGAAGAGCTTAGTGTCAGAGCAGAGGTTTGCCAGTGTGCCTCTGATCACAGGACTGTGAACCCAGGCATCTCAGCAGGGCAGAGCAATCACACAGTGCTGTGACTGTGTGGGAATTGGGTGGGAGAGCCAGGCACCTACGCTTCACATGCTGAACAGCAACCACAGGCCTGCCTGTCTTTGTTCTGTGCTAAATAGCTTTGTTCAATATCTGTTCTATTTATCTTTCCAAATTCCTCTTTCTTTCATACCTGGCAATGATAATCAAGAAAAAAAAACAATGAAAACCTGGGTCAGAGGAGAAAAGCATGCAGAAAGAGACTGTAGTTTTAAATTTAACATATTTATATATGTGTAGGTGTGCGTCTACACACGTTCTTACGGGCATCAGATTTCTCCACAGCTTTGTCATGGCATAGACATATTAAACATCACAGGCTCAAGACACCGGGCTTGCTTGCTGGGACTACAGATAGCCCCAGTTTTGTAGAATTTGACATCTACAGAAGGTGTGACATTTTGCTGGTTAAGGTAACTTAAGAACATAATTAACGTGTTTCCTTCTTCAAAAATAATGAAAATAGAAAGAAACCTGAGCAGGTGGGAAAAAAGAAATAAAGAAGAATGTTTTCCTGAGAGAACAGGAAGGTTACAAGATAATGTAATGCTATTAATATCCATAAAGCTCTTTGAAGAAGTGGCTACAAGAAGGGATTTAACAGAAACTGGGAAGGACATATGGATGCTGTGGGCAAGAGAAAGTTCTAGTCTTGTGAGACAGCATAAAAGTGGAATTGTCAACTGGCAAATGCACAAAAGTTAAAGTTTATGATGAGGATTGTCTGAACAGAAAGAAACTAGAGGCCACTGCTGAGAAACACAGATAGACAATGCCTAGGGGTCTTGACAAATGAGGATCCTCCATCTTTCCTCCAGACATTATCATTACTACTTAGACTGAAAAATCAAACAAAATCTGTTTTCCTTTATTAGCCTCAGGCTGACTGATGTTTGCAGCTTCAAAGTATACCCTAGAAATGTTAAAGCTATTCTTACAAGCTCAATGACTTCCTGGAACAAATTTTGGACAGTTTTCAGACTGCCTTTCATGCAGTTTGAAGTACTCTGTAATACCATTTTGTACCTCATTTTTACAATATCAGAATTACTGAATGTCATCTGCCTCTTACATTGGATGCAGCTGAATCCATTAGACAACTCTTTCCCTATAATTAGAATGGAAATGTGATATGTGAAGATTACTCAGAACCATTTTACATGGGAAAAGCTCAAAAATTCAACAGCTAGATCAATACAGAACAATCATAGTAAAATTGTATATTGAGCCATAGTCCATGATACAAATGGCCATCTTCTTGCCCAAGATTTCATTAGATACAGAAACATGCTATTTAAGTGTTTTCTTCCAGACTTATAATTTCTGCTTGTCTCAATTCCTTCAATTAAAAGGTTTATAATTTAGAAACAGTATTCTGTCTGTTTATTGATTTTTTTTTTTTTACTTTACACTTGAAAATTAAGAAAAGCTGAGCACAGATAACTTACAATTAGAGCTATCATGTTAAGCCCTGTTAAAATTATTATGTTCTTAGGGGTTTTTAAGAGATGGGCCAAAAGGTAAACCAGAGTCAAGCCAATTTCCCAATAGTTCCTCCACTGCTCCTTGGTTATATATTAGCTGGGCTTTTCTACAGTGAGCTGTTACTGTACAAGACCACTGGCATGTATCAGCAAGCCACACTGTCATTTCAAGCACTCATCAGGAGTATGTGTGGGTTGTTTTATTTCTCTCCATCACCATACACATATACAGAGGAAAGATGAGCTCGTTCATAAAGCAGGATCCATGGAGCAGCTGGATGGACCAAGCAATCCCCACTTTGTGCACATATGTCAGTACATAGGGTAAGCCTTACAAGACAGTGACAATGTGAAGGCAAAGTCCTAAACTGAAAGAGAAATGTAAGTAGAACTTCCTAATAAAACTTGCTTCTTTTACTGGCTTCAATCCATTCTAATATTTCCTCTTCTTTTAAACCACAATAAGCATATTGCTTCATTTTAATGAGCTATTTATCAGAGCTATTGCAATTCAGTGTTTGGCAGCACAATACAAAAAAGAATGTAGATTAAAATCTAAAAGCATTTACTGTCCTTTCTTTCAGTACGATTTCAGAGAATCATACTTCCAGTCCCACCTGACTAAACAACAGCAATCTGGACTACTGCCATTTTGTTTGCTTTGTACAAATCAGTTATTCTAATGAAAAATTCCAATGCCTTTGAGTTTCCAAATTTTTCATCATGTGAAATGACCAAGAATAACTGACAAGAGGCAAAATTCATTTATCATAGCTTCAGCCATCTGTAACTAAAGTGAACTAAATTAACTGAATTAAACTATTTCCCTAGGCTGTCTGAAGTGAGGGCAATGTAATTCACCCTCAAATGGATGCTAAATGTGTGGCTTCACAATCTTTGAAGAAGCTCATAAACTATCATCCTTGTCAAAATAGACTGTTCCTCTCCAGCTCCATGCCTGCCACTGCTCCTATCTTTCATGCCAGCAGTTATGTACCTATACAGTAAACTGCATGGGCAAACTGAATAGGCTAAAAATTAGCTGGCAAAGGTAAAAATGTTAATTTTACCCCAGCTGAATTCACCATGTGGCTGCACAAAGAGGTCAGATTGCTTTGGTATGGTGGCAAGGTAAGTTTATGCTTGAGTAAAGCTGTAATGTATCTAGAGAAGAAGATGGGCAGTATGACTTGCTTTCCATTTCTCTCTCTCTCTCTGGTGTGTTAGGAAATCAATTTAGAGAGATTACATTAAATGTCATTTATATACAACTAATGTTAAAGAAAATTACTAAGTTAGTTGTACTGCATGTTAGCCCAGTGCAGTCCTAACTGTATTAAAATATTTAAGTCAACAAATCAACATTTCTTAAAAACAAAAGGCCAAAAGCAAATTAAATATTTGTATGTAAAATCACAAAGAAGAGTACTTTTTCTGTTCATGAAATGCAAGCTCCCTCTCATGGTCAGACCATAACATGCATCATTAACCCATAAAATCAAAATCTGCAAATCCTGCAGGTAAAAAAACCCAGAATTCACTTACTCAGTTCTATCAGCCTGTGTTATCAAATGGCACTTCCAATATAATTATCAAAATAAAACCAAAGCCAAACAATTGCCTTTTCCAAATTCACTTAGTACTTGTGCTGGTTTTGGCTGGGGTAATTTTCGTCAGGGATGTCTTGGTTACTGCTGAGCAGCACTTGCACAGAGCCAAGACCTTTCCAGTTTCTCAGCCCACCTCTCCAGCAAGCAGGTTGGAGGTGCACAAGGAGCTGGGAGGGGACTGAGCTGGGACAGCTGACCCCAACAGGCCACAGGGATATTCCATACCATATGGTGTCATTCTGAGCATATATAATGCTGGAGAAAGAAGAAGGAAGGAGAAGGCATTTGTCTTCCCAAGTCACTCTTAGGCGTGATGGAGCCCTGCTTTCCTGGAGATGGCTGAGTATGTGCCTGCCCATGGAAAGCAGTGAATGAATTCCTTGTTTTGCTCTGCTTGAGTGTGTGGGTTTCGCTTTCCCTATTCAACTCTCTTTAAGTCAACCCATGAGTTCTCACTTTTACTCTTCTGATTCTCTCTCCCAAACAGCTGGGAAGAGCGAGCAAGTGGCTGCACGGGGCTGAGCTGCTGGCTGGGACTAAACCACAACAGATCTTCAAATATTCTGTGGTGTAGCAAAGCACCAGAAAGAAAGTTTTTTAAAACATCCTGTAAGTGTATATGTTACTGTAAGCACAGTATTTCTAAAAAGACTTTGACAAAGCGTTATCAAAATACTCTTCAAATTTCTGTCAGAACAGTTTAGCACTATTCCTGGCAGATAATTAAATGATGCTAATATCTTGTAATGGATTTTTGGGAAGTAACTAGGAAATCAGAACAAACAGAAGATTCACATTAGCTCTGCTTTTCCTGGACTTTCATCTCTGGCAAACCTACATTTACACTGGTATTAGCAAACATGCAATGACTACATTCAGATGTTAGTATTATCAAACGATTTTCTATACAATTTATGGAACTAAATGGTCTCCTACCATTTAGAAGCTAACTTAACTTCATCTGTTTTCTGTTGCCTGTGTTATCAATATTTCTCCTTCATTCATGTACAACACAAAATAAGACATGAAGTCAAAATTCACCTTAGAACATAGCAGAAGCCATACATAATCTTGAAGTAGCAAAACAGTGATCCATTAATAAATTAAACTGAGGTCTTTGTAAAAGGTCAAACCAGCTGCACTTCGGAAAAGAAACTAATGAATTGCTAGAGAAAACACTGCATTAATAAAGACTTTTTCCATTTTTCCCTCTGTACTGGACTGCAAAGAGGTAGGTAGTATGACAGCAGCAGTCTTTGCTACTCTGCAAAATTTGCTATATGGGTTATTGCACTATTAAAAAATGGTGTGACCTCACATTCCTCAGAGCACAAAAGATAATTCATCAATACTGAAAAACTCTTTTAAAGAGTCTGTCCAAGGAATAGTTGAAATTGCTGGGATAGTTTTAAAGGACACCAATGAACTACAGACAGTACTGTTCTTTGAGAATTTTTATTAAGTATCTGTAAACAACATATTTTAAGTATAGACTCATAGGCAGATTTAAAAATGGGACCAAAACAAGGTAGCGTGGAGTCTTTACATCCCATTTACAAATTTGCACTATGTTTTTTACATATACAAAATAAAAAATTATCAGAGAACAATACGGTCTGAATCCATTAACATCCTTTTGAACTATGCAAAGGAGGCTAGGAAATTAATTATGTAGCATTTACAGTTGCTAAAGGTAAATTAATATTGACTACATTAGCACCAACTTATCTTTGTGCTCCAGTCTCATTTAGGTTGTCAAAAAGTCTTAGAAACACTTAAACTAGATTGACAAGATGTACCTGCTATTTCCTTAAGTAGTGTTGTATGATCATTTTCTGTCAAATTCACAAATCCAACTTGATTTCTGAAGTGATCAATTCCTCGAAAAGACAAATCCACTCTTTTTCCTTTCAGGAGATCATCTACAAAAACCTTGCTGTCTGAAAGAGCACCAACTGCACTGTCAAGAGGAAAGAAAATATTGATGTCAAATATATTTCCGCTGTTAATATTGCTATTGATCATTATATCAAAAAACGTAACAAAGACTTTTAGTATCAATTTATTATCTACTCAGGTACTCTTGCAATACTTCCTATCAATACAGCTGTCATTATTATTATTACCACCACCTTTTTATAGAGGTAAAGTGGTTCATACACTGTGCTGTAAAACCATAGAAATAATAAGGCAGACTTAGCAGCAAGTGTAATTCCTCAAAAGAGTTTATCTCAGTCCTCAAGGTATCCAGATACTAAGATGACAGTATCCCTATTACTTTGTGCATCCCATTTAAATAAGATGATTATTCAGAAGTATTTAGTTTTTCATTCTTAAATAAATTAACTTTTTTCATCTCCTGATATGTCAATTGAACTAAGATTCTGATTCAGTCAAAGTTACTACTGAGTGTTAATTAAATTATAAACAGATGTAAGTGACATTACATATATAATGATAAAATTATATGGGAATTGCAATTAAGGTCATTGAGAACTGTTATTAGAAGAAGTACTATCTCAATTTTTGCTTATTTCTGTAAGAGTTAAGAGATGCACACAATAACTGCAATAACAGGGTACAAGCCTGGTAACTTTTTAATAATCATCTTAATTAGCCACATCAAGTGTATGTACAATTACATGAAATAATTATTTTGATCTGCACTTAAAGTGATTCAAATACTAAACAAATTCAGTTTAATTTCTATTTAATGAAATGGAATTTAATGTTTTCCTCAAACTGATGTAGACTTTATAAACGCTAGATGGCAGTAATAGGTTAAAAACGCTCAAAAGAGGTATTTTTGCTTTTTCTCTTGTAGCTGGATGAAAGAAATCACCATGATTTCTACAGTAGCTTAAATTTTATCATTGAAGCCTGTACAATTACAAGAAGCTCTATGTGTTTCCATTGCGGTTAACAAGGTGGACTCTTGATGTGATCTATGCATTAACTGGAACCTAGGCCAGGTTAAGAAACACACAAAGGTAGATTACATGACAAAATATCCTTCATTGATAGAGTCCTCCTTTCTATATGGCTTTAATCTATAACCTAGAAGTACTTTAGTTCCTTTATAACCATTTTAAACAACAATACCATTACTTGTTCCTTGGCAAAGATACTTACTTTAAGCATAGTCTCTGTCACTTACCTACCCGCTTATCACTGTTAGACAAGCCTGTTCGTGTCTTCCCTATGTGCTGTGCTTCAGACCTTTCAAAAACACCACCTAATACTGGTTCTACCTGTCAGATTACTTCACACGTAAGCAGGCATAGATTTATTTACTAACATGAACCTGAAAATTGGTCCAAAACGAGTACAGATATTTCAAATACACTGAGTCAAAGCTTGCAGAGGGCTTTAAAGTAGTGATTCATGCATGTATCTAAAATCCATCTCCGGATTTTTTACGTATGAGAACTAGTCCACAGAAAGTCATGGAAAGCTCTGTTCCTCAGCTGAACAAAGATTTATATCTCCATATTGTAGGGTCTGCTGCAGAACTCATTGACCAACCCAAGTCTACCTAATGAGTTCTGTGAAAAGTCAATCCAAACAGTGCAGTGTGCACTGCACACTGCAATCCAAACAGTTCAGTTTAGTACTGTGGCATTGAAGATTTAGTTCTACTTTTTCTTTTATATATAATCTTGCAAACACTAAAATAAGTAGAAAAACAGTTGTTATCTCACTGTATCTTGTTCTTTGTATTCTATCAACCACTTTATAACATGTAACAATTGCTTTGTAAGAATAATGCACAAGGACAAACATTTCCACTGAAGTCAATAGCAAAAAACACATTTGGCATTTTCTTGTTATTCCATACCAAACAGTATTTACAATGCCAACCGGTAATTACACTCAGTGCAACTAATCCACAGAGATACCCAAAAAGTTTACAAGCACTTTGATCTAAAGTGGAAAAAGGGAAATAAAAAAATAATTAAAGAGCATATTCTAAGTGAATAGAAGCTAGAATTATAGAAGCAGTCCCTGTTTTCTTTCTATATTGTTGTAATGTAAATATTGTAGCACTTAAAATTAATGAAGTTTCTTTTTAGAAATTTCTGAGTTTTAATTTTGATTACTTGTAGAAAAAGCAATTGCACAAAAAAAGCCAAACTGAATTCTTTCAGTTCTGTTATTTGTAATGAAACGGTGATATTCACAGAGTCTTTGACAGAAAACTAGCAAGAAAAACACTATAATCTCATAATTAGGCATTTACTGCAAAGGCAGGCGTCCTGATTTCTAGCTCCTAATCTCATGCCTATGCATACAGTTAGCATAGAGTAGAACTTCTTTGCTTGAAAGGAGTGCTGTCCTGACTCTTGATTGCTTTCTTTCTTTCTTGTTGCAAAATCTCATATTCTTGATTTCATACAGTCCTACAAAAAGAGATGTATAGTGTATTCATGAGGGCTAGACCACAGTCAATCAGTTGGGAAACTCACATGGGAATGGCAGGTCTGCATTCCCTTAGAAAGTGTGGCCTAGAATACAGATCTTCCATTTTCAGGGTGAAAGCTGTATGTACTAAAATACCATACAAAGGGCTTTGTGCTGAATTGAATGTTATGTTTAGCACATTCTTATCACGCATTTGACTTCAAATAGCATCAACACATTTCATTTCTGTATAGACAGAGGCACTATTGTGCAAACACAGTTGAAAAACTGTAGATATCTAAGTAACTTAATGGATCCAAACCTAAGGATCTGTGAACTCTCAGATACCCAGCTGACTAGCTGCACTTTGTTTGAGAGGTTACTGTCCCTCTACATTACACACAGGTTCTTTTGCCAGCATGGATCTTGGTTTCTTTCCATTAACCTGGTATCAAAAATTGGTGAAGCAAGAAAAAGGAAAATTCAGCATTTTACTCTTTGAGTTCTCCCAAAATATTAAACAAAAAACATCAGTTACAAAAATTTTTAAAAATAATCTCATTTAAAAGAACATGCAGTCTAGAATACCTGAGGATAGCTGAGCTAGAAACCTATAGGAGGCATCTGGCCAGGGAATGGGTGAATCTCTGAGGAAGCTGCTGCTGATTAGAGGACAGTCCTGAGTGCCTGGACTGTAGAGTTCTGCTGGGAGAGGCAGAGAAGAACTCCGTAAGTCAGTACTTCAGTGGCATTCAGTGAAAGCTGAGAAGGGGCTCATAGGGTAGCAGATCCTGAATCTGAGGATCTGCTACTCTTGAGGATTTGATTTGTTTTGGTATACAGTTTTGGGCTATTAAAAAAATACTCATGAGGAAGCACATGTGCTTTGAGGTATCATCCCACATTCCCTTTTTAAAAAGTCCATACTTCAAACCCTTTCAAAAAAAATCTCACATAACAGCTGGTGGTGGTTCTCACAAACTTTCAGGTGCTATCACAGTTTGCTCATCAACCAGGCAGGAGGAAACTTCTGTGCTTACTCCAGGAAACAAAAGGCACTTGGAGAGGGGAGGCAATCTATCACAATCTATCTTTGCTTGCCTTTCTATTCTCTGTTCCTGGCTGCATCTCTCCCCTTAGATTAGACTGTTGGAGATGTAGATGCTGACAAATTTACATCTTCACAGGACAGGTAGAAATATGGAGCCCTCAAGGATACAGCATTCAAGGAAAACAGTGTAAAACCAACAAGGTAACTGATTTAGATGTACTGATCTTTCATTATTTTAAGGTGTGTCATGCTTTCAGCCACAATACTTCTACTTATTAGAAGTATGACCTTGACTACCAAATGGTTCCTACATTCTTTCTTGGATTCTCACCTTTGTATGGGCAATCTGCACTTTAACAGATTTTGAATTCCCCTGTCCCCTATATCAAAACATTGTTTTTAAAGAATTACTTTAGCAAACATGATATCTGTGCATGCAAGTTCAGCACACAGTAAGAAAAATTCAAGGGAAAAACACTTTGTTCAGAGCTTATGACATACCATAAGTTATGAAAATGGCTAATACTAAGATTAGCATTTTAAAAACAACACGAATTAAATGGTCAATAACCCTAGCAAATTAGGGCTCCGTATTGCACAAAAAAGTGTCAGTTAACCCTTCTATTCTTTTTATGAACACATCAAGCAAAAATACCAATATATACTTAATTTACACTAAATACCTACATGCTAATTTCTTCTTCACTGGACAAATGCATCACTAACATGGTGACATGCAACGAGCCAGCGCGAACCATTGCTTTGGAAAGCCTTTGATCCTTTTGTATTATTGCATCTTGGACAGCCTGAACACTGCCAGTAATCTGGGAAGAAAGACACAGAAACAACAGTTAGTCACTACAACAATTACTGTATCCCATCATGCAAGTGAACAAGAAAGCACAAACACTAAAAACAAACGTTTATGTAAAAATCATTCTAGCAGAAGAAAGTTTTATCCTCTGACAAAGCTGTGCTAATTGACCTGAGTGAACCCAAACTGGGTACAGACGGAGTGATTAATAAATCACTGGGCACTCCCCATTGCATCTTAATAGGAGTTTCCTTCCATAAGTATCATAAACTCCTGAAGCAGATTTAGATCATCCAGTTTTACACTGCCAGTAATACCAATAAAAAGCTTCTTCAAGGAATTTCTCTGCTCACTCTGCTAAATTTGTATCTTGCTATGTGCAGAAAAGTGACTGGAAAAATTGATCTTTGCAGGACCAGGCACATACAAAAACAGAATATTCAGTAAATAATTTGTAGAGATATTTGATTTGCAATTCTGATTATATTGTCCAAGAGACAGATATAATTTATATACTCCCTTCAAATGTATTTAGACAAATTTCCATGTAACATGTATCCAGTTCTAACTTCATCAGTCTTTCTCTTTAAAAATACTGGAATTACATCTTCTTCTTTGAAATTTATTTATATGGTTACACATGCACTATGAATTGTATTCCAAAATGTTTACTGTGCGTGACATTATGCTAGTTGTATTGTAGTGATTTAAAAAACAAATCACCAAAAATCTGCAACAATTCCTGAGTATATTAGTGGAAATTAAATCAAATCAAATAACCTTGACCATCTGACAAAATGAGTTACTTCTTAAAGCACAGTGAGCAAAGGCATTACAGACAAATCATCTTTGGTGTATAAAGTCTAAAACAAGCATGTAGAAAATGTCAATCTTGTTTTTTTGTTGTTTACTAATTTGAAATTCAGTGGTGAACACTTCACAAATTTACTGTACAGACTTGACTTTTATAAGATAAGCACAAGTAGCTCTTAGGTATAAAAAAGCATTGATATATTTTGGTAGCTCTGTTAATCATAAGGAAGACATAAATGGAAAAAAAACCTAGTATCTAATGGGAGTGTTCAGTACTTATCTGACTGAATTTCTTAAGGTGAGTTTTGTCATGCAGAAGTTTTACTTAATGTGCCATAGATAATTAGTAGTATTATATAAATATAACTCAATTATAACTCAAAGGAACCAATGCTAGGGAGGGTGGGGAAGAGGAGGGAAGGTAAAAGCCTTGCCAGAAAAGGTGGTATGGCATTTACAAAACTGTAAGTCTTAGGAAGTGTAGGACATATGAAGAAAATTCCACCAACATTTTATCATAAATCACGTTGTAATAAGATGATCTTCCTTCATATGACAGAATTGACCTTATCCTGGATAAATAAGTTTCATTGTCTCGGATACAAGAGAAATTTAATCCATATTTAAGCAAAGAACTGGTAAATGTGATCCCCACTAATCACAATGTATTGACTGAATAATTATTTAAGTTTACAAGCTAAAGCAAAAAAAAAGAAACAAAACTCAAAAATTAAATAACTGTCGTACTAAGTACAATTTTATTCCATTTTCAATTCTTGCTTCTAAATTTAATGTGCATCTGTGAGCTGGCAAAGGAAAAAATATAAATGTAAGTGTAGAAGCCCTTCAGAGTATAGAAGACAGATGTGGAAGGGTATTATCATAGCAGTAAAAACCATCCTAGCTCTGGAAGAGATCAATATTACTCAGCATTTAGTTTAGCAGCCAATACCTCACATCCCCATATCCCTACAGTTTCCTTCAGTACTACTTCCACACAAGCATGTTCTTTCAAGGCTCACTCTTTTATGCAAGCACCAATGGCACAAAAACTGTAAGGAATTAATACCTCTGAGATGTCAATTCTTCTGACCAGAATTGGATAACGGGTTGAAAACCCACAGCAGGTTCAAGACCCAAAAAGCCCAGTGGACAGGCTCACAGCTGCATAAACTGTTTCCATTAGGAAACCAAGCTAAAAATCTGATGAATAACATGGCTTTGGAACAGGGTTAAGTGCAAAGATGGCCTGTTAGCAGTTTCAGAAAAAGGTTATTGCTGAATTCACCAAGAAAGTATGAAAGAACCTGACTTTTGGATCCAGGTATAATAAAAAGAAGACAGAGCATTTTCTCCCTCTCTCTGGCTGAATGATAATGCTCTACACAATCAACATTATATGAAGAGAAAAAAAAAAAAGTTTTCAAGTACATTTTTCTGAATTTCAGAAATTCATTTTTAAGATGTTTTCCCAGAAGTTATGTGATCAAAATGTAACTTAACAGCTGTTGAACAGGTGTGCTATCACAATATATATCACAGATTCAGATTTGTTTTATTTTCTCCAATAAATCTAAGGTGCAATTAACATTTGAATGTACTGAATTTTAATTACGCAAACTAGGACTCTTCCAAGGCTGTATAACAAGATATGGCCCACTGCATAAATAAAAACTTTAAATTGCTAATTGACCTGTTATTTACATTACCTTACAAAGTATTATTTTACATTTCAACTGCTATCATGCTGTTTTCACTTGAGATGTCCTAACTTAATTAAAAAAAACTGTTTGAAGGCAGATCACACCTAACAATTTGTCCCTCTGAATTTTAAGAAAAAGTGCTCAAAAAAAGGCGTCAACTACTGATTTCAAGATCTCCTCTCTCATTACTTGAAATGCATTATTCTGAAGAGTAGCAGAATAATATGGTTTTGTTTATTGCAAGGATACTATTAGTAAGTAAATATAAAGCTTTAAAGATTTAACAGATCAATAGTAATCATAGTCAAGACTAAAGAACCCTGAAAGGTTAACCTACCAAGTGATAACACATCACATAAGTCATAACTTCAAAAAAAACCCCAAAACCCCAAAGAAGCAGAAAACGATACAATGATCATAATCCATTTAACTATTTTTGCACAAGTAATAATGCAAAGCTCAATATAAATTCAAAACTAATGGAACAACAGTTTTAATTTCTGAAGATCCAAAACATAATTAAAATTAAAACAAGGAAACTGTTCATTTT
Organism: Dasyornis broadbenti; assembly: GCA_013397935.1. Taxonomy (NCBI): domain Eukaryota; kingdom Metazoa; phylum Chordata; class Aves; order Passeriformes; family Dasyornithidae; genus Dasyornis; species Dasyornis broadbenti. Next base: position 2,496,960 of record VZRN01000256.1, read on the forward strand.
CCAAGAGAAACAATTGATTAAATGTTCAGAAATATCCTTTAATGCAAAATGTCTCTCTGGGTAAAGTTTATATTACTACATAAAATATAAAAATACAAAGAAAGAGTACTAATGCTTAAAATATTTCACTGGAATAAAATCAGATGTTCAAAACCATAAAGGTCTCTCATTATCAACCGAAATACTACCAGCAATTACCAGCTTCACTCTGGCTATCAAGAAACCGGGTGTCTAAATTTTGCCTAATGCTGCCTATAGAAATTCCAATGTGTATTTTCTACTTTCAGAACAACTCTAAGACAAGTATAAACAAAACTTTCTAGCAAAGTCCTGGAATTCCCATGTGCTCTGAGATTTAATTTAAAGAGTTCTTTCTTTACCTCTGTAAATGATATGACTAAATAAATGACATATAAAAAACCAAGCATACTTAAGACCTTCCCAACCAACCCTTGGGCATAGTAACAATTGTGAACAGGAATTCTCAATTATCAGGTTATATAACCCCTACATTATTCTTGCACTTGTTAAATCATGAAACAGACTGGAAGAAAAGATATTTTAGAATAAGATGTCACAAATATCCTACAATATTTGTATCAGGCTTTCCTGGATCTTTTAAAAACAGCCTTTACAATCTGTTCATATATTATCCTTTGAAAGACTGCACTGTCATTTTCAAACCTACTTTGGTTAATTTCATTTCACATTGTCTTAATCTTCTTTTACTTTTTCAGAGAACTGATAGTACAGATGTAGGATTAGTTAAAATTCACCTGAGATAGTTCCTGATATTAAAAAAAAAACCCTGAACTAAATTTGCAAATGGTATTAAACTGCTTGGTTCAACTTTTCAAACATAATGCACCTACTTCCCTTGTTTCAGACAAAAAAGATATCAAAGATGTACCAGAGATAACCTGCAGCATGTTAAGCAATCATTTTCATTTACTGCCTAAATGAGACAACTCATGTAACTGTGACAATATACATTTTCTTAAAGAGCATTTTGCACTTCCTGAATCCATTTGAACAACATCTCACTAAAACAACAGTTTCTTGAATTTTAAATAAGATGATCCATTTTACTGGAAAATGCTAAACTACAAACTACCAAGTTAAAATGGTAACAGATCTAAATAAAAATTTGTATATATAAAGGAAGCTAAAAATATTGCTTGAAATTTTCTTATTAAATTAAATAGGAACGTCTTGCTTCCTTATTCTATGTGAACAACACAATAAGCAATACCATAACACTACAGAGGGGAAATTTCAGCCAGCTTCGGTGAAATCCATAAGACTGACAAACTGAATAGAAATATAAGTACTTTTCTTCCAGTCTTTTCTAGAAAAGTAATTTTATTCAGAAAAATGTTACATAAAGTTACTAATTGAATAGGCTGCTAATGTTTCTTTAGAAATATCTGAAAAAATTAATTTGCACAATATCAAACACTGCTCTTCTTACAAACACATGCAGCTGTTGAAGCAATTCTCGTTGTACCAAATGAGTGTAATAAAGAATATCACCTTTGGATTAGTAATTGGGAGAGAAATGAAATAATTTGGCTGATACTGTTTATTCTTTTTCTTCCTTCTCTCAATGCCTTCTTCAATTTCCCTTCCAGTAGTCCGCTTTCTTTTCTTCTTAATATTTAGTTCAGAGGTTGCATGCACTGAAGAGACAAAAAAATAGTTACTTTCAGCATACAGACATATTAAAATAAAGATACACTTAATATCACACCAAAAAGAGCTGGACTTCAATCAACTGACTGCACCATGTCTTCCCACTCCCCTGCTCTGCCCAAGCTCTGAACTGTCTTAGCGGGATCCTACTCCGACCTGAATTAATGTAGCCATACAAGTGAAGCATCACACCTGAACTAACAGTCTGCATCTCTAAGCAGGGTTTATTAGGCGCTAACACAGACACAGTTTCCAAACCAGTGAGCTTCCCTCAGCCAACGTATGCGGCATGACAACAGGCCTGCAAAGTGTCCACACTTGAATGTGGACATGACTGTAGAGCAAAAGGGCCAGTATTACACTTCAAAAATCCCATGCATTCTGCATTTTTAAATATAAAACAGAGTAATACATAGGATTATTAAAGAAAAATGTTGTAGTAGACTAAGACTGACCAACCTACAGCACAAGAACTGAACCCAGCCTAGAAGGAAACATCATCCCAGCCAGATCTGCTCTCTACCTCTGCCTATCCCAAAGACACCTTCTGATATAGTGAAAAAAATGTGCTTGTCCTCAGTTCTTCCTTTCACTTAATTGTTTTTCTCCCAGCTTATTTTCTTGAGCCTTCACAGACCCTCTCCCACCACATGGCCTGATATATACCTATAACCTGACCAGGCTGCAGACATCCACTGTCCAATTAGAAGTGTACTTCTAGCCCCATGCTAGGAATACACATTGAAAGACAGCTCATAAAACCATCACTTAGGAAGCTCATATACAGTAACGTGAATTGACATATGAAATGTCTTTATTCTGTGACTCATTGCTCCATGGGATAACAAAAGGGTGAATTTTTAATATGCTCAAGTATTTGCAGGACTGAATACGAATAAGAGAGGCTCTGGACTATAACCTGTTTGCAGGGAGACTGTTCCATGTGCATGGCCCATGTGTCTGTGCCAATACGCAGGACCAAGAACCGGTGAGCGCATGATGTGTCTATGCTTTCACATTACTTCTGCTCAATGTACTTACTAGCACATTCATCTTCAATGTCTGTGTCCACAAATGGCATTTCTGCCATTAGAGAGTCTATTGAATCGGCAGCACATGGCTCTTCTCTCTGTTGTGCTTTTTCCTTATTCTCTTTAAAGATTTTCTTTTGCTGTACATTTTCCAGCCCATCTGTAACATATTTAAAATAACACACTGGGTCTTAGTTTTTGAAATAAACAGCTAAGAGGCATTATACAGAAGCAACATACCAAGCAAACATTTCATTAATGATCAGCAAATAAATATTGACATATAACCCCACAAGGATCCTTTTTTTCTTTCTTGTCAACAGATCAGTAAAAATACCTTAACATTTTATGTGAACTAGCAAAAAAGAGTTCAGCTTTCTATATTTTAATAACCTACGGTCTTGTTTGGTTCCAAGTAAATGAAATTATATGCCAAAAAAAAAATAAAAAGAAAAAAAGATACTTATAAATGAGCATAAAAAACAATAGTCTTCAGACATCACATAAAATTCATTTTACATAACAGTAATGGCACATGAAATTCAGTGTGGACAAACACTGGCAAAAGCATTCCACTGTAAACACACTGAAAATGAGGCATGAAGAAGCAGGAAGAGAATCTTACCATTCCACATATAACAAAGGGTTCTCAGCTGACTCTGTCATTCATGAATGAGATGATTACTTTATTCCTGCATCTCCCACAGACTATAGCATGTTTTAGACAGCAATTATCTGAATTTCTCATTCTAAGAACTGATTTTTAGTATTTAAAGGAGAAAATCAATGTAAATCAAACCACATCCTGCATCTACAAAGACACACATGAAGCTCTAACTCAGAGTAATACCACAATCACAGAATATTTTTAGTTAGACAGAACAGAATAATCTCTACTAACAAGTTTTTTAAAAGGTGTTTTTCCCCAGGAGTAGTAACTGAGCATAAGTCATTTCCTTATGTCTACTTCGCATTTCTGCACCAGTAAACTCTAATATTGGCATATTAAGTTATACTTTTAAAAAAGAATATGAAAAATCTTCTCTACCAGCAAATAATAGGCATATAATCAGGCACCCAGAAATACTCTTTTGGGACAACTCCACAATGGGATTACTGTAGTGGAAGGAGCTGTATGTCAGAATTGCAGTTTATCCCAGGACAGCTCATTACTACAGACAACGCACTTTCAAAGCTCCTCTCATGACCAGTGCAGATGGCCCAAATCTGGCCCAAGAGGAAAACTCGGCAGCAAAAGAGCATGCTATGTTCTTGTGGTATGCAAGGCTACACATGTATAAAATCGATATTACAGACCCAGTGTGGGTGATTATCACCCTGTGGAATGTTTCTTACACCCACCACTTTATGCTAGAGAAGATAAGTGAAAACACAACCTGATTAAATGCTAATTCACTCCAGGCTAAACTAGGGAGGCATAAATCACTCCGTGGTTGTAGTCTGACACCTAACTTTATCCCCGAGGCTATTCAGAGGAAACAAAGTATTTAGATTTGTTACTTGTTCCCCCTGCAGACACTAAAGAACTATGCACAACAAACAGATGCTAAAGCAATAATAAAATTATTATTTAACATTTAGATTAAAGCTCACACAAAACAGGCTGTTTCTGGTGATCTACAAGCATACAGGAAAATACAATCCTGGATCCAGAGATCTCAAAGTGAAGGACAAGACAGAGGTCCATGAAACTGACAAGTAGATCAGGCTGGGCAGAAAAACTCAAAATTCAGCAATGCAGAATCATAATCAGCTGAGAGCAAAAGGGGTTTGTTAAGGTAGCATCAGCTACAGAACAAGGACTCACATAAATCTGAGGGGTGTATATTGCAGATTACAGGTTTCCTTTGCTCTGTCTGCTCAAAAAGCAACATACTTGTGCCACTTTGAAAAATGCTGCCTGTTCACAATAGTAAAGGCACAGCTAAAGTAATTAACAATGCACCTTCAGTAAACCGAACTGAACAGGCACTGTGTCTAAATTCTACAGGTTGTGCCTCCCTCACTTTTTTTGAAATACTAATTAAAGAAATCAGCAACAAAATTCAAGAATTGCATTCTAGTCACTAGAACAAACTGGAAACAAGATTTTTCAAAATTCTTGACATAATGTGGATAATCTGAAACCTAAGAGTAACAAAATCAGCTTCCATAGGAACTCCTTGTCAAGCTGTTTTAGGATAAACTCTTTTTTCTTAATTGCATCCTTAATTATATTTGCCTGTATTTCGTAGGCGTAGGTGTATACGTTATTCCATTATTTGTATTTGTTAAGTGACTGCTGGTCTTCACCAGCATTTGCCATCTGTTCAAGCAGAAAAAATGATGATACACCTAGCTCCTAAAGGAGAGACCACAAAAAAAAAGGAACAATAAAACATATTTGATTGCACTCTGTTCCCAGCAGCCTTCTCTACATACTCAGATTATAGTTTCAGAAAGAATAATCTGCTGTTGTTTGACACATAAATATCACAGATCACAGTGAGATTTGGCCTTCAGGCACTGTTTCCCGTTTACTATGTTTATGTTAATGTGTTTAATATGTTTATCACAGAATCAATGAGATTGGAAAAGACCTCTAAAGAATATAAACTCCAACTTATGACTGAACACCACCTTGTCAACAAGATCGTCACACTGAGTGCCATGTCCAGTCTTTCCTTAAACAGGATCAGAGACGGTGACTCCAACACCTCTCTGGACAGCCCATTCCAATATCTAACCACCCTTTCTGTGAATTTCTTCATAATGTCAAACATAAATTAAGTCTGTGTCCTCTTTTCTTGTCACGGGTTGCCTGGGAGAAGAGGCCAGTCCCCGCCAGGCTTTAGCCTCTTTTCAGGCAGTGGTAGAGAGAAGTAGGATCCCCCTGAGCCTCCTTTTCTCCAGGCTAAACACCCCCAGCTCCTTCAGCTGATCCTCATTAGACTCCAGACCCTCCCACAGCTCCACTGCCCTTCTCTGGACTCAGGCCCCAGCACCTCAATGGCCTTCCTGAAATGAAGGGCCCAGAACTGGACACAGGACTCGAGGCATGGCTTCACCAGTGATTGTCCCCAAGTACATTGGGACAATCACTGCCCTGGTCCTGCTGGCCACACTTTTGCTGATATAGGCCAGGATGCCATTGGCCTTCTTGACCACCTAGGCAAACTGCTGGCTCATGTTCCATCAACTGTCAAAACCACTAACTCCAGGTCCTGTACAGTCCTCAGACTCTAGTGCTGCAGGGGGTTGTTGTGGCCCAAGTGTAGGACTCAGCACTTGGTCTCCCTGAACCCCATATCACTGGATTCAGCCCATTAATCCAGCCTGTTCAGGTCCTTCTGCAGAGCCTTCCTACCCTCCAGCAGATGAACATTCCAACCCAACTTGATCTCATCTGTGAATTTGCTAGTGGTAGACTGGATCCCCTCATCCAGCTTATCAATAAAGATATTGAACAGGACTGGGCCCAACACTGATCCCTGGTGACAGCACTAGTGACTGACTGCCAACTGGATGCAGCACCACTCACCACAACTCTCTGGGCCTGGCTGTCCAGCCAGTTCTTAATCCAGAGGAGAGTGCACATGTCCAAGTCATGGGCTGATAGCTTTTCCAGGAGGATGCTATGGAACATGGTGTTGAAGACTTTGTTCAAGTCCAGGTAGATAACATCCACAGCCTTTCCCTCATCCACCAGGCAGGCAGGTCATAAAAGGAGATCAGGTTGGTCAGGAAGTATTTGCCTTTCCTAAACCTGTGCTGGCTGGGTATGATCCCTTGGTTGTCCTGTATGTGCTGTATGATCACACTTAAGATGATCTGCTCCATCACCTTGCTGGGCACTGTGGTCAGGCTTCCAGACCTGTAATTTCCTACACCATCCTTCCAGCATTTCTTGTAGATGAGTGTCACACTGGCCAACCCCCAGACACCTGGGAACTCCCTGGTTAGCCAGGACTGATGATAGATGGATGATGGAGAGCGGCTTAGCAAGCTCTTCTGCCAGCTCCCTCATCACCCTAGGATGGATCCCATCCAGCTCCATACACTTGTGAGCATCTAAGTGGTTAAGCAGGTCACTGACTACTCCCTCCTGGACTACAGGGGGTCCATTCTCCTTCTTGTCCCTATCTATGAGCTCAGCTGGGGCCAGCTGTCCTGAGGATAACAAGTCTTACTAAAACTGAGGCAAAGGAGCGTGTTTTTTGACCTCAGCCTTTTCCTCATCTTTGGTGACTATACTCCCCTCCACATCCAATAAAGAACAGAGGTTTTCCTTGGCCCCCCCTTCAGTTATGAATGTATTTATAAAAACACTTTTTATTTTCCCTAATGGAAGTGGCCACATAAAGTTCTAACTGTGCTTTCACCTCTCTAATTTTCTCTCTACATGACCTAACAACATCCTTAAACACTTCTGAGTTGCCTGCCCCTTTTTGCACAGGTGATACACCCTCTTTTTTTCCCCCCCAAGTTCCTGTGAAAGCTCCCTGCTCAGACAGGCTAGTCTTCTTCCCTCCCAGCTTGTCTTTCAGCATAGAGGGACAGCCTGCTCCTGCACCTTCAGGAGTTTTTTTCTTAAAGTATGTCCAGCCTTCCTGGGCCCTTTGTTTTTAAGAACTGCATCCCAAGGGACTCTCCAAGCCAGTGTCCTGAACAGGCTAAAGTCTGTCCTCTGAAAATCCAAGGCAGAGGTTTTGTTGGTGGCCCTCCTTACTTCATGAAGTACTGAAAACTCTTATCACATTGTGGTCACTCTGCCCAAGGCAGCCTCTGACCACTACATCTCCCACCAGCCCTTCTTTGTTCATAAAAAGCAGGTCTAGCAGGACACTGTCCCTGTAGGCTCCCTCCTTTCCACTATGCTGGGTTTCCAGCAGATATCTGGCAGGTTAAAGTCTCCCACAAGAACAAGGGCCGGGGATTGTGAAACATAACCAGCTGCTTATGGATACCCCATCTGCCTCTTCATCCTGGCTAGGTGATCTGTAACAGACTCCCACCAGGATATTTGGCTTACCAGCCTTCCCCCTCATTCTCACCCCTAAGCACTCAACTTTATCACCACTATCCTCAAGCTCTGTGCAGTCAAAACACTCCCAGAGATACAGACACACCCCACTGCCTCTCCTTCCTCGCCTGTCCCCTCTGAAGAGCTTGTAGTCACCCACTGCAGCACTCTGGTGGTGACAGTCACCCCACCACCTTTCCCTGATGATGACTACGTCATGGCTTTCCTGCTGCATGGTGGCCTCCAATTCCTCCTGTTTGTCACCCATACTGTGTGCACTGGTGTAGATGCACATTATGCTACCGACTTTGCCCCTAACTCTGGCATGCAATCCCTAGGCTTGTCCCTAATGAGCCTGGTCTCATCCCCTTCCCCCTTCAAACCCTCTCAATCAGCGCTGCCAATTCATTGTCAAGAATCCTTTTGCCCCTGTTAGACTATCTATCTCCAGCAGGCCTGCTGCCGCATAAGCCTCCCCATGACCAAAAAACCCCAGTTTCCACTGATGGCACCATCTTTAAGCCACTTGTTGATCACATAGGTTTTCCTGTTCCTTTTGGCATTCATCACTGCTACCAAAGGAATCGAGGAAAACATCACCTCCTGTCCCTTCAACCAGACAACCCAGTGCCTTGAAGTCATGTTTGCTTACCCTGGTATTTCTCTCATCAACTTCATCACTGTCAACCTGGACAGCCAGCAGTGGGTAGTAACCAGTGGGCTGAATTAGCTCAGAGAATCGCTGGGTAATATCCCTTACCTGGGTCACAGGAAGTCATCAGACTTTCCTGTGGAATGGACCCAATCAGCATACAGGGCCCTCAGTTCCCCTCAGAAGCATGTCACCCACTACAACTACCCTTCTTTTTTTTCTTAATACCTGCATTTGTGATCCGCCTGGTTGACTGCATTAGTCTGGAAAACCCTCCAGAAAGACCTGCTTCTCCACTGTTGTCTGCCTGACCCTTGAGATCCAGAGCCTCGAACCTATTCTGTAAGGGTATGTGGGAAGCCAAGGGATGACGGGAGGGGATTCTTCTACCTCTCCGAGCAGGGACAGGTTTCCATTCGCCCCCATCTGCCTGATGGGAAGAGGGCCGGGGCTCTTTTGAGTCTTTCTGAGCTTTCATCCATTGCTTTCTATTCATATTTTTAATAAAAATTGAATCCTTTAGAGACAGTTTAACTGAGAGCTGCTGCAGAAGAAGATGGTCTTAGTGTTGAGGTATTTTGAACTTCAGGTGCTGGCATTACAGTTTACATAGCTAAGGAACTAAAAAAAATAATAATAACATAGGTTTTAGGAGGAAAAATAGAGGAGTTAGTATTCAGTCAGGTCAGATACACAGATAGGGAACTAAAAACAAGGTGCAGTAATAAAACTTAGGGGGAAAAATGTTAGGTTTAGTATTCAGTCAGGTCAGATGCATACACTGTCTGCAAGCCTGGGGACTGAGCAGGGCAGGCAAGGAAGCGCCGGAGACCTTTTAGCAAGAGCCCACAATTAGGTTGAAAAGTTATCCCCTACGCCTCAGCGCACCCCGCACGCCCCAGCGTCCGCTCGCAGCCGGCGGGGAGGCGGGCGCGGGGCCTCGCAAGCGCCTACCCTCTCCCCCCGCCCCGCACCGCTGTCCCGCCGCCTCTCACCGTGCTCCGGGGCCGCGCTCCGAGCATCGCCCCCGGCCCATCCCGCTCCCGCCGTCGNGGGCCGCCGCCGACGACAGCGCGGGGAGGAGCCGCCGCAGCAGCGGCCGCATGCCCAACCGGGGCGAGCAGGGCTGCCCGCCGGAAAGCCGCGGGGCCGGAGCGGGTCTGGCGGAGCCGCCGCGTCCCTCGGGGAAGCAGAGGGGAAACGGGGCCGTGCGGCCGTGGAACTACAGCTCCCGGCGCGCTCCGCGGCAGGCATGGCTGGCG
>VZRN01000256.1:2506630-2536620 GCA_013397935.1 Dasyornis broadbenti
TGCCTGGCGGGTATGGGAGTGGCCGCACGGCTCAGCCCCTCAGCTGCCTCCGAAGCGGCCTCCGCAGTGGCGGCGTTCGGCGAGGCCGCACCTCAGAGCGAGCAGCGCGGCCCGGCATGGGGGCTCCATTGCCATCCCACACCTTGCGCGCGTAGCTTTCACTCGGGACCTTAACGAGAGGTGGCTGCCCCAGCGCTCGCCGCAATGCGGGCCTGCAGCCAGCGGGAGTGGCGTCTCCCAAAATAACCGGCTGTGGCTTAGGGCGGCAGAGCAATAATTTACATTAATTTAGCAGCTGTCTGGGGGAGAACAGACAGTCTTGCTCTCCATGTGCTCTGCTTTACGCAGTCCCGGGCCGTCTGACTGCTGGCACTAAGGGCTCTGCTCCCGCAGTACAGTGTCGTGTTGGGAATGGGCCTCAAGGGTGATAAGTAGCATAGAGAATAGAAATTTTCAGTTTTCCTCACGTTGCTGAATAGACCTTAAAGACTAACTGGCAAAAAAAAAAAAAAAAAAGATGTAAAAGTATGCACATAGAATTATAAACGTGGCTGGAACCGGTGGAGAAACAGATAAAAAGGATTGTGTATGGGAGAGGCTGCTTCTCTGAGGGAAGGAAGGGGAGATGCTCTTTTCCTGCTTAAATAAAGACGTGGTGCGTCTTGGAATCCAAATCCCGTCAACAGCATTTGGTGGGAGATGCCAAGCTAAATGCCACCTGGTGCTTTTGCAGATTGGCCTGTCCATGTAAACCAGACCTGAGGGAGCAGATGGTATATATGCATATAAAGATTCCTGCTTTCATTTTTAGATACTGTCGGGATGGTGTCACAACCCATCAATTAAGGGGTGATGTTAGTTGTAAGTTCTCACCAGGCTGAACACAGACAGGGAGCTCTTGAATTTTTAACTCCGGCAACCAGCCCACTGTTTAGCCTCAAGTTTGGCTAACAAGCCCTTAAATTCTTAAAATACATTGCCACAAACATGGTGGCTAACAAGTCCTTAGTTTTATGCCATATACTTCATTACATTCTCAACTTGCAAAACAAATTACTCAAAGGTGCTGGCCCTGAAATCGCAACACACTTCCACAAGCTCCCTACACCCACAGCAAAGTTCAGCATGGGGGGTAGAATATGGCAGCCACATTTTGCCCAGGCAAAGCAAGGGGGGGAGAGAAACAAAGAAAAGGGGGAGAGAGAACAAAGAATATTGCCAATCCTCAGATCCTGCATTGGTCCTACTGTGTTGGAGGGTCCAGAGCTGGTGTAGTGAGAAAGAAAGTGGAAAAGAAAGAGAGGAAAAAGTGTGTGAAAAGGCCTGACCCACCTTCTTTTATAGAGAACCTGCAAGCCTCTTACATAAACCAGATATTTTGCCCTGTTTTGTTCATGTATGCACAGCCAGCCCTTGGAGCCCTCCTCCAGGAGGTGAGTGGGGATGGGGCACTCAGGCCGAGTGTCAAGGTGGAGCAGGAAGCTGGGTCAGAACAGCACTGCCCCACCTCCACAGCTTCAGATCACACCTTTCCCATTGTAACAGAATGTTTGAGACAAAAACTGCTTATATCTGGTTCTCCATAGATGGCAAAAGCAAATAAAGAAAATAGGATGGCTAGAGGAAACAGCATGGCTGCTGGAGGTTAGAAGCTGGCTGAAAGAAGAGTGGAAAATAGGCCAGTTCCTATATTTGACTCCTCCTTTTACCATTATTTTGATCCATTTTGAGCTGTGTTTGCCGTGCACATAGAATTTTGATTTGATTTGTATAGTTCTGTAGAGGCCAAAAGCTGGATGTGACACAGAAGTCCAGGTTCTGTGGGATCCAAGAGAAGCTGTAGGATGAGGATGCTGGCAGTTTTTCTTGTTACTCACATTGCATGTGAATATCAGCTATCATTAGGAGACTAAATGCATAAGTGGTCACTTCTTCCTAGCTTGTGTCCATTCTCAAGTACAGTACTTCCATCAAAATTTGATTCTAGAGAGTTATAGATGAAATCCTGGGAGAAAATCTTTTTGGAATTAAGTGACTTTTTATACGTATGAATTTAAAAAACAACTTATATCTGAAACCACTCCAAATCAATTAATTAAGTTTTCTGCAGAAATCTTCAGCAAGAAAACTCTAGGAAAAAAACATTTCTGTTTGTAAAATTGTCAGGGGAGTCCAATGCAATGTTTAAGTTAAGATAGCATTTGATAGTTCTCTAAACAAATGAAAACATGGTGCAATTTATGGAGCTAAAATTGTCTGTAATCAGCCCTCGCTAGCCTGGCATCAAAATTATGCCTATATATGTATTTGGTCACACGACCTGCCTGAATATACTATCTCCAGGATGAGAAGAAGTGAGAAATTAAAAGTAACTTAGCTAGAGCTGGTAGTAGTTCCCGTTAATTGTCCCTACAAGTCATAAAAGTGGTGTTAGAGGCAAATGTTCGATTGATGACTAGCAAGATGAAGTGACAAGCTGTGATTTTTCTGCCTGCCCAAATACTGCACAAGTTTCACAGAGGTCACTGACCTGGTGCCTGGCAGAAACTGCTTTTCATTACTGCTTAGGTTTGGGCTAAAGCCAGCACTTTATCAATTTTCTGTGGCCTTGCCNTAAAGACGTGGTGCGTCTTGGAATCCAAATCCCGTCAACAGCATTTGGTGGGAGATGCCAAGCTAAATGCCACCTGGTGCTTTTGCAGATTGGCCTGTCCATGTAAACCAGACCTGAGGGAGCAGATGGTATATATGCATATAAAGATTCCTGCTTTCATTTTTAGATACTGTCGGGATGGTGTCACAACCCATCAATTAAGGGGTGATGTTAGTTGTAAGTTCTCACCAGGCTGAACACAGACAGGGAGCTCTTGAATTTTTAACTCCGGCAACCAGCCCACTGTTTAGCCTCAAGTTTGGCTAACAAGCCCTTAAATTCTTAAAATACATTGCCACAAACATGGTGGCTAACAAGTCCTTAGTTTTATGCCATATACTTCATTACATTCTCAACTTGCAAAACAAATTACTCAAAGGTGCTGGCCCTGAAATCGCAACACACTTCCACAAGCTCCCTACACCCACAGCAAAGTTCAGCATGGGGGGTAGAATATGGCAGCCACATTTTGCCCAGGCAAAGCAAGGGGGGGAGAGAAACAAAGAAAAGGGGGAGAGAGAACAAAGAATATTGCCAATCCTCAGATCCTGCATTGGTCCTACTGTGTTGGAGGGTCCAGAGCTGGTGTAGTGAGAAAGAAAGTGGAAAAGAAAGAGAGGAAAAAGTGTGTGAAAAGGCCTGACCCACCTTCTTTTATAGAGAACCTGCAAGCCTCTTACATAAACCAGATATTTTGCCCTGTTTTGTTCATGTATGCACAGCCAGCCCTTGGAGCCCTCCTCCAGGAGGTGAGTGGGGATGGGGCACTCAGGCCGAGTGTCAAGGTGGAGCAGGAAGCTGGGTCAGAACAGCACTGCCCCACCTCCACAGCTTCAGATCACACCTTTCCCATTGTAACAGAATGTTTGAGACAAAAACTGCTTATATCTGGTTCTCCATAGATGGCAAAAGCAAATAAAGAAAATAGGATGGCTAGAGGAAACAGCATGGCTGCTGGAGGTTAGAAGCTGGCTGAAAGAAGAGTGGAAAATAGGCCAGTTCCTATATTTGACTCCTCCTTTTACCATTATTTTGATCCATTTTGAGCTGTGTTTGCCGTGCACATAGAATTTTGATTTGATTTGTATAGTTCTGTAGAGGCCAAAAGCTGGATGTGACACAGAAGTCCAGGTTCTGTGGGATCCAAGAGAAGCTGTAGGATGAGGATGCTGGCAGTTTTTCTTGTTACTCACATTGCATGTGAATATCAGCTATCATTAGGAGACTAAATGCATAAGTGGTCACTTCTTCCTAGCTTGTGTCCATTCTCAAGTACAGTACTTCCATCAAAATTTGATTCTAGAGAGTTATAGATGAAATCCTGGGAGAAAATCTTTTTGGAATTAAGTGACTTTTTATACGTATGAATTTAAAAAACAACTTATATCTGAAACCACTCCAAATCAATTAATTAAGTTTTCTGCAGAAATCTTCAGCAAGAAAACTCTAGGAAAAAAACATTTCTGTTTGTAAAATTGTCAGGGGAGTCCAATGCAATGTTTAAGTTAAGATAGCATTTGATAGTTCTCTAAACAAATGAAAACATGGTGCAATTTATGGAGCTAAAATTGTCTGTAATCAGCCCTCGCTAGCCTGGCATCAAAATTATGCCTATATATGTATTTGGTCACACGACCTGCCTGAATATACTATCTCCAGGATGAGAAGAAGTGAGAAATTAAAAGTAACTTAGCTAGAGCTGGTAGTAGTTCCCGTTAATTGTCCCTACAAGTCATAAAAGTGGTGTTAGAGGCAAATGTTCGATTGATGACTAGCAAGATGAAGTGACAAGCTGTGATTTTTCTGCCTGCCCAAATACTGCACAAGTTTCACAGAGGTCACTGACCTGGTGCCTGGCAGAAACTGCTTTTCATTACTGCTTAGGTTTGGGCTAAAGCCAGCACTTTATCAATTTTCTGTGGCCTTGCCTTTATTAAAGAAGGTTTCTGATTAACTTCTCAGCAGTACAGTTGTCCTTTTAAAGGAAAAAAAAAAAGTCACATTATGACAGCTGAGTGACGCTAACAGAAAGAGGAAGCAGAGTCAGCTCTGTGGTTGTATTTGCTTACACAACTGCACTGCCAATACCCGTTAGCCTCTCACCCACCTTTCCTTCTCTTAATCCACCCACTAATTTCAGGCAAATCCTGTAAAGTGTAAAAGGATTCAGAGATATGATATTCCCACACCTTTCCTGAAAGGGGGCAATTTGGGAGAAAAGAGAGACTCGTTTAGTTCCCAAATGAGGGAAAGAAGAAACAGGACTGTGTGTGTCTGTTTTTCCAAGAGTGACTGTCCCTGAGTGTTGGTCAGCTCATTAGACGATAGGTCTCAGCACATATTATCAATACATATTATGTCTTATCTTAGTCAAGCAAGAGATACGGGGGAGCTATGAGTATTTGGGACATGACTCACTGAGGGAAGTTAGGTAGTAAAAGGGCAAGAACAGGATGTGTTACAGGGAGGCCTAGAGGAGACATTGGGATATTGTGTAGGACATGGGAGGGCAAGCAAACTGTAGGGGAAGCTTGGGTTATTGTGGTAAGAAAGGAGGACATAAGTGATACAAAAGAAGTCTTCATTACTGTCACTGCTGAGGCAGCATCTTGTTTTCTGACGAGCGAAGAGGAATAATAGACCATGACCTGACAGTAATAAGAGATTTGCCACAGAAATAAAGAAAAATTTGAGCTGCAGTACTACAGATAATGGAAAATGAGAAGTAGAGGAATGCCTGCGATAAGGTAATTTAATGCAAAGATCGAAAAGCAAATACTCTGGAGTTTCTACAGTAACTGGTATAAAAGGAAGAAATGCATGAAGATGCTATCAGATGTAGTTAATGAATAGAGACTGCATTTGATTGACATCTGACATGAAAAATTATATAAATGGATGTTTTCATGATCTGTTGATCACAGGCAGTTCATTTACATTTCAGGAGGAGGGAACAGAACAGCAGAAAGCAGCTGAAAAATTAACTGATTACCAGAAGGAGCAGTTCTTCACTTCCTACCCTCTGGATAGTGACCTGTTATGAGGGACATGGTCTAAAGATCAGCATAGACAAACAAATGCTGTTGATGTCAATGTAGTACTTCAGACATTTCCGGGTTCCTCCAGGATTTTTGAGGAATGACATCTGTTGGGTAGAGAGAGGATTTACCTAACACAGTGGGGTGAGAATGTCTTTGCCAACTGGCTTGCTAGCCTCATAAGGATAGCTTCAAACTAGATTATTGAAGGATGGAGAAGCAGTCCCATCAGACCTAAGCTGGAAGAGAACTGGAAGAGCTAAAAGCTGGTGTGCTGACAGAGGGGTAGTGGTAGATAATGGGAAAGCAGGTTCAGGATAGCATGATGGCAGATTGCCTGAACAAGCAGCATGCATGGGGACCCATTCCACGTTCCTGCAAAGCATCGCATTTAGGGTGACCTCTACAGGCTGGAAAAGTGGAACAACAGATGCTTGCTACATGAAATTCAACAAAAATGGTTGTAAAACCTTGCATCTAGGACTGATGGGTTTTGGCCAAAATGGCTGGATGCACATCTGCACTAACTTAACGGTCCATGACATATTTTACCGACTTGGACTTTGCACTGGGTGTTATTGTTAGGTGTAATCTCTAACTTGAGTTCCTACAGCCTTTGCTCTCCGAACATAGCAGTTATTAGAGCTAATTCATTGCTTTACCCATACACCCTGCAAATTGTATCTTATTGGCTAGTTTTAATATTTCCGCTTAAATACTTCAAGCAGCAGACATAGAGTGTGCATTCCTGATCTATGCTTTTCCTGATCTAATCTTCCTTTCATTTTTCAGCACAGAAAATCCACCAGAATGCATCTAGGCAAATCCTCATTCTGCAGCAGTTGCATCACCTTTTTCTAGTCAACAAAACCCATCTTCCCTATGTTGCTCCACTATCAGGTTAAAAGAAGCTATTAGTTTCTTTAGTTTAGTCTCAGAAGCTCAAATTTCACCACTGTGATATAGGTCACTACATTTTCCAGAATGTAAGGTAATTAGAATAAATTAACCTCTACTAGTTCATATTTTGTAATGTGAGTAGATAGCTTTCTTTTTACTAAATATTTATATACACACAAACATAACTATAAAATAGAAAATAACTCTTCAGTGATTTTGATTACCACAATCTTGTTTCTCTGATTCTTGAAAATTGTAATGTGGATTTAAGCAAAAAGTTGCATGTCCTGGAGACCACTAAGTATGCCAGTCTGCAAAGTGAAGACACTATTCAGTTTGATAGGAAGCCTTCACTCACCTGCAATATGAGAGACAGTATACTGAAATAAAAGCACATTTTGCTTTTTTGACCTTTACTAAACCTGCTGGACTTTTAGCACTAGAGGTCAAGTTAGGTTTGATCTGAAATCTCCAGCTTCCTGGAGCTGTTCTTTTTTTCCTGACTGAAATAGAGGTTTTTAAAAAACATGTGCAGGGGAAAAGTGGACAGAAAGTGTTTTACTTAAAAAGAAGACACTGCCTGCAATTAAAAAATTTGACTGAATATTGCCAACTACATGCAGAAGTCATGCAGCTGAGACACTAACTAGATCCTGCGTTCCTTGAGCAAAAGACGCTTTACTGGGAGTCTTAAACCAAGTAAAGAATGCAGTTTTGAATCCAAAATTCGTATTATTCCAGATGTGGGTGGGGGAAATACGTATTTACTTTCTAAACTGAAAAATCTTGATTCTGCGCTGCCAGTCTGTTCTGTTTCTTGCTCTCCACTCTCCTTTTGTTCTGTCTGTCTCTCCCTTCAGCCACAATCTTCTTTTATAGCTCCAGCTTCCTACCTTCCCAAGCTTCAGGTATTGCACAAACACACTATGTATTTGTCACCACTATGCAGGCTTTGCGTGTGGTGTTGTATCTATTTCCTTCTTTCATCTATGGATTTTCTGTGAAGTTAGGATGTCTCTGGAATAGAGGCAGTATCTTTCCTGCATGTTTGCAGAGCCGAGTGTCCAATTAAGAAGAAGCAAGCCTATGCTACTTATTGCCAGAACATACTAGAATTCTTCCTGATGTTCAGCTCATCATTCTTCCCTCTTCACGCATTTCTGTTGTGTACTTGCCTTTTTTTTTTTTTTTAAGAGGAGCCAAGACATTAGGTTACAAGCCCCACCAGAGCTTCTGCCAGTTGCTCATTTAGTGTAAGGTGTGAATGCACATGCTGTGGGACTATTCACCAGTCAATAAAGACAGAGGCTTCTCCAGAGGGAAACTGTAATTTACATAGTAAGTAAACAGTTGTTCTAGAGATGCTCTACTCCCTCCATGAACAACTGAGATTGTGTCTTGCTTATACATATCTCTAGCCTGCATGTTGGTGAAAAGGCTCAAGTTGGGTGAAGTGGATCAAGGCCTGAATTTTGTGATCACCTGGTTTAGGAAAAAAGCTTTGTGTTTTAATGCAGTACTTCATGCTCTGGCAAAGCCTTTTGAAGCCCAGAAAATTAAATTCAGCATCTACTCTCTAACTGGAAACACATGAGTCAAAACAGCCTTTCTTCATTGTTGTACTAACCCTCATCATGATGGAAGAGCCTGCTGATGGCTGTGGCTAATGCTGCAAAGCTCCAGTGCTCAGAAGACTTCACACAGTGTAGGTTTTATGATCCTGCCAAGTTAGAGCCTACCTAGGAAGAAATAATTAAGTGGTGTTGTTTTATGTTTCACATGAATTTTGAAAGTGATTTACCCCTGGTGTTGCTGGGCCTAACGGCGCAAAAAATCCCATCCACCTCTCACATCAGCAGTCTTTTATGATGTCTTTTTATGTTTAACCTAAACTCTAAAATAAAAAAAACAGTGATGCTCAAAATACCTTTCCTACGAGATATTCAGGGAAACAGTAACTTATTGTTTGAAGAAGAAAAGCACCCCCTGACCTCTACAGAAATAAGAGATCTCAATTCTAACATTGGTTTAGCTACCACTGACACCTGGAGCAATGTGATGTGGCATCCAGTTTCTGTCACTGAAATCTCTTAGAGTTATTGGATCCGTCTATATGAATGACTCTGAGGGTATTTGCCACATCTTTGCTGATGGTGGCATTTTCTGATCCTCTCCTTGAGGCTCAAGGTTTGAATTTATCAAATCACAAGGATGAACCAGTTCAAAGCTCCCTGATTTACAATCATGATTTTAACTTAGAGGAAAGACATTAACTCATGTCTGTATTCTAGTATTATGACAGAGTATGAAAAAGAATACAAATATAATTAAAGAAAAACACATTCTTAATAATGGGGAAAGAGACGGGTTTTAATTCTCCAGCTTAGCACATTGCTATGTCTTTATTAGATTATATCATACAGTTCTTATTCCATACTGCAGACTTTTGCTGAGCCACTTTCAATTCACATTCACTCACACTGTAGCACTAAATGAGCTTCAATAACTGAAAGGGAGGAAAACATTTGCATTTCCAGTAATACATTTAACTTTCAGTCCAGGTTAGAACAATGTTTTAAGCAGCCCTATTCAATGAACCATGTTTGGGTCATTTTATCAGGCATACAGTCTGTCTCCATAAGCCAACATGTGACCATTACCATGCATCTGTGAAAGTGGACTAATAGCTGTTTAATACAGCTAGTATCAAGTGAGGAGATGGTGGGGAAAAACATCTCCCCAGGGCTCCAGAAGAACTGTAGTTCATTTGGTGTGATCAAAATAGGTATTTGGTCTTACCACACGAACTTGTACCCATGTAGGGAAGGAAAAATATATTTTTATTCACTTTCTGGGTGATTTTCATTTTGAGGGAGCCAGACTTGCTTATATGTAAGAGTATCAATCTAGAGCTTAAAAGTCATGAAAGGTGGTTTACACACGCTTTGACACACTGAAAGGAAGGGGCTCAGGCATACATTAAAATGCACTCAGTCAAAAACTCTGCTTTCAGTGGGCTTTTAGAGAATCAATGCATTTTTTTGACATGTAATTCATACCCAGTTCAAAATATTCAGTATGAGATATACTCGCATTGTGTTTTGACCAAATGCTAACTCCCCATGTAACATAGCATGATGTGGTGACATGACTGCTCTCTAATTTGCATTGATTGCTAAAAACATCATCATGATTTTGAGCAAACATATAAGCATTAAAATTGAAAATAACAGGCAAATTGAAAATAGTAGACAAATAATACCATGGGACACATAGGTGTCTTTCTGCTGTGTCTTGGCAAAATGGTATCTACAATCCTAAGAATAACCTTCCTTTCAACATAGCTCTCTGAGACGGTAAGGTGCATGGAGACTTCCAAAAAGGGTGAAATCATACCCAGAAAAAGATTGCTTTATACTTCAGGGACAGTTGGGAAGGCAATAATCGTCTTCTTGACAATTCTTGTCCACTTGAGGGACATTCAGTGAAAGAAGGAGTGCTTTCCTGAAGTGATGTAGTATGGCAAGGACCTGTTCCTTTTATTGATGAGGAGAAGGACCAGCAGAAAAACAAGGGGGGAAAAAAAGCAAACTGAATTGCCAAAGGAAATGTTGAGCTGCACTTGTGTCAAATCTATGTGTGGGTATACAGCAGATATTACCAATTACATACTGTGTTTTCAGGACTCCAGAGACTTGTGGGAAGTACCACTAATGACAGTTGACTTGCATATCCATGTAATTAAATGATAATTAATGAGATTTCAGAGCAAGGGAGAGTGATTAGATAGAGCTCACTGACTTCTTACAGGATCTGGCAAACTAAGGGGCCTTTGTCCCCTTGAAAATAACTTTGTATATACTTGCTTTTGTAGATGTTACATCCTACTCATTCAGCTCCAGCCTCAGTCAATATTCTGTTTACATTTGCTGTCTAAGTTCTTTAAAATTGCATGTTCTACAGTCCATTTTCTGCCTTACAGCTGAATTTGTTTTCAGTCAAGTCTCAAATGGCCCAAGGCTCATAATTATTCTTTGCAGTTAGTTGACCTCTTTCAAATCATGATCAAATTTCTGCCATTGAAATCTTGTCTCACTTGATTTTTATGACAACGTTGACTCATGATTCTCCCATGTTTCAGCATTGCCTTTGGAGGATTTGTCTTACTCCTTCACCCCTTTGTGTATACCCTTCACTTCTTACACTCTTTCCCTCTCAGGTTTTTCTCCCCTTCATATTTTTCAAATTAAGATCTCTGCCTGACTTTGACAATCTGCTTATGGATGTCGGGCTTTCAGCCTACATGCAACATCATTAAACGTGATTTGTCCTCGCTCTCCATATCCCCTCAGTCATCAGGAGCCATAGCTCCTGCCCATCAGTTAGTACTTATCACACAGGCATTATATTTGTCTCAAACCTCTCAAAGCTCTTCTCTCAATCTGTCAAGTGTTAGGCAGAAGTTAACTTTTTATCTAAGATAGAATCTTGTCAATGTAAATTGTAATGCTTACTATTGAAATTCTTGTCCAGATCTTAACCTTATGGCTCAAGTACTGAAACATTCCTTGTTTGGTTTTTTTTTGGGTTTTTTTGTGGCCTTGAAAAATACAACTTAATTCCCCTGCAGAGTAATTTATAAAGTCTTTTGGAAAGGTAATTTTTCTACAATTTCAACTTTCACAATGTGACCTATCTTAAATTCCTCCTTAGCTTCTGTATTTTAGCGAACAACTTAGATATCTTGACTTCCATTCTGTATGGTTGATGCCTGCCTTAACTATCTTGTGTTTAATACAGAGAAGGTTGATTTTTTTCTCTGAAAGGTTTGTTACTTAAACAGGAGCTGTTATTTGTGCCTGCATAGCTCAAGAGAAGCAGAGTCCAGATCTTAACAACTGGCCCTGGGTACTGAGACCTGGATGGCTGTGTTTACTGTGGCTGTACATCTGGATGAATATATTGGGCTTCTTAGCCAAACAAACAGCCCAAAGAGAATACTGCACTAATTAATTTGTTCTGCTTCCAGTGCAAATTTAAGTCATTCAGAAGCAGCTCAGATGTCTGTGGACAGTGTTACATTAGTACTGTGCAGACATCGAATTGATATTTTTTTCCTGCACTCCTTCTTCTGTTTGGAAAACTACTGCTGTTAGCAGCAGCAAAATGACTTTGTTTTTCTCCTCTAAACTGTTGTTTACTATGATATTGCCAGAAAAAAAATCCCAAACAACAACAGCAATAATCCTTACAACTGCTGAACTAATAATGCACTAAGACAATCTTCTAAGCTGTTTAATGCTTGTCATATGGCTCCCTAGTATATATGCCAGCCTATCTATCTCAGATGGAGCTCCTCTGCTTTACAACTAAAGAAATCACCACTGCAAAATTCTGTCTAATGAAAACTGGATAAGGTAACTTCTTGATTGTGTGATAAGTATCAAGCCTTGACAAAAGAGCTGGTACCCTTTGTAAACTTTCATTTTAAAATCTCATTTTAAATTATTAGTAGATCATTTTAGAAAGAACCCATAATAATTCCAGTAAATCATATGTCATAAAAGACACATCTTCTTGCAAATACCTGTTCCTGAGTCTTTTAATGTATTATTACTTCAAAAGTTCATTGTCCCCCAAGTCTATTTCATAAAGTTGATTTCTGAGTGATTCATTGCATCCAACACTGTTGAAAATGGTCCAGTTTAATTGCATGAGATGACATCTATGTTGGTAGAAATCCAGGATGTAAAGCTATAATAAAAACTGTACTGGAAGGAACAGTCTAAAAAATTATAAAGTGTTTTATATTTTATTTAAATCTGCTTTTTTGAAAGTGCCATTTTCATATTCTTTCCTTAATTTACACATAAAAAAGGGGAATGTGTATATTGCCTCTCTACAATGAGGACAATAGACTATTTAATAAGTCCTTTGCAGGCAAAAAGGATATATGCTGTATAGAGCTTTTACAGTTACTACAAGACAACTAGCACATGGAAAGGAGACAGTAGCTTTTGGAATACCAAGACAATTTCTGCCAAAAATACTGTCCTCTTAGGATCAGAAAAAAACACTGTTGCTGTTGTGTTCCTGCTTTCAGCCATAGACTGTACACGCCTAACAATGAGTTAAAGTTGAGAACAAATATATTTAACTGAGTTAGCTTATTACAGTGTCTTGACTACATTGATGCATCTGGGTGTAAACCGAAGATAAATGTATCTAAGTTGTTTGGAAAATGCATGTTTGCTTACCAAAAACTGTCTTGTACTGGTTTTTGTAGGCCTTGTTATCGAGCGTTCACTGTGCAGGTTGCTCTATGCTCCTTACTCAGGGGAAAGGAATCTTTGCCAGAACTAGGACTTCATAAGCAGGTCCTGTATATTAGAAACCAGCACATGGAAAGTCATTAGGAGCTGGCTGAACCCTGCACAGAGGCTGACAATTCCTTTTTTCTCTCATGTATATTCTGTCAGCATTTTTAAAATGTGTTTGAAACTTGTGTCTTTAGTACTGCCAAACTGTATACATTTCTGATGTTCATGCCTCTGTCTGCCCTGTTAATGCCAATTTTATGGAGAACAGGTCACAGTCTATACTAATTGACGCTGGTTTTTTAAAAAAAAACTGCACCAGAAAGCTTTAAATACTCTGACAAAATGTTTCCCTAAACTATGCATGCAAATGTAGGCACAGTAGAATTAAAAGTTATTTGCATCCTAAATAATTTCTGAAAATATTGGGACAGTTAAGTATGGAGCAATTTTAATTTTATCTTTTGGTTCTTTAATAATTCTTTTTCCATAGTTATGATTGGAATTTGTAAAGGCAGGGGAGATTCAACCAACAGATAACGTTTCACAGGTTTAACAGCTCTCCTAGAACAGAGTTGCGACTATTGGAGTTTATTCAGTGCCACAATGTTGAATTCATGGGATATTTTACTCCTGATGTCAGTAGGGCCTGGATTCTTGCCCTTGTGCTGTGGCTGCCCAAGATGGAATTCTGTCCACTCTGCAGTAAAAGACAAACTTGCTGTATCTTCAGTCAGAAGAGAATTTTACATTTCAGGAATACCTCAAAATTAATTCCACTTTGGTAGCAGATCTGCTTGAAGATTCATCTCCCAGCTCCTTTCCCCAGTGCACATTTGCCCCTGCAGCACTGAAGCAGAAGAAATGAGAATGAGAACATTGAAAAAAATTGGATTAACAATACTGTAAAAAATTAATTCTGTGGGTTTTTTACTGTGTATCATTTCATCAAGCCACCTTATCCTAGAGTCCAGAGATGGCTCTGTCCACACAACTTCCTTGTGGATGCAAAGTACAATGTAGACTTGATCAGATTGGGACCAGTAAACAGAGCTCATCAACTCAACTTGAGCTGGCTTTGCTGCCAAAAGTAGTGCTACACAGTTCTACAGCCTTTATGTGTGTAATAAGTAGCTTGTACACAATGAGAAAAAATGCCATGTTCTTTTCATGATATATGGAGAAGAAAGAGAAGTTGAAATTTTGTGTAAGAAGATAGTGTTTGACTACACTCCTTGGGTATCATGAAGAACAGAACCAAAGGTCAGAGAACTATGGTCAAAAGTACTGAGAATATAAAACATAAAAACATATATTAGAAGTGATTTGATAGTGTAGTTTCATTAGGTACATGTGACTGCTGTCAGCCATTGCCCTTTATCTTTTGAAGTCAGTGACCAATTTCTGCCGTATGTGCAAGAGGATAGTCATCTTAAAGACAATTAATGTCTTACAAGCTTTTTAAAAAAAACCCACAGTTAGTTAGAAGAGAAAGTAAAATAATTCTTTAACAGAGGAAAGGTTCTCAGCTCCACTAATGTCCTTCCTCCAGGTTAGCTGCAGTACATGCTGCCCTTTGTCTGGGGCAGGTGCCATGGAGGAGGACCTGAGATCACTGCAGTGGGGAAGGAGATTTCAGGACCAAAAGACATAAATCTTTACCAAACCAGACTCTCTTAGTTGTGCTGCTCAGCCAAATGTGTTGTTTCCTCATTAACAGCTACAGCTCTTTTGTGACATGAGTGTAGTTGAAAGCCCAGTAGCTCAGGATTCTCTAGCAAGGCAAAGAAACTGATTTTCATTGTGAGATAAAAATAAAACCATTTAAAAAGAAGTAAAGAAATAACTTCCTAAACAGCTTGAAGGAAACAGGAGAAAAGACCTTCCTTTTTTTCTGCTTTCCTCTTTGCCGGATACAGGGCTTACAATACCCTGGAGCATAACACCTATGAATGAGTGAAATCTGATAACCCATTTTTAATTACAGCCTTTATCTGCACTTCTGTAAAACAAACAAATTAAAAAGCATAAAGTTGGGCTTGCACAGGGAAAACGTAGGTGTTCGTAGGACTGAATTCACCACACTTCTCTCTGCACTGTTTCTCTTCATTCTGACTTTTGAATCTGCCCTGATGCCCTCATCTGACACAGCAACTACATCAGGGAGAGAGAAAACAGGATAGGCTTTCACTTTTGTCTGGCAGCACAAGCTTGCATTCTGTGCTTCGGAGGTTTTCAGAGGCTCTTTATTCCATGTAATGTTCCTGGAGTGGAGAAGCGTATCTTTTGTTCTTCCTTATAAAGGGATATTTTTATACACAAAGATATACAGTACACTGAATTACAAGAGTTTTTATGTATTGGATTGTGAGGCTTTAACACAGAAATTTCTGATGATTCTTTAATTCCGCCTTACCCAAAGCATTTAACTTCAAAACCTTTAAAGCATAGATGAATCAAAGCCTCAGAAACCATCCAACACATCAACTAATTGTAGTGATATCAAAACCAAAATGAGACTCTTAATTTAAATAGGTTTCACTCCTAGCATGCTAAACACGCAGCCTGCGTATACGTGCTAAGCTGCATTATCTCAGTATATACATGTATGACTTTACATACTTTCAAGTAATTAAAATGAAGGAGGACAGTATACATCTTCCCTACAAATAGAAATAATTCTTTTATCTTTAAGCATATCTCTTGTTGTTTTAAATGTAGCTCCCACATTTTTGCTGTGACTTTCTGTATGTCTGAAGTGACGAAGCCCGTATAGGTCTTCTGATTCCTTTAATATCGTTTCCATATTAGATAGCCAGATGGTGGAGAGCGATAATACTCTGTACTAATCACTTAGGAAGTCTACAGAGTGGTGCTTTGAGATTTAGACCCACAGCCACTGCCATCACTCCTTTGATGGAAAGCCGCAGATACTATTCCAACCAATTGAATGTTTTTAAATATATCAACACTGAACAAATTATCTAAACAGGAAAAAGACTGACAAATACCATTCAGTGCTAATGAAGAGAGGGTTTTGTCCAAAGGAAATAATTGCGTTCACAAAGATCAGAGACCAACGTGGCATTATGCAATAGTATTTATACACATCTAAAGAAAACATTTCTGCTTTTTTAATAGCCATTACAAATTGAAGAGACTTGCATTGCTAAGTTACTTTCCCCCCAAAAAACGAAAAAGCCTAGGAGCAGAATCATTATCTCAATGAGTTCCTCAGTGTTTGATTTTTAATTCCACACTGATCTTCTGTTCTGTCAATGTTAGGATTTTGTAATTCCAACAGATCAATCAGCAGAAACCTTTTTTCCTGATACTCATTTATGTACAGGAATACATTTTGCTTGTATTTCTACCTTGAAAAGACTTGGTTTCTTTTCTGAATGATGCTTTGTTAGTCTGTGGGTGCATTTTACAGGAATGAAATGTTAGAGGTGCCCACTCCTAATGTCATAGACTTTTTCATATGCTTGCTGAGATTTCTACATAAAAAAGGGAAAATATTTCTGAATTTGACTTTTATTGTTAAGCTTTTCATTAAAATCCACAGTGCAGGCTCTACTCGAAGCTGGCAACCAGAGGCCCTGGAAAAAGAGACTGAGGCAGCACTGATCAGCACTCAAATATGATAAGCAAGCAGACTAAACATGTAAACAAGTCCTGTGCTGAGTGCTTTGTTTTGGTAGCACCAATTGTGATTTCAGTAGAGGAACAAACAACCCACTTCAGCCTATCTGGTTTATTAATTGTAGAACACTTTAAAAAGTAAAGAGGAAACACAAAATAATGTTGAGCTCAAAAGTTTGTAAGATACTTCTCAGAACTGGGCTACTCTAGCAACAATTTTCAAACAGCAGCAATGTTTTACTCCATCCTTAGGGTAAAATAAGCATCTTCATTGTCCTGATACTTGTACAATGTTGTACTAATGTTGCAAAGATGGTGGACTTCCCTCCCACCTATCCAGGATTATTTTTTCAGTACTACTGAACAAATATTTACTCGGCATTTCTGAAAATCAGATTGTTTGATACTTGAGAACAGAAAACTGAAGTTGTCATTATTTTAAAAATGTTCATGTTTATTCTTAATTCACTGTGTATTTTTTCTCTTATTATGCTTAGTAAAAGAACATATTCATATTTTGGATGGCACTATTAAATTGCTAATTTTAATTAGATTTTTCTCTCGTATCCTAAATCCCTTACTCTGTATTACAGTATGTATCACTGTAGATTCATTACATTACCATACAATGTGGTATTTTGTGATACTGCCAGTCAGCCTGAAGCCAGAAAGCTTGATTTTAACCCTGAATGACTTCGTGGAGTTATTCTTCATACACACTAATTTATTAAAAAACAAACACTGGATCATAAATTGTATAAAACCAGCACTCAACACATACTACTGTTACAGCATGCAGTTGTGAAATATACATGAGAAATAAACAAAGCATCAAGGAATGTCTTTAAAATGAGGATGGAGCGGGCACACAGAGAGGAAGAACATGTAAACAAGTGGTGGAAAAGAACAGATGTGTGCTGTTTAGATACACAGGCAACTTGCCTGGGGGAAGTTTGGATTATTGAGCTAACATGGCAAAGATACATAGTCTGTTCACATTTAAATCATAAGAGAGTTTGTGCATGTTGTGTGAAGAATGTTCCCGCTACTTCTCTAAAGTAGGTGGTTTCTTAGTGTATGCCACAGTCACACATAAAGCAAATTTGCAGTTCAGTTTGCCTAGACATTTCCTTAGAAATGCTGGTAAATGCTATATCTAGTATAAAATTCAACAGAGGTGCAAGTTACAGAAGCCTCTCCAAGATTGCTGCACAAAGTCAACCAAAAAAAATGCTTCAATAAGGTTAATAACTTCAACCAGCATTAATGGTTTTGATTCCACAGATATGGCATCCCTGTACTAAATCTTTACATTTTTCAAAGAGCAGAGAATACAGTTCAGTTCTGCCATTACTGCATGCAGGTGGTACAGGATATACTTTTTGTTTCTGAGGCCAGCTTCCCTTGACAGTTGTGCATCATAAAAATACCCCAACTGTTGGAGTGGGAAGGGAAGAAGAGAGAGGTAGTATCACCAAACACTCTGATGAAGTAGTTCAGAGATTCACAGACCACAAACCTCATTTGACTTAACTTCTTCTGCCTTCACTGTAGTTACAGTCCTGCTGAAAACATAAGATGTACCAAAGAAGAAACTTAAAATTACATCCACATTAGAAGAAAAGGAAGATATATCTCTTTTGGTTATGCTTAAAGTCTGTTAATGAAAAATGATACACACAGCTTGGCAAGCCACCAGAGTATCTAGAGAAGGAGAAAATCTATTCTATAGAAAGAGCAGCAATTTGTTCATAGTGAAATTATTGTTAGAGGTAAAGACTACAGCAATGGTCTTTATTTTTAATTTTTGTTGCCAAAAAAATTAAGTCATCCATGCCACTTAGGCTTGGGCCTTCTTACCAGCATCAGAATCTCCCCATGGCTTGTTCTGGCCACATTTTATCAGTCTACTGTAGCTTTAGAGGACTAAGGACTGAATACAGGGTCTTGCAGCAGTCAGACAGGAAAAGGAAGAGGAGGAGGTGGTTACAGATGAAAGAGGTGATGTTGAGCGAGGTGCAAGTTTCAAAAAGAAAAGGGTCAAAAGTCAGGGTGACTGGGCCCTGAAGAAATGGACAGACATGATTTTACCAGCAACTCCAGGTATAGTACTTTCTTAATGAAGGGGAACTTAGAGATTCATAATGTAAGTGTTCGTGAGGTACACAGAGCTGTTCATGTGCATATCCACATGCTGTAAGCAGACTTTTAGGAAGGCATTTGGTTGCCCTTTCTCCTTGCATGGTTGCCCTGCTGTCCTTCCCACAGCACTGTATTACTCCTCTCTGGGTCTTGCACTTTGGGTCCCACTGCTTGGTTCCGGCGCTTCTTACTGAACAAGAGAAAACAGTTCAGTGCTACCATCCTTCTGTAGGGCCTGCAGGTACGTTTTTGCATTGGTGATGGCAAGTGCCTGTGGGAGCTACATGCAGTGAGACTGCAGACTGATGGGGTGGAAGGGGGAGGAGAGCAGCTGCCACGGCCCTAGGCACCAGGCACCTGGCACCTGGCACAAGAAGACCAGAAGTAGTTTGAAAAGCCTAGGGAAGATAATTTCCAATATTTCTGATCTTGCTAAAGAAACACCTGCTGGCTCACCAAAGAGGAGTGAAGGAAAAGAGACAATACAATGGTGATGGGTAGCGAAAAGAGCCAACAAGTGGTGAGACTAAAGGAAATCAGTGCATCCTTTAAATTGCTTCTCCTTTTGAATTAGTCAGAACTACTTTTGAACTGAGCCATGTTTGGCAGAAGACTACTAGTAGACCTTAAAAAACAGGGTGATTGAAGCCTTCAGGAGCAGAGAGTCTAAGGCTGTCAGGCTTCCTGTAGGATAGAGGCTTACAGATTTTATTTGAGACAGGAAGAATAAGTAACACTGCTAGGCTGGAAGCCAAGCCACTAGAAAAGAGTTGTAGAGTAAAGGGGAATCCAGGCGAAGTTCCTGACCACCACTGCCTCCTGACAGATTTGTAAGAGGCTGCTGTTGTGCAAAGGAATGGCTGAATGTGGTGAGTGATACTTAACATCACCTTGCAAGGATGTGAAAAGCTGGCTATAAAGTATAGATGCAGTATGCTGTATAAAACTCTCCTGTGAAGTAAGCATAACACTATTTATATGTGTATTTTTATACCTGTACTAAACAAGGTGGACAGTACAGGAGATTACAGACCCATGCTTGTCACGGGTTAAACTGCAGAGGGTTTGTAAACAGTGCGTAAATACGCTATATGATACAGCAGAACGTCACTAATCCACTGTAATGCAGGGAAGCCCCAGTGCAGATTAGTGATGTTTGTGGATTACGGACCGGGAGGGCATTTGAGGGGAAGTCAGCCGTGTCTCAGGGCAAACTCCCTGCTCCACTCCGTAGCACAGGGGAACGTTTGTCATTGGAAGGAGCTGCAAGGGCACCTCTGCTCTGCTCGGCTCCAAAGGACATTTCGAGCAATGTTGATGCCGCTATTGCTTCTTTTTTCAAAAGCTGTAGTAGGCCTACTCCAAACTGGGAATTGTACTCCTGGTCTCCCTTGATTTAAACACTTAGCAAAAACCTGCTGTGCAGAAACTTCAAATTAAATTAAAGTGAAATTATTTGGTGCATATGGATTTTGCAAGAAATTCTAACCCTCTAACCTGTGCTCTGAGCATACACATTGCATGGACAGATGTTACTCTGTACCTACAAGTCAGACCCAGAATGCAAAAGTTAGTTTCTGAGGGTTTCTAGGCTAAACAGTAGTGATGTCAACAAATATATTGATTCTGATTTTATATCTATAATGGCTGTTTCACTCACCCAAAAGACAATATCACTCCCTAATTCACAAGAATCTAAAATTGCATACAGTAAAATAATTTTTCTTACTAACAATACAACTAGTAACATACATTTTTAACGATGAAAGATGCTTTTACTTGTATAAAACTGAAATACTGGTGAATGTAAATGGATAATAGTCAAAGTTAGTGTCATAAAATATCAATAGAGCAATCATGTTGATTAAACATTTTTTGAATACATGAATTATTAAAGAATTTGAAATTGGGTATTTGGGCCCAATATTGATATTCACTGTAATTTCTTCCTTTCAAGAAACAAAATGAACAATCCATACTGAAAAAAGAAGAGTGTGGAGCTTTTATCTTTGTGTCAGGCAAATTTTACATTATCTGAAAATCAGGATAATCATTATATTTTATATAAGACATCACAGATGTCTTGGCAATGTCATGGCTAAACATGGTACGCTTTTCTAATGCTAAAAAGTTACCTGAAGCAAAGACTTGAGATAGATGATTTTAAAGAGATTGGCTCTTCTTGAAGCACATTTTCCCCTCAGCAGTCTGTAGGCTTAAACAATGAGCTTGTACACTTTAAGTTTATTGACCTTTGTGAATATAGAATTTGAAAACTGCTAACAGATTTCTTTGAAAATCAATGCCAGTTGTGAAGCTGTTTGTTATCAAATGTTTTTTCTTGAGTGTGAATAACAAAAAAGAAAAGGACATCAGTGAAATTGAAAAGTCAAATTGATTAATAAGGAAGCATTCATTCCATTCTCCTTTGGAAAAGCAAAATGAAAAAGAGATGGGTGCTTTATCTGGATCTACATATTTGAACTACATCTATAATAATGTAATTCACCACTGACCAACAAAGTTTCTAATAGTCAGTGCTGAGAAAAGATTGTGTGTTATTCTAATATTACAGACAAATGTCCAGATAGTAGTAGGACAAAAAATCAAGCTAATTTGTTTCTTCAACTTATTTTGGTCTAAGCTTGCAAAAGTCAAGCAGCTGATTCACACTGCTGGCCATATTTCAGCGTAAAACATATGGGATAAAATAGAGGCCCTTTGCTGTCAGGCGAGGTTGATTTATAATGATAGGGTGAAGCCAGGATTTGACCTTGGTTTCTTTTGTCACCATTAAAGTCTTACATGGAATACTGAGGATTAGAAACACCAAAATAAGTACCAATTTTTCTTTAAAATATGTTTTTCTGACACATTTTCTGACAGCACGTAAAGCCTTTTCTCAAGCAATTTGCTGTAAAGGTAGCTAAGATACTGGCTACATGGGAAATCTCTTGAGGGCAAGACTAGTTTCCAGTTCTGCAAACAGACATAAATATGAACTAGGTACCAAACTGTCTGCAGGAGCAATCAATATAAATGTTAAAACCCAGTATAGGGTAACTTGTTCATAGCCAGGTTCCCTGAATCTACTGCGGTTGTAATATAGATGGGGCCCCACAAGCTATTCAAAGAAAAGATTGCAAAAGCTGCTTGCCATTTAATGATTGCATTAACACCATTATCTACTATCTAATCGATGCCATGATTGACAACTTTGCAAATCAGATTAGCTTTCAGTCTGCCTATGAGTGTAGCATGGCTAGGAATGGAAAATTGTGTGGGCACCAATTTGTGCAAAATAAGCAACATTCAAAGGTATGAAGCAGAAAATCACTGATATTGCAGAGTAGTTGTAACAACTATACCCCAAGATACATTAAAATCACTCCTGTGATTTTATTCACATCTTGCATCGCATCACTCCAATGTTGCTTGCATACAGTGAGGGGAAGTTCCCACCCAATGACATCATAGTTTGTCTTTGGCTACAGCCAGCTACATATTTTTAAAGAGGTCCTGTTTGTTCCATAACTGAACTCTTCACCTTTTGATTATATGTTTTGGTGGGGGGGTTCAAGGGAAAAAGCCTGCTAGTAAATTTACTTGAACTTGGCATTCACAGTCTCAGACTTGGGTGGGCTTCATTCCCTGCTCCGGTTACACCCTACCTGAAATCCTTGTATGTTAAATCACTTGACTAGTTCAGCCTTAATGATTGGGTCATACCCTGGGAAGCAAGTCCAGAGATACTGGAAATGTGTGCTTACAAAAACACACATAATTGTAGAAAAATATGTGGATAAACTAAGAGAGGAACACTGAGACTGT
The DNA here is from genome assembly GCA_013397935.1 of Dasyornis broadbenti. NCBI lineage: Eukaryota > Metazoa > Chordata > Aves > Passeriformes > Dasyornithidae > Dasyornis > Dasyornis broadbenti. Next base: position 2,529,157 of record VZRN01000256.1, read on the forward strand.
GGAAAGTAAAAAACCCCACAGTTACTCCAAAGAAAAAGATTATCTCTTAGTTGTGATGAAGTGTCACAAAATACACTTTATGTGCTACCCTTGCAGTGACACATTTTTATGAAGAAAAATGCCTCCCCCTTTCCTCCCTTCCTGCTAATCAGGAAACTTTAAACTATTTTTACATATTAACACTAACCTTAATATTCCTATCTTCTTCAGCTGCTCCAAATGCATTCGTTATTAAAAACATGTATGAGAAAAAGATATTTCTGTAAATATTTGGATCTTCATAGCAGTGGAGTGAGCTATTGATAAGCATGAACTATTGGAAAAGTTTTATGTCACAATCAAGTGAAGTGGATTTATTATTACATTTACAGACACAACTTTTGTGTTCTTCGTAGCAGCAATCTCCAAGACAGGGTCAGCAGGCAATTTTCTAATGGTCTGTAGATAATTGATAGGATGCATAGTGCTGCCTTCTTGCTTCCAGATACTTGGAGGAGTAGCCCGTAAAAGTCAAGAATCTTATTTAAGCACTTGGAATGGGATAGATATAAGTATTTAACTGCCTCCTGTACTCACTGTCCTCACAGAGAAAGTGAAGGCCAGAACCACAGCTGGAACAGTTAGGAAAGACTAAATATTTTCTTAACATTACTTTTCCACTGGAGCAGTTTCTGTGGTTGGCCCTGTTTGTTCCACAAATGAAACTGGAGGTGATCCATGCCACCAGTACCTTGGCCTGGGAAAGTGTGCGTCAGAAGATCCTCAGCACATATCTCAAAGAAGAGAAGCAGAGTGGATGCTGGATATATTTTTTATTTTGAAAAAGTTATAGCTTTCAGGAAACAGGTAAGTGGTTGGATATGGTATCAAACTTGTGGGTTTCCCCCTTTCCTAGAATTGTGAGAAGAAATGTGTAAGTACCATCGCTACTTGGGGATTTTTGGTGGTTGATTTTTAGTGGGGGGTTTGCTGATTTGATTTTGTGCCTATGTTTGAATTCGTATCTTTTTTGCCATTGGAAGGTTTCAAAACTTAGCAGGAAAATAAAGTCGGTGAGTGGTAGAAACTTAAAGTTTTTGGAAAGTAAAGAAATATTCTGTTCAAAACTCTTGAAGAAATTTGACTTCATTCCTTTACAAGAATGCTGATCCATATTCTGATTTGTCTTTATTGAAATAGTGATGCCAAGGCTCCCACTCAATCGTGCAGTCAGCATGGAGCTCATCTAATTAACCAATGTCCTCTTCTCTCATGGTGTGGTCTGTCACGCTGTGATATGCGCTTTCCAAAGTGTTCTTAGTGAACGATTTGGCCTCCTACCACAAGACACTGTGATACAAAAACTTATTTAAATAATCCTGTTGAGTCTGCTCCTACAAAGTGTTAAGTGATTTATACTGAGTTAAAATCAGCCCCAGTTTCTTCGAGCAAGGTTTCCCACAGCTTGATCTCCGGTTCTTTAGCTGGATGATTCTAGGGATATGTATGGTAGACACTACGATGGTGATGTAAATATCCATTTTACCATTGAGGATAATGGACCAGGGGGGGACATTAACCTGTTTAGCACAGCTGTCATGGGACTCCAATATAAATAAAAAACATGCCTACCAGCCTACATTTTCCCAGTTCTTCTTATCAGCCCCATGAAAATGTCTTTCAAATGTGATAATTATCTATAGTTTTTTTCAGCTAAGGGAGAGCCCTCTCTCACACGACTTGATGAAGACACAAGCTCTCTCCAACTGGAGTCCAGAAGTTTTCATCACTGCTTAGTACATTAGAATCAGAAATATTTTAGACATGTTAACAGAGATTGTATACGAATTGAGAATTATCAGTTTTGCAATTGAAATCTCAGATATGGAAAAATCATGTTTTTACTAAGTTACAAAAGATACATATCCTTTGCTTTACTTAAGATGCCTCTGGTGTCTCTCTTGTTAGTATGGTGCAGCTATGAAATAAGTAACTTATTTTCTTTCTTAATGGCTTTCATCCTCTACTTTATTACCACACAATAATGTTTCAACTACATTTCTTTAGGCATAACTGATTTTGAGCTAGTTGGCCTGCCAGGTTGGATCTTTCCATCTGTTGTGGATGTTTGCTCTACAAACAAAATCTAGGTCTTCAGCAACACTTGCCACTTACTCATGCCAATATTTGTTATCCGCTTCACTACCCAGTCGGTAGCGATGCCAAGCAGCAACATCAAGGGAACACAGGCTTTTCACATCAGCAGGCACTTTGAACTACTAGTTGTTTTTTGCTGTTCAGGGGAATTTATGTTGTGGCTTTGATTTTGACACTTAGCAATACTACAGAATCAAACAAATGGCCAATCTAAAGACAAAAGGAAAGTCTAACCTATGGGTATTAATTTCATGACCAACATGGTATATTTTCCATCTGATTCTCTCTTCCCCCAGCCCCTCCACCCCGCCCCCTTCTCTCCAGTTGAATAAAAAGTTTAAATTCATTTTGTTTATCTTACATCACATACCACTCATCTTCTGGATTTTTTGTTATTTTGTATTTTTCCTTTAACAATCCAAACTCTACAACTTCTATTGCTATAAAAGGTGCAAAGGCCCGTAAGGTGTGCCTTTTCTTCCAGAGATAAAAACAGACTTCTTTTCTCTAATGGTATGTCCAACAATGCACATCTACAGAGACAACATGTCCTTACTTGAGGCCAACCCTTAAGCAAGTACAGCAGTAACCAAGAAGAATCTTAGCCATTCAGAAGATGCAGTCATAGGAATGAGTACTTTAACCAGCAGTGTCTGCAAGATCAGAATCTTACAAATTCCAAACCCCCACAATTACATTTATCAGCTTATAATCACCATATAAGAGCTGTCAGAGTGGGATTGCTGCATTTGTCCTCCCTGTCAGCACAACAGCTGCAGTGTGAGAAAACTCATGCCTTCACACTGCAGCAATGTAACTTGTCTCTTGTTTCGGGCTATATCTGATATGTCAAAATCTGAGGCCAGGGAGAATCCACTGCACTGTTCTCCTGCCAGAAGCACAAAGCAGAACCACACACTATAAAATACCCAATAGGAAGGGGCATTCCTTGACCAGCAATCAAATGTAGCGGCAGCATTCACTCCCGTAATGCCAAAGGGTACCTTTCACATCATCCATGTGCATAAATTGTGTAACCTTGAGCTCCAGACCCTGCATACAAATGATATTACTGGGCACATGAAGTCTTCTATGCCAACAGGGTGAAAATATTGTTCATTGTAAGTGTCTTCATCAATTATGCAGTTTTATCACAGTAAAATTGCAGGTACAATGAGCTTCTTTTCCTAGTGCAAGTTTTTATGCTTAGCACATTTCCTATTAATTATGGAAGATATTTTCAGCCACTAATCCAATGCCTTGGAACCTTGCTGAATGCCAGTAGACTTGCCAGCAAACTAACCTCTAGGCAAAAATGAAAATATATTTCCTTTCCAGAAAGCAGACTCCTAGAAGCTTGTTCCCATCTATAAGAAAACTTTATGGAAGAAGGAGAGAGATTTTTTCAGGACCAACTTCCAGACCACTCAAGAATTTACTCATTAGAAACCACAATGATATTGCTGAGTAACTAAAGTTAGTCACTAAATTTAACTAACCAAATGTAACTAAGGCAGTTTACTAGGAATAGATTAGGCAGTTTTACTGTGTTTACTTCAGCCATTTCTGGGATCTCATTTTCATTCATTTTTTCTTCAAAGTCTCTAAAAAGGAGACATCCTTACATACAAGCAAGCATGAGTATTTTTCCTTATGTCATTTTCTGTTAGCATTAAAGAGTTTATAATTAGAGATGGATAATTTTTCCTTATTTTCTTTTGTAACATGCACGCTCATGGCTATGCTATCAGATTAATGTGGAGACTACAGGATGAACATTATAAAAGTGTCATTTAGGTGAAGCCAAGAAGCAAACTGGCCGAGAGTTGTGCAAACAGCCATTTTGACTACAGATTTTTAATCCATAGACAGCAGCTCCCATGCTGCAGCTTTTCTATCTGTTAAACAGTGTGTAGGTTGTCTCAGCAGCTTAAAGAAATTTTGCATGAGTGTAACAACAGATTGGTAACAGCTCTTATCACTGTGGCACCTACACAAAATTTAGATATAAACGCAGAGAAGTGGAAAGGGGATGAAGAAAAAAATTGGAACTACATTAATGGCTTTTCTCTAGTCATAGTGCAGCAGAGTACAGGTCCCAAAAATGTTGTTCGTTCCACCTGAATATGAGGAAAAACTCCTCTACTGTGAGGGTGGTTGTGGAATCTCCCTCAATGGATATTCAAGAAATGTCCTGTTCCATGTGCTCTAGGATGACCCTCCTCGACCTCAGAGGCTGGATCACATGACCCATTGTGGTCCCTTCCAACCTTACCCATTCTGTGATTCTGTGAAAATCAGAGGACTATGGAAATCACCACCTGACATGATTCATACAGAATGACACACACTTTATTTGGCCACCCAGATGTTTCATTCCTCTGCTTAAGAAATTGTCTACGTCCTTCTCCTCTTTAGGACACGTTTGCCCCACAATAAGAGTTCAGGAAAAGCACACACCAAAAAATGTATTACATTTTATGCTGTTTAAAGAAAAGCAACAGAGATTTTTAATGAAACTGCCAGGCTATTTACTTTCCCAAACCTGTAGATCAGAGAAGTGAACTTTGTCCTAAGGCAGCAGATTTCTCCAGAAACAAATGGCCTAAAAACCAGTGTGAGAAGAAACATGAGTGTAAATAAAGCTCTGGGAGGCACTTCTGACTGGGATTCTGAGCAGAGGTGTCCAAGTCTTACAGAGGAAAGCAGAAAAAAGGAGCTTCTTTTGAAGTCTTCCTGAGTTTTCTAATCTAGGGGAAGTTCATTGCAGGCATTTCCACTGGTTTTAGCAACATTGGAAACCTTAATGAAGACAAGATTGTTGCAGGGGCAGTTGGTTTTAGTACTGTGTAAATTACATTTGCTCAGGCCAATGGTGTTAACTACTAGCAGCCACACAAGCACTGGCAATGAGATAGCAGTTGTGATGGTGCAAACTTAGGAAGCCTGAGAAAGCAGCAGAGACCAAGTGTCTCCTGTTGCATCTGTAAGTTAAGCCTTTTACAGTAATATTTTCTAGTTTTAGGCATGCATGGGAAGCTACTGTATTATTTTCTGGAGAAACTGGCACATATTCTGCTATCGTTCTTCATGCCTAATGATATTAAAGCATCTGAGGAATGAACCAGGAAAGATCAGACACAGAGTTTTAGAGTCTGTTCTGCATATAGAAAGCATCTAGAGGTAAAATCCTAACCCATTAGTGCTGTGGTAATTGTAGCATCTGCTATATCAAATTAAAAACGCAGTGACTGGTTTTCCTGAAAAAGAAAAATGATATTCCATCTCCTCTTTGAAAAACTCAAAGGCGTTTTTAATGCTGTTTTTGAATGTGGAGCAAGAGATACTAAAAATAATTCATCAGCTTTATTTAAATTATGCAATGTAATACATAAAACATGAAGATTATAACCTCAAGCAATAAAGCTGGAACAAATTAAAACTGCTTGTGCACATGCATTATAATTCCTTCTTTAATTACTGGTCCCTAACCTCTTTCACTGGATGCAGGATGAACAATGTGGAATTAAGCACAGATATCTAACAGTGCCTGCTCTCTATTCATTGTCGACTCATTGCTTCTCTGTGCTTAATTTCCTTTAAGAACACTCCTGTGAGCTGCATGGTTGCTTTTACTTCTGAAGCACTAAGAATAAAGAAAAAATATTAATTGGTGTTAAATAGGATTTGATTTCTTGATGTTGTGCATTATGAAATACATAGAATATTTATGGTCTATTGCCTGTTGACTTAATTTTCACTAGTAAGCTACTCTAAATGAAACCCCAGCATCTTAAGATTGGCATTGTGAAAACACATCCCTCAACCTCTTCACAAAAAAATCAGATTAAAGCTGTGTGTTACATGGCATCACACAGAAATTTTTGAGAAAGAAAACTTAGTATCTTAAAATTTCTTCAGAATTCTGTAAAGAACAGTCAGCAACCTCAGTCATGATCCTCTTCCCTGCCTTCTAGTTTTCCTAGAAATTACACAGGGATTACATATAAAATGCTTCACTTTACTGCACAGCTCTGCTCTAAAGTAGAAAAATCTATTTCGTGCACTACAAAAAAACCCCAGCACGGCCTGGTATGCATGAGGGTTAGGCAAGAAGTCTTTAGTTAACTTTAGGTTATAATGCATGAAAGGGATGAACTTGTATAGACAACATACACTATATACTGGATTTTGTAAAATCAGTATGACTGCACACAATGTAAATAATTTTCTGTTTCCATAGCAGTCCCAGGGCCTGCAGCCTGTGCAGCACAGCAGTTGCCATGGGCTTTTTGATAGCCAGGCCTTTCAGCAGTCAGCATCCACGCACACATCCAAATACCTTAGGTAAGAGAACGTCAACCCCCATTAGAAAATTCAGGTTGTAAGGAGGCCTCTCACTTAACCTCCTGCTCAACAGCAAGGCCAGCTGCGTGGTCAGACCAGGTTGCTCAGGACTGTGTCTGCTTGGGAGTGGAAATCCCTAAGGAACCCACTCCCACGGCCCAGCTGTCCGCAGCATGAGTAACTTTCTCCTTACATCCAGCCTGAGGCTCTCATTTCACCTCACTCCCGTTGTCTCTCAGCAGGACACTGAAGCCCCTGACTGCCACTTCTCGACCAGGTCCCCACGAGTGCTGATCCCTTTCGCAGGCCGCGCCAGTCCCGACCCTCCGCCTCCCCGCACAGGAGAGTCGCTCCGGCCCGGCCACCTCGGGGATCCCGCCGGGCTCCCGGCGGTGTCTCCGTTCCCACCGCGCGCGGGTGCCCGACTGGAGGAGGCACCTGCCGAGGGCTGTGGAAAGTCGGGAGCGGACACCGCCACCCCTCCGCGCCCGCGCACCCCGCGGTGCCACAGGAGCTCATTTCATTTGGAGACACCGCGGGACAGCGGCAGCACACCGCGCGCACAGCCGGCGCCCCGCCCGGACTCGCCCGGGACCATAACTCGCGAGCGGCGCTGCCGGACAGTGTCTCTCCGGTGCGATGCCCACGCTGCGGCGACGCTCCCGAGGCCCATCTCGGCCCCAGGCTACAACCGCACCCCCGACAGGCAGCGGCCGCTGGATACGGCCCAGGAAGAGCGGGCGGGGGCGAAGGGCTCCCCGCGGAGATTGACGGCTGCGCCAGCCAATGGCAACGCGGCGGGTGCGGGGCCAGGGCAGGGGCGGCCCGGCCGGGGAGGGAGCGCGGGGGCGGGCGGGGCGCGGATTGGCCGAGGGGCGGGGCCGGCGGGGTTTTCTCCCGGGCTGGGCTGACGGCTGCGGTTGGGAACTTTGGGAGCGTGTGAGAGCCGGCGGCTGTTCTGGCAGCAGGTACTAATGGGAG